>OZ018323.1:182558753-183071927 GCA_963969495.1 Ceratothoa steindachneri
GTAGGGTCACCCATGCCAGTAAGGTAGCTGTAGTAGGATCCAGACTAAGGGTTGTCAAACTTCTCTACCACTTCTTTGATGCGTCTCCTTGCATCCCCCTACCAACCCATTCGATTCTGTTAGTACTAAGTTTCACCAACTCTCTTCAACTGTCAAAAAATCAAAACAAAAACCCAATAACAAAAAAAAACCCTTCATCTCTATTACACATAAGTTGTTTATTAATAAGGGCCTCACCAGCTCCCTTATGCCGCGTGAGAAGAGAGGCTTTGGAACCTCTTTAAATAACGCCTTGGAGCACTCATAGGTTACAAGAGACTGAGATTGAAGGGATCTTAGGCGTTTGGGGTACGATTAATGGAGAAATGCTAGGTACCCCTTAAAAGCTTTCTCCTAACGTGTAATTGCCTGACCAGCTCCCTGTGACCGCTACTTGGTGAATAAAGGCTCAACTGATCTTTGGAGAGAGAGCTTTTGTGCCTTGCTGGTTGCCAGATCAGCTAAAGATCTCGGATGAAGTCGTGGGCACTTAGCTTTACTATTTGCCTCAAGTCTGGCCGTTTTTAGTTGATTAGTAGGGCTTAGTAGGAAGACAGTTACACCTCAAGCACCCCTGTCGAAAAATCAGAGAACCAGTTCACTGGGGCTCTCGTGCTGCTCAGTTGGGAGCTGCGGCACGATTGGGGACGTCCGGCCCAGGGGAGACCTTAGGGTTGGTGTGCTTGATCAAAGGGTTTCTGTTCGCCGAACGACCGAAAACCTCCTGGAAATAGGCGGATGAGATTAGTGCGAGAGAAAATCACAACCAAAAACCCCTTTTTTAATGCGTATGGTCCGAGATTTTTGTAAGATGGCGAAGAAGAATGGTCCTCCGTTTCGAAAGCTAACCTGCAAAATATGCAAAGTCTATAGATGGAGTGAAGACTTCGGGGGAAGGAGTTGCAAGGAACTCACAGATGGCGTCAGTGTCTGTGACTTCTGCGAACTCGAGAAGCGCCTGGGCGAGAGCATCGCTCAACTGAGAGAGGAGAACTCCCTCCTTAAAAGGGAAGTTCAACTCTTAAAAACAGAGAGATGCAGATGCTCAGGCGAGAAGGCTCCGGACGTCCAACAGCCGATTTCTTCTGCTGAAGGGCTTCCTCAACGAGCCAAAAAGAAGAAAAGAAAGAAGAAAGAAGAGAAAGTAGAAATAGAAGAAGAGAAAGTAGAAATAGAAGAAGAGAAAGTAGAAATAGAAGAAGAGAAAGTAGAAAGAGAAGAAGAGAAAGTAAAAGGAGAAGAAGAGAAAGTAGAAAGAGAAGAAAAGAAACTGGAAACAGAAGAAGAGAAAGTAGAAGCAGAAGAAGAGAAACGGGAAACAAACGAAGAGATAGCAAAGGAAGTCAAGAAGAAGAATAAGAGGAAGAATAAGAAGAAGAAGAAAAAAAAATTAGAGATACAAGAGGAAAGCGGCAAGTCGCCTCCGAAAGGAAAGACTAAGTCGTCCGCAGTCAAATGTGCAAGAGTCACCCTTATTGGTGATTCTCAAGCACGGGGTCTGAAGCCCCTGCTAGCGGCCCGCCTTCGCACAAGCGTTAAGGTGAGCTGCATCCCAGGTTGTGGGAATATGCAGGTAAGAGCTGAGGCCGAGAAGTCTCAGATTTCAGAGACTTCAGTCGTTGCCCTTATGGTAAGTGGCAACGACCTCTACCTCAGAGGAGGTAGGGTAGGCCCTACAGGTGAAATTATGAGGACAGTTATGGGCGCTGTCGACGACTGTGGACTGAAAACCCGCAGACGCGTCGTGGTGGGGATGCTCCCGAGGTGGGGTCCAAGCCGGACTGCCCGCTTGAGGAACATGTCGCTAAACAGGCGCCTTGCAGACCTCTGTACGGCTGAGGGTGTCTTTTTTGTGGACCCGTACGCCGTATTCTATGGTAGAAAAGACCTCTACCAAAGGGACGGGGTGCACCTCTCCTTTAAGGGCAAGGCGTTCCTAGCCAACCTCATCCAGGATGTCGTGGAGCGCACCCAAAGGAGTGTCCGGCCCATTGGGAAGGCGGACGTACGCCAGTACGCCCGAGTCACTCCCCAAACAACCTTCTCGGAGGTTGTTAAAAATGGTGCCACCACGACAAACAAGAAGCCGGGAAACGGAAGAGTATAGGGGGTCCTACATTAGGGGACTCCCTGAAGGTTCTTCTGTTCAATGCGAGGTCAATCAGGAACAAATTTCCTGAGCTCCGTGGCCTCGTAGCGACGGAAGAACCCGAAATGGTAGCCATAACAGAATCGTGGATAAAAACGTCAAACCGAGACTTTGAAGGCGAATTCACGGTTCCTGGCTACCAACTCTTCCACAAAGATAGGCCAGACAGAGAGGGTGGCGGTGTAATGTTGTATGTCAAGGATACAATCAAATCTACGAACTCCAACGTTATATCCGACCACGAGCTCCTAGGCGTTGACCTAGAGATCGGTCCTGCCAAATACAGGACCCTGCTGCTTTACAGACCCCCTTCCCAACCTGTTGAGAAGGACAGGGAACTGTACCAGCTGCTGGGTGAGCTGGTTCAAGGCAGAGTGTGCATCGTTATGGGCGATTTCAACAGACAAGTTGACTGGGAAACCAGAGCAGCCTGTGGCGAGAGCGCGCTACTCCTGGAGTTCGCCAACAACGAGTTCCTCACTCAATGGGTCAGAGAACCGACGAGAGGAAACAATATCCTCGACTTGGTCTTCACCTCTGAGGATGATATCGTTGAGGATATCTCTGTAGGCGAAGAGCTCGGTGGCAGTGATCACCAGCTAGTTAGATTTAGCGTCAAGATCCCGAAGGTAAGGTCTGTTGCCAGTCAATTAAAGAAACTTGACTTGAGAAGAGCAGACTTTGCAAGCCTTCGAGCTGGACTGACTGACGTGAGGCTAGAAGTGTGCGATGCCGTTGAAGACTCGTGGAATAGTTTCAAAACCACATTCATGAGTCTTCAATCGCGTTTCATCCCTCTGAAATGCCCCCGTCTGTCTTCTGTTCAACCTAAGTGGTTTAATCGAGAAATCGGCCAACTGCTTAGGGAGAAGAGAAATGTGTACCGGCAATCGAAGATCTCGGGTGACTTTGACGAATACCGGAGGCTAGCCAGGAGAGTGAAGTCCAGCATAAGGGCGGCTAAGCGGTCTGAGGAACTCCGAGTGGCGAGACTCTGTAAAGGGAATCCCAAGGAGTTTTTTGGATATGTGAACAGCCGTAAACCAATCCGTCGAACGATTGGCCCTTTGAGGAATGAGGAGGGGACATTAAAGCATTCAGATGCAGAAAATGCTAACCTCCTCAACGACTACTTCTCTTCAGTGTTTACTGAAGAGTGTGGTCCTATTCCCCAGCCGACGGATTCCTACTCGGGGGAAAAGCTGGAGGCAATGGACTTCACCGAAGGAGAAATAAAGAAAAAGATCGCTGACCTAAAGACGAATAAGTCCCCTGGACCGGACGGGTTTCTACCTAAAGTGTTGAAGGAAGTGTGCGATGAAGTATCACGACATCTGTGCGCTATCTTTAACATGTCAATCCGGACCGGATGCGTTCCTAGAGACTGGCGTGAGGCGGAGGTGACTCCTATCTTCAAGAAAGGAGACCGTAACCAACCGTCGAACTACCGACCTATCAGTCTGACTTCGATAGTCGGTAAACTCATGGAAAGCATCATGGTGGACAAAGTGACGTCGTATTTAGAGTCAAACCTGCTACTGAGGAGTTCCCAGCACGGCTTCCGAAGGCAACGGTCATGCCTGACGAACCTTGTGGAATTCTTCCACTTCGTTTTCAGTGAGCACGATCGGGACAAGGCGGTGGATGTGGTCTACCTAGACTTTCAGAAAGCCTTTGATAAGGTACCACACCGCCGCCTTCTCCGGAAAGTGCGAGCGCTTGGCATAGACGGAAAGGTAGCCGGCTGGATCGAGAACTGGCTAAGTGGCAGACGGCAACGGGTGGTGGTAAATGGACAGTCTTCTGAGTGGGTGCCCGTTACTAGCGGGGTGCCTCAAGGTTCTGTCCTGGGACCACTACTATTCATCATCTACGTCAACGACATGGACGGTGACATGGTTGCGAAGATTTCCAAATTTGCCGACGATACCAAGCTTGGTATGAACGTTGCAAAGGATGGAAATACTGTCCGCCTGCAGGAAGATCTTGGGAAGATTGGGGAGTGGTCGGACACGTGGCAAATGCCTTTTAACGTGGGAAAATGCAAAGTGATGCATATCGGCCACAGAAACCCCCAATCTCAGTATATCCTTAAGGGCACTGCTATTGAATCCACCGACACTGAGAAGGACTTGGGTGTAACAATCACTAGTGACCTCAAGTTCTCGAAACAGTGCATTGAGGCGGAGAAAAAGGCCCAAAGGATGCTAGGCTATATTAAGCGCCAGTTTGGTTATCGGAACCAGGAGATTGTACTGTGCCTGTACAACTCACTTGTCCTACCGCACCTGGAGTATGCCGTACAATTTTGGAGTCCTTCATTGCGAAAGGACATCGCGAGATTGGAACGCGTACAAGCCAGGGCAACCAAGCTGATTCCCTCTATCCGACATAAAAGTTATGAGGATAGACTAAGGGAGTTAGATCTGTTCTCACTGGAAACCCGTAGACTGCGTGGTCAGCTCATCGAAGTCTTCAAAATACTTCGAGGGTTCGACAATGTTGACTACCGGGATATTTTCACACTGAGTGAGAACAGAACGCGCAATCACGGCTTCAAACTTGAACTGAAGCGTTACAACCGCAATCTGTGTGGAAACTTTTTTACCTACAGTATCTGCGGTAAGTGGAACGCACTTCCAGTGGAAGTTGTCAACAGTGAATCTGTTGACCAGTTCAAGTCAAGACTAGACAAAGTCTTGAAAAGTGGCCGTTTATGGACGCAAAACAATTGAGCAGCCATGTGCCCGCTCAATTGCTAGTCCAAAGGTACCCTCTTTGAATGGACCGTAAGGTCTCCTAGGGTACTTACTTTCCTTGTTACTCCTTGTTACTCTCTCTCTCTGTGGGTAGGGGTCCCGATAGTGGACAGGGGCGGTGGTGGTGGGTGGGTAGGGGTCCTGTTTTGAGGGGGAGGCCATATGCGGTTTTTGGTGGTGGTGGGCAGGGGCATTTGTTTTATACCATTATATTTGGTATTTCATCCCTCAACTTGGCCTAAATTTGATATTTGGGGTTTTAATTTAAAAGCGGTCGATTTACGCAGGTTAACAGAAAATAGCGGCGAAATTTCACCCTAACCGATTCTATTCTTGATCAATTCGGTGGAGGAAAGTTTTTATTTGGCCTAACTATAATTTGTTTTAAATAGAAAAGACGTGTTCGTGTCTCTTCTTCTTAGTGATATAAGAATGAAGGTACTGAGATTGATAGATCATTTTTAATGATTTTTTTTATTTAAAGTGAAAAAGTTAAAAATTGATTATTATCTTCCATTTGAGTTGGGGGAAAGGGGGGGGGGGCTACGGGATCCTGAACCATACTTTTACGTTCTTTTGAAATAAAAAAAAATCCTCACGGCTTACCTATTTAACCTTGGTCTCATTAGCTAGCAAATTATGTAAAATAAAAAATCCGAGGCTGGGTTCATTAGAATCCCATGATTTCCTTAAGATTTGCCAAACTCGTCAAGCAAAAAAGGAAACCCTGATTTCTCCACTGGGACAAAAATAGGCATAAGAAAAGTTAAAACCTTTCGCCAATTTTTCCGACTATGATAGTAAAAAGAGAGAACCGACGCCAAACAACACACATTACGAAATTCAGAGTTGACAACGGCGACAAATTATCTTCCGCCCCCCCATATATATATATATATATATATATATATATATATATATATATATATATATATATATATATATATATATATATATATATATATATATATATATATATATATATGTATATATATATATGTATATATATATATGTATATATATATTTATGTATATATATATATATATGTATATATATATATATATATATATGTATATATATATATATATGTATATATATATATATATATATATATATATATATATATATATATATGTATATATATATATATATATATATATGTATATATATATATATATGTATATATATATATATATATATGTATATATATATATATATATATATATATATATATATATATATATATATATATATATATAAGTAAAAGAACTCAATGGCAAGTTACGGTATATGATAGTGAAACCACTGTATAGGAGCCAAAAGTTTAATTTACGAGACTAGTTTCAGTATGTAGTTTATCATACCCTCTTCAGTCGTATGATAAAATACATAACTCAAACTAGTCCGTAAATATATAGGAAAACATTACTTGCAAAAGAGTACACAAAATGGCGTATTCCAGTAGATCTCATCGTTCATACCCTAAGTACATACAAGTGAACCCTGTAAAAACTTTCGCATACGAAGTGACCCCTTTTTGCTAGAAGAAAACAATGATCCCCTTTTCCCCATAAACAAGTAAACGTTGTTATTTTACATCGCTCATTTACTCTTAAGTGGCCCTGACTTATTTCTACCCATTGCTCGTTTAACAATAACCTTCCCAGAAATCTCTCTTTCTTTTGGCCTCCCCAACTTCACCACCTTTTCGAAGATCTTAAAACCTTTTTGATGGACAACCCTTGTTGAGTCTCTATTTTTATTAAAAAAAACAAACCCGAAATGTATTTCCCCTGCGGAGACCGTTCCTTCTTTTTATTGGTGATTTTGTTTGCGTCCCGTTTCTTCGAACTGTTCAGGTCAGCTGTGCTGAAGCTGGGACTCGCGATGATATAGCGACGAGCCGTCAAGCTGTAACAGGATCTCGATTTACAGCTGCGCCCCGCTTCGTATCTTATCATCCATTAAATTAGTTTATTACTCGAAAACGATTATTTTAATCTCTTTTGACACTCCCTCCTCCCTCCGTCCAACCTCCCATGTGCAGGGTCCCTTTAATGAACTGTCCCATAAAGTGATTTTTGTCAAGTAGAAGAACGGGCTGTTTAGGGCCAGGCTCCATTTTGAGTCTCTGTGGATGCCCTGATAAAAAAAAGGGCTTCGCGAATCCAAGATAAAGATTTGAGACCTTGATATTAGGAAGAGGATTTGAGTTGAATTGAAACTGTGTGTATGGCAGGGGGAAGGGGATGTCTAATTTTATAACTTCCGCTCAGGCAGTCGCGTAAAATCGGTCTCTTTTTATAGAGGTTTTAATTGCGTTGATTGTTGTAGTTGTTTACTTAAAAGAAACGAAGAATACCAGAAAGTTTAAGAGTAGAGGGTCATAAAGAAAGTGGTAAGGTTAGAGAAAGTGCGAATGTGTGAAAAGTATATAGCCCGAGTAGTCTAGAGAAGAGACTACTTAGGGCGATTAGGATGGAACGATCCATTGTCACGACAGCAGAACTCCTCCCGATCGTTGGGAAAGGCAGGGTACGCAAGATGCCAGTCGCTCTCTCTCTTCCCTCTGTTGGGGTATGACCGCATCGATCCGTGTTCGCACGAAACGTATCTCAGTGAGAAAGTTGTTGTACTGGTTGGTGCTTTACTACCCTCGTATTTTAATACAGGGTGTCCTAAAAGTCGCCCTACGTAGCTGATAGTTTCTTCAACAATAGAAGCAATAGTTTCCTGTCATTATCGTCTCTACGTGCAGTAGTAGTAGTCAGGGTTGTTTGATTTAAATCATAACCTTACATTTATTTAAAAACTCAAAAATTAAACAAATGATTTTCATGGATTCAAAGTTAATTATTTTAACTAAAGATTGGATATCCTATTCGATACATGAGGATCAGTAATTTCCCTGTTTACTTGACAGATAGATCTTCATGATTCACTGCTCCTAATCGATTCTGCTTCTACTATTTTCCTAAGTACTGTTATTTTTAGGCACCAGGGAGCCATATTACTGTTTCGAATTATGTGTGTTTTTAATTCACTGAGGTAATCTAATTCTTTTTGGTTATAAATACGCTAAACAATCAATATCCTGTAGAAGTTATTTCAGGTTTAAATTCCATGTTATGTCAGTTTATAAGTAATTTTAATTTAAGTTGAATTTCTAAATTGATTAATTATCAAACAAAAAATATAATTTTCTTGTTTAACTGCCGAAGTAATTAGATAGCCATAATATATATATATATATATATATATATATATATATATATATATATATATATATATATATATATACCAGGCAATGGCTTCGCTACTAAAATTAAAATTTAAAATGTAAATAAAAGCAGCCATGGTTAAATTTTTATATATTTTCTGAACTTCGCTAATTGTAATTCTTTGGGTTTTAAAAATTCACAAAATTTCGATACTTATATTTATTTCTGAACTTCACCATTTTGTTTTTTGATATTATAAAAGAATTATTAGAAATAACTTTGATAAAAAACATAAGTCATAACCAAACTAAGATGAAATTTTTCTTCAAATACTCAAAAAAATCCCCTTAAATTATAGTTAGTTATGATATATATATATATATATATATATATATATATATATATATATATATATATATATATATATATATATATATATATATATATATGAGTTTGAAAATGTCGAATGGACGAAAGTACTAACTCCAATCCGTCTTTTATTCAGTTTCCTTCCGTGGTACATATTCATATTTATAGTTACCACGCGCTAACTTTCGTGATATTTCCCATATATATATATATATATGAGTTTGAAAATTAATGCAATATCGCAAGAAAAGATGAGGAATTAAACCACATTCTTCGAAGACAATTTAATTCAGAATAGTTTCGGTGTATCTCACACCCTTTTTCAACTGACATTGGATAGAAAATATAAGAAAAAAATGCATACAATATAACAGGTCGTGAAATATCCCCTCTTTTATCCCCAATCCCCTACTTGTGGCTAATCTGGGGGGGGGGGGGTTAGGCCTAAACATATTGAAGGGCTGACATTTTACTATTTTATTTATTTGCTTTCTTATTACAGGATTAAAAGAAAATTGACCCTCAGATGGATTTAAATTAGGAACTGACGATGTCAAGCTCGATTCTACGATTCTTCTCTTAACATAGTTAGCCGATTTAAATACCATTTTACTTCCATTGAAATCGATCGTATGATTCTTGTCTCTAACATGGCAAAATATTCCGCTGCTTTCGCTGCCCACTCTAATATCTCATTTGTGTTCATACAATCTCTTGTCTAGATTTCTCCCCGTTTCCCCTATATAAACTTTATGGTAATATCATGCAACGATTGCTATAAAGTTTATATAGGGAAAACGGGGAGAAATCTAGACAAGAGATTGTATGAACACAAAAGAGATATTAGAGTGGGCAGCGAAAGCAGTGGAATATTTTGCCATGTTAGAGACAAGAATCATACGATCGATTTCAATGGAAGTAAAATGTTATTTAAATCGGCCAACTATGTTAAGAGAAGAATCGTAGAATCGAGCTTGACATCGTCAGTTCCTAATTTAAATCCATCTGAGGGTCAATTTTCTTTTAATCCTGTAATAAGAAAGCAAATAAATAAAATAGTAAAATGTCAGCCCTTCAATATGTTTAGGCCTAACCCCCCCCCCCCAGATTAGCCACAAGTAGGGGATTGGGGATAAAAGAGGGGATATTTCACGACCTGTTATGCTTGTATGCATTTTTTTCTTATATTTTCTATCCAATGTCAGTTGAAAAAGGGTGTGAGATACACCGAAACTGTTCTGAATTAAATTGTCTTCGGAGAATGTGGTTTAATTCCTCATATATATATATATATATATATAATATGTTTATTACCTCATTTTAATAAAAGAAAATACCTTGTTCATAATAGAATATACAATAAATGAACTCCACTTGAATACAACTGGTTAAACTAAATTTGATAACAAACGAGTAATCCAAATAGAAATGAAAAATAACCAAAAATTTAAGCTTAATCATGACTATGAGGAGATGTGTGGCTATTTATTGACTTAAAAAGAAAAAAAAAAATTGGCTGCCTTCTTAGTGCCAAGGCGGTTCCTCAATTTCGAATGCACTCGTCCATCGGCGAAGACTCGTTCTACCCCAGACGATGAGGCTACGGCAGTCTGAAGTTGACGCCCAAGAAACTTCCACGAGACTCGCACCATTCACAAGCTGACACGCTTTGGGTCGCAGAGTCAGCAAACTTGAATGACTGGAAAGGTGATTTCGCCTGAAACTTCATGATGATGGGAACAAGTAATGAAAATTTCTCACTGGCGTATTCCATGGCAGTATTCACTTCTTCATTGATGGTTTTCCCTTGAAGTGAAGGGTGAAGCATGTTGGCTAGGAAGTGAGCCTTGGTGGCAAATTGCTCGTCCCTTTATCTCATCAGTTTCTTCACTTGTTCATTGTTTTGTAAGTGTCCACTGCCACATAATTCTTTGAAAATATCCACTGTTTGATGGATGGTACAGTTGTCTCTGTACCTTGTCTAGAGCCTTAGCTATTGGTTGCAATGTAACCAATAGTTCCTCAGCAGATCATTTTAGTCCAAGATTGGACACTTTATTCTTTACACTAGGGTCAATAATTGCCCCTTTGACATCACAGATATTCATGATAATTTACCAGTTATTTATATAGATTTTCAGAGTGGCATAGTGTTCCGTCCAGTATCCCGGGGCATGACTAGACATTGACCACCTTCCTGCAGGCGATATCTCGCAGCAGCATAAAAATTATTTTGAAAATATTTTGCTATATTAACCTCATGCTCTTTTACATTATCAATCTCTAGTTGATGAGCTAGTAGACTTAGAAGGTGTGCTGCACATCCATAGGTAAGGATGTTTTGTTGAGGGGATTCATCCAACAGTTCGCATATTGGTGACATTTTCTGCCTTGTCTATCACGATATTTAAAAACACAACCAAAATCTATTTCGGACTTCCTTTTCTCCCTGAAGGGTTGACACACACACACACGCACACATATACACACACAGTAAACGTCTTCGTTTGCTTTGTCACTTCTTAACAGTAACTGACTGAGAGGCCTAAGAGCCCTAGGTTAGTGCTCACTGGTAGAGCCCCAAACAGGTTTCAACGGGATGAAGCAGGCTTACAAAGGGTAAGCTTGCTTCAAGTCATATGTATTTTTAATTCACATATTCTAATTCTTTTTAGTTATAAATATGCTAAGCAATATTAGATTTCACATAAAATATATAATAAAAATCAACATAAAATTAATAATAAAAAAATAAATAAAAAAGATCTGATTTAAATAAAAATATATATATTTTTTTAAATCAAACAAATCAACAACCCTGGTAGTCGTAGTAGTGGTTGGCCAACCTGCCTTTATCCGAGCGGATCCCGACCGGATAAGGAAATAGACATAAAGGTCAGTATGACAATCGCTGGTGACCCTGAGGGCACCAGGGTCCCAGTCCTCTTTGGGGAGAGGTGCCAGGGAGTATTATGTTTTGACACCAAACAGCGTTCAGGGGGAACCTTCGTCGCCACGGAACAGAGGGACCTGTTCCGCGTCAGAGGTATGTGGATATAGATACTCATCGGCATGATTCCTTGAGATTGTGTTGTGCTGTCAAAGACTGGAGAGGAAAGAAAGCAGTGTTTTAATTGTCTATGTGTGTAATGAGAAGTGCAAGATCTACCCACCCGAATCCAGGGGTGAGCACAGCGCGTCCACCAGTCGGTAGCCAGATCTCTACGTGCCGCTGACGTAGGTGTGACCTGCGATATTCGTAGCCTGATTAAATCATTTTTACATTGAGAGATTACTTAGAAGCCACGGGGGTCTCTAAATCTGTGTCTGCATGGGGATGTTTGGGGCACCCATTACAAATTTGAGGGCCAAGGATTCGAATTTATTTCACTCACTGATAGGTAAATGCAGACGAGTGGTTCGCTTCGATTCTGGGAGGCGTCTGTTTTGGATGTCTTCAGTTCTCCAGGGGCACCGCTTTCGTTGTCGGAGGGGGACAGGAGAGTTGTGCGTCTGTTAGGTTCCTTATGACCACAAATATTTAAGCAAATTACTTTTCCACCAATTTTTACTTTTCAAAAAATTCCTTGTGAATCTCTCTTTTTCAGAAATTCTGATTTTCTGGATTTGTTTTAAATAAACAGAAGTCCAGAATGATGTGAGAGAATGTCTAGATTCTTGCTAAGGATCTGTGGATTACCAACCTGCAAGGGTAATTGGTACTAGCAACCTAGTGATACTAGTAGGGATAATTTTAGCACTAGTGATACCAATGTAATTATAATTGAGGGTGAATAGAAAATTAGTTGGTAGTTCTTGGCTAGTCAATAAAGCTAAATTAAATCCATCCCATTATTATTATTATCTTGTTTGCTTTCAGGTGAGTTTTGGTTCTTTGGTTGCGTCGGGAGAAATTTTGACCTGATCTCGCCGGTAAGTAACGCTCGATGACACTAGCTGATGTCTTCTCGCCACCTTCAAGGGGATTGATGACACTAGCTGATGTCTTCTCGCCGCCTTCAAGGAGATTCTCAATACGACATCGGTGTAAGTTGAATTCAAGAAAGTATTTTCTTCACCAATGGTAGATTTCTGGAATCATTTAGCCCGCGGGTCGTAGATAGTCCCATTTGTAATGTTTTCAAAGGCAGGTTAGACGAGTATGTATTAAGTTTAATGTTGCTTTTGCATTTTGTTTTGGGATATGAATTGTACATAATATCGATATTGTTATATATTGTAATTGCACGGTTAAACATTGTGACCTGCCTCGATGGATGATAACTTGGCGTTGTTCTGGATACAATTCTTTAGATAAGGTGTATAGATGGATGTTTTGGGCTGCTTGATTAACCCATTGTACATCTTTGTTGTTTGGTATGGTTGCTACCAGTTTAGATTTTGATGCTTAAATGGTGAGTTAAATCCAGTAAAGTTTCATTATGAATATTCGACTTCAAGGTTCAAGAGGTTTGCTCGAGCCTTTCTGGCCCCACCCTTTAAAATTCCCACGGGGTTTCTTCCTTTTTTTTACTGGTCTGACCTCGCTCGTGAGCGCAGTTTCCTGTTCTTTTTTTTTTCTCAATAAGTCAGATGTGAGAGCATCTGTTCCATTTGGCACACCGTGCCCCTGTGCCATTCCGCGATGTGTGATGTTAAATATACAATGATGTCTGTGTACAAATAAGCAGGACACGCTGCCTCTGTTTTCTCCCCCCACTCGCTTTGAACATCCGTCTTTCCCGCGCTCCCACAATTTAAAATTTCATTTACATCTTTTCCCCTCCCCTTAACTATGGTATTTGTGTGTGTGTGTGAGGTTCATTGCAAAGGGGTCTCTGTGGGATTTTAAAATTTCCGGTGTGAAAAGGCGGTTCGATCTCTCGAGTGTTTGATTTGTGATTCGCGTTGTCGGGCGACTGGCTCACTCGGCTGTTTTCAGATTGGCCTGTGTTTTACCCCCACTGGGTCGGGGGGGATAGAATTGAGGGGGGGGGTGCTCACTAGGCCAGGAATCCTCGATTCTTTGATATTCACCCGAGTCGAAGCGGCAAATAAGCGATGAAAAATGGGGGTGGGGCGGGGGGGGGGGGGGGGGGTATTGAGAATGGAAAGGAAATTAGGGTAATCCCGTAGTGACGTGTTTACTGTGCTAGGGGAGGGGAGGGGAGAACGGAACTGACAAAAAATGTAAAAGAATTGGAGTGGTAAAAAGATAAAATGTCTTTTAGTGGCAAATTTACGAGTAGCTTGTATGTACGAGTGTATTTTTGTTGTACAGTAGTTTTCCTTTTATACATACAGAACGAGATCCAAGGACAGACGAATTACGTGCCGGAGGGGGGGGGTTGCATTAGCACCCCCAAGTAGTCTTGTAGTTACTTGGGCTATGTAGGTTTCACACATTGTCACTTCTCCTAACTTCACCACTTTCTTAATGTACGGCCCCATTTTGACCCCCAAAATATCAAAGCCGAGATTCCTCCATGGGGTTTTGTGTTTTGTTTCTCCTTTTGCTTTTTTAAAAAATAATAATAAAAATTAATTGGATAAGTTATCAATATCACCGATCAGCTGGGCAATTTAAATGTCCAATAATTACAATTGATCTAAAAAGATATTTTTAATTACCCTAAACAACCCCCCTCCCTCCCTCCCTGATTAATGACATTGATTTGTTTGTTTTTTTGTTAGTTACGTATGGATGGATGTGTGTTTTCTCATTATACGATTAAAGATAGATTTATTAACAATTAATTCACGCGCTTTTAACTAAAAAAAATATTAGATTGTCAATAAATTAATGTCGTTTTGGGGGAGACACGAAATGCTGATTAAAGTTGTTTAAGTCGTTCCAAATTTAAATATCTTAATTTTTCCTTTTGTTAAAGCTGTAACAACGTCTAAGCTTTTTTTGAGTTACAAAATGGTGTTTGGGTACCAACGTGAAGTGTCTGAAGGACAACGTTTTCAACCTGTGAATATCGTTTCATCTCTAACCTAAATATTCAACAATTGCAACATTTAAATGAAACTCTTGGACAAAAACGTCCGTTATTGGTCCACCGAAAATGCATCTCCTTCCTCTCCATGACACTCCGCACTTTTGTGTGACACTTATGGCAAAAAGAAAATAGTTACTCCGTTAAGTTGGGCAGTTCTTCCTTATCCTCCATATTCGCACGACCTTGCTCCAGGTGATTTCCATTTATTTACCTCATTCCAACTTCCCCTAGATGGCAAAATTGACTCAGATATGAAAGAAGTCGAAAAGGAGGATATCGAATCATCCATTTGATCAAAACCGAAGGAAATCTTCAAGAAAGGAAGCAACTGCTTAGTTGAACGATGGCAGACCATTGGCAATAATGGTGCGGACTACTTTGATCAATGTGTGTGTGTGGGGGGAGGGGGGGTATATTAAAATTATTTTACTTTGCTTTTAACAGACGACATTAATTTATCGATGAGCTAATACTTACCGGAGGTTTTACCACCGATATACACTCTTTTTGGAGGTATTTTATTTCTCAGCGGGTGCCTAAATTGGGATCCGAACCATGGGTATCTACAACGTATGGCAACCGCCGCGAAGGTGACCCGATCGATCTCCATCGGGAGACTTACCACACCCGGTTTGGCTTAACTTCACTGCTTTCGGAACTTGTTTTTTCGACTCTGTGAGAACGTAGCCGAAATATGTTGATAGTGGCCTTAAATTCTCCCCCCCCCCCCGCCCCTCCTTCGATGCTTTCTTTGAATAACGAAAACCTACGAGGGCATCTCTCGCAGAGTGGATCGATCATTGTAATTCAGGGTCATTTTTATTCCTGATTTCTCTCCCATTTGCCTTCCACTGAGCATCACATCTTACCCGGGAGCCCTCCGGGGTACTCCCTCACTACTCCTGGATACCCATCAGGTAGTAATTACAAGAGTAAAGAGGTTATCCTTAAACTCTACAACTCGTATGTTAGGCCACATTTAGAGTACTGTATACAAGCATGGTCACCACATTTTAGACATAACATCAGCCTGCTAGAGTCAGTACAAAGGAGGGCAACAAAAATAATACCTTCCCTGAAGCACCTTGAATATGAAGATAGACTGAGGGTACTAAATATGTTCTCATTTGAGAGAAGATGTGTGAGGGGAGATATGATTGAGCTTTTTAAAATATGTTCTGGGATAGATAAGTTGTATTTTAGCAAGCTATTTGAATTGGAAGGTAGTAATAGGACTAGGGGTCACCACTTAAAAATTAAAAAACAGAGGTGCTGGTTGGATGTTAAAAAATAGTTTTTCACCACTAGAGTGGTAGATTACTGGAATAGTTTGCCACCTGAGACGGTAGACAGTCCAAACTTGAATGTTTTCAAACGCAGATTAGATGATTATATGGGGACGGAGGGTTAACTTTGGGCGGGGGGGGGGGGTATTCTGGTCTCATTCCTGTGGATGCATTTTTTTATTGTATATTATGGGTGATTGGATTATGACGAGTCTTGATGATGATGCTTTTTGTTTTGACACATTGCTGTGGATGGTTCGAGTTGTATATTGTAGATGCGTGATCTGACACAATCCTATGGATGTATTTTTTGGGTGGGTTTTTGACAGATGCGGATGACCTTTGATAGGCCCTTGTGGCTTTTTTCATCCGTGAAATTATGTTATGTTACCCGGTAATCCGATTACTCACCGAGTAACTTAACCAACCGATACCCGCCTGATATACTCACCGGGCACTTAACCAGTACCTCTCTGTACACGCCCGCTACCTCTCCGTTATTTACCTGGTAGCCAGTCGCTAGACTGTGTCCCGGTACCCACCGGTACCGGCCTTGTGCCTACCTTGTACCCCCCCCCCCCCCCCCCGCTGCCTATTAGTATTTACCCGCTACCCAAAATGCAGCCCATGTTACCCGTTCGGAACTTACCCGTCCCTACTCAGTACCTTGGTTACCCACTCGGTACTTAGCAGGTACCTATTCAGGTAGCGGTACAAATTCCTGACTAGTCATGTGTTAATAGTAAAAATAATTGATTAAACGAATTTAAGAAATCGATTCGGTGAATTTCTACCCCAATTAGCTAAGAGCGGAAACTAACGAGGGCGTCTCGGTCATAAAGTTTAGTTGGGTGAAGAAAGCGGTGAGGTTAGGGGAAAGTATGGAAATTACCGTAGACCGTGTCAAAAGAGTAAATTAGATATTTAATAAATGCGAGTTTAATTTTATATTTGCCACTTTGCCTCAATTGTTATTTAAATGCCCGAGTTATCTCATTTACCCCAACTAATCGGAAGAATTTCTACCTTTGTGATTTCTTTGCAGTTAAGAACAAGATTTAGAGGGGGGGGGGGGTAAACGCTTGAAGGGGATATAATCCCCCACTGCTCTCTGCCCGGTGTTGTAGGTGGTTCTAAGAAACACCCCGCTTCCCCTTCCCAAATCGAAACAATTTGTCGTTTGTTCCATTTGGGAGACGGTAGCGTTTGGGTTCGCTTCGGCCCTTCCCTCGCCATGCTTCTAGCTCGCCCCTGTAAAGCCGTGAATCGGGTTTGTGTAACACGGTTCGGGAGGCTGCCAGAAACGGCTCTTTGTTCCTCCTTGATCGCCGTTCGCCGGCGGGGCGATGGAGCGGAAGGAGGGAGGAGGTGTGGACTCGAAAGCGCTTTTAGCCGATCAAGGCCACCCTGTAAAACCACTCAAATAAGGATGCGGAGTTTGGGTGAGAGATGGGTATCGCCTATGCCCGTGTTCTGGGGTGCCGAAACGTGGGGTCGGCGAGGATGCGACGGCTTTTTATTACTATACTCTTCCATTCACTCAGGCCGTAATGAAGTGTCATTCTGCAGCTGACGATGAAGGATAACGTGCGCTTCCTGCTCTAATGCTTGAATGGGGTCTTAATTGTGGAGGTTGAGTAGGTTCGTTAGAGTTGTGTGCCTGCCCATGCCCCAGTGCCATACTAAAAATAATCTTTAACTTGGGAATTATAATCCTTCCACACATTTTTACTCTCCCCGTATTCACCACTTTCCAAATGAACTTCTTCCTCATAAATCTTGTGATGGAATTTTCTTCGTTGTTTCATTGCTCAAGCGAATAAGAATAATATCACTGTTACTCATTAAAAAATCTAGACGTAGCCTCTGGATTTGAGGAAATATTTCACTAATAGAATCATTGATTCTTGCGATGCATTGCCTCTAAGTCTCTAGGTTGACATTGAAAGGAAAGCGAAACAAGTATATGGAGATAAAGCATATAAAGAACCGGATTTTGTAGGCTTATATGAATATAAGTATTTTAGACAAATTTGTATTAGCACTTGCTTATTTGGGGTCTTGTATTATAAACTCAATATGACGACGAGCCTACTGGTTGATGCCTGATAATGCAGTCGAATGGTTCCGGATTATACCATGGTGGGGGATTAATGGCTTTTTAGATTCTCTGACTGGGGTGACTTTGATATGACCTAGTGGCTTTTTCATCCTTGATTGTTGGTATTTGTTAAGTTAGTGATTGCTTTGTTTGTCGTCTTGGCAGTGATGTTCCTCCTTTGTCTTCGAAGAGCTAAGCTCCCGTCATGATGTTGGAGGTTCGTGACTCACATGTTATTTATGGGATCTTTCTTTGACCGCACTTCCGCCTCATTTCTATAGCATTCGAGTTGTCCCCAGTCAACAACACCCATTGCTCAATTGATATGTGCTTACACAAATTGTGAATGGAGGTCCGGTGCTCCACCATTCCCAAAATCCGCGAGCGCCCCCTCTTTCCCTCAATTCTCATCACTGAGCTGCTTCCATTGCACACTGCCCCCTCCCCCTCCTCCTCTATATCCAGTGTCGTTTAGTATGTTGTTAGTGCGTGTGCAGGAAAAAATATACTTGTTTGAGTGTGATGCGAGAGAGGCGTTGGGATGAGGTGGGGTACTTCTACGAAATCGGCTGTGGTGTAATTGAACCAGACGGAAATGGCACTTGTTACTGTATGTGGCACTGATTTAAAAGCAATTCGGAATCTGACTTTGTTGGCACTAGAATGGGTTGAGACGCAACTTAAAGGGATCCTTGTCAAAAGCTAGTATGTGTATATGTTCCAAAGTGATAAAATAGTTTAAATGTAAAAAAAGTGCGTAGAGATTGATGATATAATGGGAGAGGTGATATAGGTAATCTAACGGGTAAAGGTTGGACGATAAAAATGGTGGTGAAAGACCAACAAAGCTGCTATAGCAACCTTATCAGGCCTAAATATTAGGGACGGATTGGCATATTTTAAACCCCCCAGTAACAAGTTCTCGCGAACACTTCACCCAAGAATGCACACTTGAATCTTCCCTTTAGAATGAAAGGAATCGAACCCGCATTCGATAAACCACCTCTTTACAACTGGCCCGCGACCCTCATTCACCAGTCGGCGCCCTTCCTGCGGCGATTCTCTTAAAGGTTCATTACCCCCATTTCCCTGAGGTACGTGGGGCCATTTCTATATCACTCACGAACTCGAGAATACCTCCCAGGGGATCGGGAAGGTCACTGCAAGAGAGAGGAGACCCTTCGTCCAAGGGTCTCCCGCACCGACCGTCCGGTGCGGGTCGCCAAGAGGTCTTCATCTTGGTGTCTCGTCCCGAATAGGAATGCCCGATTCCAGGAGTCTCCCGCCCCCCCTGGGGACCAGCTTTAATGGGGATTACGGAGGTTGATTCGATTTTATCGGAGACGAGGAAAATTGGTGCCAACGAAGGAGTAGGCGACTCGTTAGGAATGTTTAGGGAGGGGCGGGGTTGTTTACATTGAAAGAGGACTGGACAGAAATGGTAGTGAAGTTAAAGATTTTTTTTTAATTTTACGATCTCTTCATGGCAATAACCGACGAGCGAGGGCATCGACGCAACACCAGTTACCTGAAAGTGGGTTTATTTGGGTTGGGCTCCTTTTTGACGGGCTGGGGGCTGAGTGATAACACTATATTGGTGAAGTTAAGCTACAGTGGGTGTGGATAGTCGTCGGATGGGAGTCCCGTTTCGAGTTGTCGTTATCAACTCCATCTATGCCCTTGTTGATTGGCAAATAAACTCAGGATTTGTTATAATTTAGGGTGGAGGATTCAACCTGCTCCTTGAAGAGGAGTTGACCCTTAAGTGGGAAGGAGGCCCCTTGGGAAATCAGGTGATCTTCGAGTCTCGCCCCGCACCGAACCGGGCCCATAACGATTTTTTTCGACTCGAAATTTGTGATCTCCAAATCGAAGTCGTTTTAATTTCGAGCTGAGACGAGAGGAAATTTTGGATTAGTGGGCGGTGGTGAGTTGTAACGGTGGAGGAGGGGGGGGCGTTTTGATTTGGTGTCACATTAAAAGCTGTCTTTGAAGGTGAAAAATTCGGATGGGGATGTCTTAGTGAGAGTCGGTCATTGCTCACCTCTTGCTGATAGGCCTTGGTTAGGTTAATGGAATGATTCATTTTATGGAAGCCTCTTCATTTGTGACCGACTCCCGCAGAATTTTATACTCTTTGGTGTGTATATATATATATATATATATATATAGCTGATTCACCCCACTGGATGGCAAGGTTAATTTTAGCCTTTGTTAATATAGTGTTTTGTTTGTTATTCTCTGAACCACCCACCCTTTAGAGGGTTCAATGTTGTTTCTTTATGTCCTTATATATGGTTGGCAATTTTGCCGTCTGTTTTTAGCCATAGAGGCAACTTTTCTCATTTCAGGGCCGCGGGATTGCTCCAAATGCAAGACCAAATTAAATCACCCACTGTGGAGATTTTTTAACTCGTGCACGGAAGATGTGTTGATGGCATGTATTGGGAGGGATAAAAATTCCTATTTGGGTCTAGCCCGGTGTAAACAAGATCCAGAAGAAATAAAATGAATGGGAGATAAGGACAGTGAAAAGTAATGTACTAGACAAGTTGGGTATCGTGGGAATATTTGAAGCACTAAGAATAACGTTGTCTATGTAATGAACACATGCGAATTTGAAATATTTTTCTATCAACAGAGAGAGAAAGAGAGAAAGAAAGATAACGAGTGGAGGTAAACGACCGGAAAACTATTTACTTTGTTTCACATTATCTTTCCTTGCGATCCGACTCGACAACTATATGAAGAACACAAAGTGGTGGTAAATCTTGTGGGAGACCGGTTTAATTGACTCAATTTCTTCTTATACACAGACCTACACACACACACACACGCCTCCCTAATCAGTTTTCCTCCCTTCCCTCTCTCCCCCCTGTTTAGTTCCAAGTGGAGATGTTTCCTCGCCCTTTCCAGACTCAGTTTTCCCTCCTTGCTGGAAAGGTCGGTGCGGTTCAATAAACTTATCGCGGTGTGTGTCTAAAAGGTCATCGTGCGATCGGCCAGTTCTGGGTACCCCTCGAAACTCCCCTCAAAGGAGATTGCTCGGACGGAGGCGCCCAGTGTGGAGAAGTGGAGTGAACCCCGTTGCATGGAGTTCGGTTGTGGTACGTTCTCTTGATCAGTGTTGGGACTTCCATGAGGACGTTTTGAGTGTGTGAGTTCGCTTTTCCTGCTTTCGTCTCACTCCTTGAGCGAAGAGTCTCTCTCCCATGGATGTCCTAAATGTGCCCAGCTTCCTTTTCGGTGAGTTTTAATTTTAGTGTCCTTCGGGAAAGGGTATATTTTAATTAATATTCAAGCCTACCACCTGCTAGAGTCAGTAAGAAGGAGTATGGTAATAATAGGTGATCTCCCACCCTTCTTCCTAGTGGTCTTGCCTATCCCTATTCTTCTTTATTACACACCTTAGTCTACTCTTCTCAACTTTTTCCCTTACTAGCCATGAAGGTTCAGGTAGCTCGTTGCACTTCCGGCCTATTACTAGAAATAGGCCAAGTGGAAGGATACAACATGAGGTCCGTACCTGCTGCGAGGGCCCAAAACCCGATGACTGAGGGAGGTATTAGATGCGGGTGTGCCGGTTTACCGAATTTCTTCGCCTGTTCCAGTGCACATATGAGGTACCTACCCCGCCACCATCTTTTATGGGTTAAACTACAAGTATAAAGTCTTCAGGTATGGCATGTCTGGTTGTCAAGGCCCATCTTAGCTCTCGACCGAAGCCGATTATACGTGTCAATCATCACATTCTGGACGTTTCTGATTCTACGGTGACTTTACCCAATACCTCCCAAGGCATTGGGAGGGGTAGGTTATTTTTTTAAATGCCTTTTCTCTTTTTAAAATTAACTTTAGCTACGACTGAAGGAATTGCAGGGCTAGTCTTCTACTTGTTTGCCACTTCCTTGACTACGGATGTGATTTCGACACATCCGCAGCCGAATTGGAGAAGGTGGACTCAATCCACCACACTGGTTCCGCTTGATGACCAGTGCATTCCGCACCTTCCCAGTAGAGTGCCTCTTTTTCGATGTTGGGCAAAGGACACTCGCTTTACGGCGTATACAGTACTTGTACGCGGAAGTTCAACGTCTTCTGTCGCCAAATGTTCTCATTTGGCGACATTTCGTCCGAGGCCGTTCTCCACTGTCACTATGGTGACGTGAGACACCAATCATACTCCTTCCTTCTAGAGCTTGCGGTAGTTTTTTTCGGACCACTGACGCCGCTGGTTTTGTCCTGGCGGTATCTGAACGTTCATATTCACTCATCTGCTTCCCAAACCTCTGCAGCAGATTATTGTATTCCTATTTCTTGGAGCCCACGTAGTATAACGCTGGAGCCATCCATGCCAATATGCACGGATTGCTCCAAATCCGGTGGATTCGGCTTCCATGCATTTTCCCTCCTGTTCGATGGCGCCGGTGCTCTTTGGGCGCTGTGCCTGTTTTCACGGCCAAGCTGGTTGCATTACATCACTCGGTACCGGAGATTGCGCTGTCCCGGGTTCGGGGAGCGAATTGTGATCTATAGCGACTCACACCCCGCGGAGTGCCCTCGGGTCATTGTAATCTCCGTACTCCTTGGTTCACAGTATCCGCGATGTAACGGCTGCTGTGGGCTGGGAATATGTCGATATTGTCTTTTGTGGGTTCCTGAAAATGTAAGAATTACGTCAAATGAGGGCGCCATATATTCTCTCCGGACTGTGCGACCGGACAAGCATTATGCCCTTACCCACTCTGACTACATGGCAGGAATCAAGTCAGCCCTTTGGGCTGCATAGCAAAGAAGATGGAGGGCGACAGATGGGACTTTAAACTTGCGTGCCATTGCGCCCCGACTTTTCCCATGGACCTACCCCTCAATGTCTCGACTGCTTTAGGTCGTTTTATATCGCGTCCGAATCGGGCATACTCGACAGATGCTTCGTCATTTAATGGAGAGCCCCCCCCCCCCCAACCACCACCCCACCTCAAATTTAATGCTACGACACTGCTTAGTCCCCTGGACTGTCCGGAACGTTATCCTTAAATGTCTCAGCTTAGGAAGCTTCGCGCGCGCTACCTGTCAGCGTAGTGGGACGAGCAGGGTCGCTCCCGATTTTCGCTTGTGCTTGAGACGAATTAACCCGCACTCGTCTCTGGTATTATCAAGTTTTTGGAAGGGGCAGGCCTCCACCATAGTATTTAGCCCTTTGGGTCTTGCTTGAATCTTTGGGCCCCTTAGGGAGTGGGCCTCTCTCTGGCGCCTGATCCTGCCTTTCTTTTTCTTACTCTTTTTTAGGATTTTTTTTGTTTTGTTTTTGGCTTTTGGTTTATTGTTTTGTTGTTCTTTATTTCGTTTTGCTTTTATAATGTTTAGTTAGCCTATGCTGTCAGTATTTTCGTCGACAAGAATAAAAAACAAAAACATGTCAGCTTTAAATTGTTAACGTAGGTTCTAAGGCGTTTAATGGAGCTTATCTCGACAAACGCCTAGAACGGAGTCGAAACTCATTGAAGCTGATGTCTGTCTCAATAGGCCAAGGAAGCAGGTGTCTGTCTCAATAGGCCAGGGAAGCAGGTGTCTGTCTCAATAGGCCAGGGATACGCAAATTTTTAAGCAGCCGGCCACATTGAAGCTAATGTAAAGCTTTGCGGGCCGCACTTAAACAGTTAGATGCAAATTTCGAATACACATAAGTTAATCGCAATTACCTTTGTGCATTTGTTTGCATATACTACATAGTCACAGATATAGCTACACATTAATAACAAAAGGTATTTTTATGTATAGTTTAGCCACCCTTTTAAACTGTTTCCAGAATTATATCAGAGCTGAGACTTATAGCTTCTCGTCGAATCCGAACCACAATTTACAATTAATTACTGACGTAATATCCAATATTGCCAAACTTAAATAAGGACCGAAAATTAAAAACTAGGCTTATATGAAGTGATTTTGTTGGGGAACGTAAATCATTAAAATTTCAAAGCAGTTCCAAAATTTGACCGAATTAGTGTTTAAGACGAGATTTTGTCAAAATGTTTAATAATTAATTTTCAATATTTTGTCGAATTCTGAAATAAAACGCGGGCCACATGAAAAGCCTGCGCGGGCTGCATGCGGTTCAGGGGCCGCAGTTTGCCCACCCCTGCTATAGGCGAATAAATATCCACTCTTAGACATCTACTAAGTGATGGTGCACTCGAGTTAGTTCACTTCGTCATGGCGTGTTTTTTTTATTCTTTTTTGTTTTGTATTTGTTCTTTCCTGTGGTCATTTTATTTATATCATGACTAAGTTTTAGATTAAGAGATTAAATATGTATTGTGTGTTGCGGGGATGGAATAGAAAAAACGAAACGAAAGGAATTTGGGCCTAGAGGGGAGGCTACCTGCCAAAGAATGACACTGTTTATCTTTTTTTTTCATTATTTGTTTTGGCGTCTCGAAATTGGGGAAAGAAATGCAGAAATTTCCTTGGAAGAAATGTCAAAGTCAAAGACGAATGGTATCGGAAAAATATGTTCAATTTATTTTGAGTGAGATTCAGCTATATATCATCATCATCACTAACTCTATAATTTAAGAAGGGGATTTTTTTTGAGTATTTGAATAATAATTTCATCTTAGTTTGGTTATGACTTACGTTTTTTTATCAAAGTTATTTCTAATAATTCTTTTATAATATCAAAAAACAAAATGGTGAAGTTCAGAGATAAATATAAGTATCGAAATTTTGTGAATTTTTGAAAACCCAAAGAATTACAAATGTTGAAGTTGAGAAAATTTATTTTTATATATATTCTTCTATAACTATATTTTAGCAACGTGATATTTTGAAAGGGGCGAAATTTAGTTTAGAGTTCCTTTCTAAAATTATTATAATCGGCGAAGTTCAGAAAATTTATAAAAGTTTAACCATGGCTGATTTTCTTTAGATTTTAAATTTTAATCTTAGTAGCGAAGCGCAAGCTACCCCCATACAGGGGAGTGTTGAAGCCATTGCTTGGTTTTAATATATTTCACCTATATTAGTTTATCACACCAAAATTACACACTGATTGCTTTCTTGACACGTGGGGAAAATATTTTTTTTTATGCTACACTTTAAAATTTTGTTGATTGGTTGATGGGTTACTCTCCGCAAGGTGGTGGCCCCGGGTAGAGCGTAGGCCAGGATACTGCAGCTTCCATCTAGTGAAATGCTTGTCATGGGCTATATATATCTTTCTCACATTCTCACTTCCTCCCTTTTCACCGTTTTCTTTAAGATCTCTCCTTACATAATGTGCCCTCGTTGGTTTTTGCTTCTTAGTTTTAAAGCTGAGAAGTTTGTCCCATTCCTGGTCTCAAGCGCTCCAAGTGGTCGTCCTCTCTTTCGAGAATTCGGCCTGCGTTCCGTGCATATGGCCAAGCCAAGTGGAAATACCGCGCACCACTTGAGCGAAGTTAAGCCACATTGGGTGAGGTTAGTCACCGGATGGGGATTGATTTTGCGGTGGTTTCCACCTGCCACACTTCTTAGCTTTACTATTTTGCCTTTTTCTTTTAAAACGACGTTGATTTTCGCTTGTTAGTGAATAATAATAATAAATTGGGTTTTATGTGGGGGTGTATGTTGGGCTGGCTGCATATGAGGCATGGATACCCAATAGCCATACCATCCTCCAGTGCATGTGGTAAAAAGTCGCCTAAGCCCAGATAGGGGTCAGAGATTTGTCATGGAAAGACGTGTACCCGAAATGTTTGTGCCATGGTCTTGACACCCCCACCCCCCCGCTTTATGGGAAAAGTGAGGCATGATGAAGAATTATCGTGGAGAGAAACCTGGTCTGGTCCAACGGATTCCTCGCATACTGCAAGCCATGAGTCAAAGTTTTGATCTGTCCATCAGAACCCCCGAGTCTCATTTCAAGAGATGCTAGATCGAGGGGCCATTAGTGTAAATGTGTGTGTGGGAGGGGCGGCTGATATAGCCTGTCGGGGTGCGTGGGAAGGTATGTGCTCCTAAAATCCGGGGAGGGTTTTGTTGCCGTCATGCTTAGAGATGGATAGCCGGGTGTCATCTCCCGTTTCACTTCGCCCCGGCGTCATAGGATCGTTAGAAGGGTAGTGAGATAAGCGATGACACCCCTCCCTCCCTCCCCCATCCGCCGGACAACGCTCACAGAACGTCCGACTGAAACGGATGCCGACGACAACAGATGCGAACGGGGGAGGGAAGTAACCGGATCGCCCGATACGTGTCGACACGTCTTATCACGCTATACTTGGCTTCACCCAGGAGACATGGGGAACTTTTGACCACTCGCACACTTGAGGATTTGTGCCGATTTGTATTTTGTTGTTAGAGTTCAGGCATCTCCGGCGAAAAAATATTGGTAAATGCCCCCCTCGCCCCCCAGGGAGCTTAATAAGTTCATATCTTTGAGTTCCATTGCTCTTTTTTTGCGAACTTGTTCCTCAACGATTATGATAGGCTTTTTCGACCTTAGAATTGTGTAATGCCATAAGTAATACGGCATTTTTTTCATGTTTATTATTATTTTGTAGATATAAATGAAACTTTTGGTTATTTATATTTAAATATTTATTAATTTAATAAGTAATATAATTTTCACCAGTTTCTACCCCTAGTCTCTATCTTTCTACTAAAACTTTTCCCTATCATGTTTGTAAAAAAAAAATTATTTTACAAAAGTTCTTAAGGTCATTTCTACCTCTTCTGGTGTTGACATCTTCATTCTCCTTAGATGATTCGCTAAACTCCTAAACCGATAATCTGATGGGGGCTAAGGGTCGGGTGTGTATGGAGGATCACTCGTTAGTTCTCAATCCAAATTGTTAATCTATTGTATGGTCTCTCGTGCGATAGAGGAGGGCGCGCGCTGCCTTGCTGAAAGAGCAATCTTTTATTGATTAAAGCTGGCACTTTTTTTCCAAGTGCTGCATTAAAATGATCAAACTGCTAAAGCAAACCTCTTTAGTGATAGTCTGATTTGGGTTAAGGAGTTCAAAATGGACCAAACGCATAAACAGAATATTCCGTGGATGAGGCCCATGTTTCGACCGGGGTAGGTTTTTCTTCAAGACTAATCCATTGTCTAGAACGTTTAATATTATTGTATATAACCCACTTTTCGTCCTACTCAAAAACGCTTCACTTTTTAGTCGATTATTTTTTATACATAAAATAATATTAAACATGAAAAAGATAACCGAATATTTGGAGCTGACGGGGGTTTACCATTGCCCCGTTTTTGCATTTAGTCGGGCTTTTCCCCTTGTTCTGTGTTTTCCTTGATTCGTTCTACTATAATGGACATAACTTTGAGCTACCCTACCTCATCTTCTTGCTCCTCTTCAAATTCTGGTCCGAAGTTTATTCGGAAATGGCATTGAGCGATAACCGGAATCGTCCGTCTCCTCGTCACACATATTCGGTGCCATCGTAGCCAAGTTTCTCGTAAGGGCAGATCCTTCACCGATCGTCGATAGCGTTTGAGAACCCTCGTTGTTTCCGATGGCAATTCAAGCTCTCTTGGCTGTGTGGTGCTGTAGGGTAGGGGATTGCGCTAGGAAGATAGGTTTGGTTTTCATCAGTATGGGTCGAGTATGGTATGCGTGGTGATTTCCAGCATCGGCCGGATAGTTTTAGTTATGCTCGACAGAGATTTTCCCATCACTGAATGGGTGTTTCGGCGTCTCTCTTCTTAAGTCACTCGGTATCGGTTCATGGAAGTGTAGTTGATAATCTCCATATACCAGCAAGGTGGGAGGGAGTGGTTAGTTTTAGTGGAGTTGATCCGCGCCGATCTCAATGTGGGTAGGGCGATTACAATTGAAGTCAAGTTGGTATAAGAGTTTAAAGGGGAGCCTCTCATACAGGTACAACTTATTCTATGCGAGGGAGGAGGGTTCGAATTCGTCAACTGTAACCGCTTTTCAACAGGTTGCCCGGCTTGGAAAATCCCCGATCGAGTCTTTGGGCGTAAGAGTGGACTAAACCTGGATAGTGGTGGTTGGTTTGAGAGCCGCGCCTACGAATTTCTTTTTTTCGGCGGCATTTATACAATCTCAATTCGTAGTTTTGAGTCTTTGTGCTCTTTATACCAGCATGTTCAGGGAGACTACCAATCGCCCTACTTACCCCGATGAACAGTAGGGGGAGACGAATTTGGTTGTAGCGATCCTCTTAATCCCTGATTTTTGTTGAATACGTCCCTTTGTCTCGTTTTATTTTCTTCTTCTTCTTATCCCTTATTTCCCACGCTGCCGTAGACCTGACAGCTCGGGGGAAAGAGGGTATTACGCAGTTACGCAGCAGTTAGTGTCACGCGTAGTATGAGCCAGCATGCTGCACCTCGTATATGGAGGATTGCGTGACCTCGCATCCCCAATGGCCGCAGGGGGTTCTGCAACTATATATCTTCCACGCACAGTTTTCACTTTCTCCATCTTCAGAGTTTCTCCTTAGAAAAATTTTGCGGGAAATACCCTCGTTGGTATTCAGCTTTAAATTAAAAGATTTGCAGTCTGTCTCTAATGTTTCAGCCTGTGGCCTCGTGTTTCCTCCCTCCCGGCCACGACCAAGGATGAATGGTCGAAAGCGTGTCGGCAACTGGCCTGTAAGTGCACTACCCGCATTTCCAATATCCCGTTTTGTACTAAAGGTGTTTAGGGAGAGTTTGTTTATTTTCGAGTATCATAATTTCTAGTGTGCATCCTCGCCCTTGTTCCCTCGCATTGGGGGCTCTCGGTGTGATTACCTCCTCCGTGCCCCCTCCAACCCCTACAATTTTCGATTTCAGGCTTATGTCCTCGAATCGAACGGAAGAAGATTGATTTCCCCACAATATTTTATTTTCCTCGTCAATGATAATTCTTTTCCCAAGTTTTCCCCCTCGGGTCTCGAGTGTCACCCGGCTAACTTCAAAGTTGTGCCTGAAGCCGTGGCACCGAAGTTAGGCGCACGATTTGTTGGTGCCCGTCACGTTGGCGCAATACTTAGGAATTCTCTGAGTGTCATCGCGGCCAATCCAACTTTGCTGTCCGAATTTAATTCTCCCCCGATGGGTTCGGGAGGGAGGGGTTTGGTTTTTTTTGTGTTTTTTTTTTGGGGGGGGGGGTAGGCTCGGAGAGTTGGGTTTTGTTGGGGTTCTTGTCATTCTTGAAAGGTTTGATTGGTCCTCCATCTTCTGGGACCTTCTTTCGGTGGTGAATGGAGGTCAGTTCAGAAGCGTTGCCTCCTTTCCTAGTTCTTTGCTCCTTTATATACCCTCTAACTGCGCTATTCTTGTTACCGACCACTTTTCAGAGATTCTGTGAAGTAGATGAGCTCGGTTGTTGTTTGTATTAAATAATTGCCCTCTTCGGTTACCGGCTTTGTATTGTGTGTGTTGTTTCTTTTAGCAATTATCTTGTATTCCCCTTTTACAAAGTTTTATCGATTATTATTTCATCTTAAGCTATGTTTTGTGGTAATTTATGGCTTTCCGGGACCATTTTTTAGGCATGTCCGTCTCGGTAATCGGGAGTGCAAACCATCTCCACTACTTGAGTGAAGGACAGCAAAAATAAATGGAAAAGATCCGTCTGATTTTGGATGCGTCTCTCTTTTACGAACGAATCGACGTCGATTCCAGTCAGATCACGTCGTTGCGCGATATCTTCGTATTGCATCCAAGAATTGCTGTTACTTGTGTTATTCTCTTTATTACTGCACTTCTCCTATTCTTCCCTCTGGGAGGGGGGTTCCAGCCAGGGTGGGCAAATAAAAAACCCAGCTCTAAAAAAACCGGGGTTTATTCCCGGGGGTTTTGGGATCTTTTTCAAGTGAAATTTGAAAAAAAACTCGGGTTTGGGTTTTTTTTCCAAATTACATTTTTTTCAAGAAATAAATGCTACTTATCATTATTTTATTCAAAATTCATATTTATGTTTATAATTTCAACGAATATGTATCAAATTAAGGTTATTTCTCTGATACTGACTCATAATAATTCATCTCTCCTTCTACAGGTTATGGCTATGGTGGGTACCCAAAATTCTGGATCAGTGATCTGTTCTCACTATAATATAATTATTAAACTAAGTAATTATTAATATTATATAAAAATAGAGATAGCTATTCTTTTTCTATGTTATTCTAATGCTTGTAGCATTTGTTTTTTGAAAAAACCCAAGATTTGAAAAACCCCAGAATAAAACCCGGGTTTTTTGCCAACCCTGGTTCCAGCTGGTATTTTGGGAGTACCTCTGCTCTCTTGTGCGAATTTTCTAGTAAGATGGGTAAAAGACGCAGGGCTCTGTACTTTTTTTTATTACGGTGTCATTTTTATTTGCACTCCCTTAATGAATATTCTTGTTTGCAAGTTTTGTCTATTTCTTCTATTATTCTTTCCTTTTTCTCAATTTTTGTGTTTTTATTTGAATTCTAGTTTTTGTTTTTGTATTCTTTTTGACCTCATGATACATCACCACTCTCGTCACATTGTCTCCTCACACATAATGTAGATGGCCCCTTTTCCCAATGGGTGGTGGGTTGGGCACGACGCGCCCCCTCCCTCTGTCCTCCAGGGATCGCGTTTCGTGGCGCGTCTCTGTCGAGATGTTTATTCGCGGTCTCCGGTTTCTGTCTCCTCTTTCGGGGCGTGCATTTTTGAGTGTCTCGCTTTGTCATCTCCTTCTGCCCTCACTTCGGGGGAGGGCGAAGCGTTTGTGTTGCGATTCATCGTGTTTATTCCTCTCTGTGTACAAGGCGCGCGTGTTGCTCTGCGAGCGCCCTCTATGTTGGTGGCCTACTTGGTAGCTTCGGGTCTTTGAAGTTGGAGGGTGGCCCACTTGGTAGCTTCGGGTCTTAGAGGTTGGAGGGTGGCCTACTTGGTAGCTTCGGGTTTAAGAATTTGGAGGGGGTCCTACTTGGTAGCTTCGGGTCTCAGAAGCTGTAGGGTAGAGCCAATCTCGGAAATTTAGTTTTTGGCATCCCCGCATTGGATGGAGCAGTCCTTCTTTGCCGAACGGGTGCAGGGGCCGGATAGTTATGTGCCCTCCATGGCTCTAACATACTTAGTAGTGTAGTTCCCCGAACCCTTCTCACATTTTCACATCCCCTAATTTAACCGTTTGGTCATAGAAAAATATATTCAAACACCTTCGATCGGAGATGCCTTCGTTATTCTTTGCTTCCCTAGCTCTAGGAGCATAATAATGCTGACCCAGGCCACATAATAATAGTAATTATAATTATAATAATAATATTATTAATACCAATGCTATTAATAATAATATTAATGGTGAATGAGGCTCGAGTATACCACTAATCCTCTCGAGGGATTCGTTGGTCATAACTCCCGCCGCCGCACTCCGAAGGCCAGAAATACCAGCGCTGTACCTAAGTGGTCAAGTTAGGGAGTGTGAAAATGTGTGGTAGGGGTTCACCATCGATCTGCTCTCATTCCGAGGCTTTTTATTTAACACTAAGGGCCTGTTGATTAATGTGGAATCCGAACCACAGGTGTAAAAGTGATCTGAATCGGAAACTTACCACACCAGATGTACCTTAACTTCGATGCAATCCGGAAAGAAAGCGCGTAATTGTTACTCCAGTCTCCCTAACTTATTTAGCCCCCCTTCCTCCCTCCCTCACTACCGCAAGGAGGGTTCATAGTTGTACCCAAGATTGTTTGCTGATCAGGCTTTTATTCCTTTCGTACATTTTCACTTTTCATAATTTCACCAAAGGCACTTAACCTCTTTCCCAACAGTTAGGGCGAACGATGTTTGTTGTCTTTCTTTGTCATTTTTAGTCTTTTTTTTTCATTTTCTTGTTCCTTTAGTCGTTTTCCTTTGTCTCCCTTTCCTTAGGTTTACTTTAGAGGGTTGGAATGCTCTCATTAGTTATAAATGTGTGTTCCTTTGGGGGAGAGGAGGGGGGGGGGTCTGGAGAGTTGCGTGCGCTCTGAATCACAAGCGCCCCAAGTAGTTCTCGTGGCATCCGTACATTTTCACATAGCCCAACTTGCCACTTTCTATCGGAATTTCTCCTTCTTCCAGGGGAAGTGCTCTCGTTGGTGCTCGGGGTTTAGTTTTAGATAATGGTTTTGCTTTTGTTGTTTTTTTCTGTTTCGTTTTTTTTTGTCTGCCCCCCCCCCCTCACCCATGCGTGATCGAGACTTCCCTATAAGCAGCGCCATTTTATCGCTTAATGGGATTATTGACTTCCGGTTTGGGGTCCCCAGAGTGTCCGGGGCATACAACGGGGAGAAAAAGAGTCACGTGCCCGATGTCCGCTTTTGCTTATCCGTTCCTGAGGATTCCGTCGTTCGACAACTTAGGGAGAGATAATCCTTTTGTGGCCACCGGGAAAAATTCTCGGACGCGGAGATCGGACGGAATCTTGAACTCCCAAGAACGGGTTCGTGGGTGATTTCCGCCGCGAAGTTCCTCGTCATAGACTTGAGGTTCGTCGTGGGTGGTACTGGTCAAGTCTGCCTTTTGCCGGGTTGCGTTTCCTTTTATTTTTTTTATAGTTTTCTATCGTATGTCAATATTCATGTGTCGATCGTTGTTCTTTGCCGATGACGATTTATTTGTATTGTTGAATCATTGGCCTCCGTTCACAGTGTCATGCTAGCAGACAAGTTCAGGAGAGTTGAGCGCCATACCAGTCCCTTGTGTGCCGTGTAGTACCAAAATTTGTCAAGGCTTCGAGAATATTGATCACCAAAAGCTGTTTACCCCTAGTCAGGATAAGACTAGGAAGCACGGTTGGAAGCTTAAAGTTTCACGGGTCACTACTACACCGGTAGTAACTATACTTCACATCGTAATATGCGAGGCATGGGAAAGAACTACCTCTAGAGGTAGTTACAGTGTTGAACAATTTAAGGATACAATTGAGTGAATGGTTATTAGTGCACAATAAATTTCATATAGATTATTTTTTAAGTAGAGCTTTACTGCCCAAACTCATGGTTTTGGTTCCCGGAGAGGTGGGTTGGGAGAGCCTTTGTCTGCGCAAGGCCTTTCTCTAAAGCTGTTTTTAGGGGTGTCCCTAAATAGTACATCCTCGGTATGGATGGCAATGCCTTTGGAAGTATTATTATACCCTTTTTTTTTTACTAGTCGGGTAATGCACCTCACATTTTCACTACCCCTACGCCGCTTCTTATGAACCTCTCCCCCCCTTCCTTCCCCTCAATTCTTTTATGCAGATACCACCCAACTCTGTCTGTTCTCTTTAGGCCTTTTTTCTTCCGTGTGTCAATGTCCTGGGCCATTTTTCTTATCATTTATATAATATCTTGTAAATAAAACAATCAAATGGACCCACATTTCAGAGATATGGATAGCGGGTTGAGGATGTATGTTAATGTTTACTTTGTCGTGTGTGTGTAGGGGGAAAGGGGGTTAAAGGACATGCCTCTATGAAAGGAGGCAACCCGCAGCACTATCAAGAGGGGTGTTTTTTCTGTAATGGCCACCATTCAAACGAAATAGTTCATCGGAATTTTTTAATGGTGGTGGTGATTGTAACTGTCTGGTGACACTCGAAGTTTGCTGTTCTGCTGAATGCCCCATTATGATTTTTACCCTTGCCAATTCGTCATTGAGGCCCGCATACGCTTCTATTGGATGGTGGCATTCCTTAGGAGTGTTTCATGTCTAATACGCCATTCGCTCGTACGAATACGCCGAACGGATTAATAAACGAGGCTCAAGCAATGAATCAGTGACTTTCGTAACATGTCCTCTTTAGATAAAAAAAGAAAGGGAACTGGTATGAACAAGGGGGTTATAATAAGGATAGAAACATATGGTGTAAAAGTTTAAGAATCCTTACCTAATATTCAAACCGGGAAGATTTGTTATAAGTCTGGTACAAAGAAATTAGACACGATATGCGAACATGAACCACTTTTGGTTTTGTGCACTTATGTTTATGCAAGTTTTTGTTTATTTGTTTTTAACTTTTATCTAATGAATGTGTCCAATGGACGGTTTGGGAGACTCCGGCCCAGTTCTTTTTTAAAGCAGCGTTTTATCATTACTTTTCAAATTCTAGTTCCTACTTTTTTTTTTGTCGTTTACTCAATTATTGGGTATTATGCAAATTAAGGTCTTACGTTAAGTTTCCTCTTGTTCCTGATCTTAAGTAACATGTAAAGGGCGAGGATCATGAAAATCCATGACACTCACAGAAGTCCCACTTGATCCCATAGGGCAGGCGTCCCCAACCCTCAGAGTACCGCGGGCCGCATCCACAAGTCCGAGATAGCCCGAGGGCAGCACCAATAAAAAACTCTGAAAACCACTTATTATACAGAACCACCCGGTGACATTTCTCAGCGCAAAGCTTATCGAAATCAGGGGTAATGGAATTATTTAACACTCGGCAAGAGAACGTCGTTCAAGTTGTGAGCTGTGCACCAGTCTTAACCCAACCTCCTAACCTGAACAGACCAATTAACCTAACTTAACCTATTCTAAAATACGCTCTTGAGAAAAAAGATGTTTCAACACAAGTTTGGGATGATGGAGGGCCGCACGCAATGTTAATTTTGACAAGTGCCCGCGGGCCGCAGGTTGGAGACCCCTGGAATAGGGCGTTTTGTCCTACTCGTATCTTTATTTAATGAACTTTGTTTTATCAATGGTATTACCATTCTCTGTTTTGGTTAATAGTTTTTTTTATTTTGGGGGTGTCGTTATCATTTGGTGGCAATGATTTTATTGTTAATGGTCTTCACCATTTTTTGTTTGTCCATGTTTTGGGGACTTTTTTGTTAAAGACTTTTTTGTTTATTTTAGTGTTTTTAAATTGTTTGCGCCTATGATTTTTGCTCTTTGCCTCGTTTCATTTTCGGGTCTCCCTAAGTTAGGTCATCTTTTAACTCACCCCCTCCCCCTTCCCTCCCCTCATAGGGCCGTCAGTATGTCATAAGTGGGTGATTTTGAAGTACGGTCTTACTCCTGCCCCAAAAGGGAAATATTGATTAGGTGGGAATCACCCCCGAGTCGGGAACCGGGCCCCGAGAATTTAAAGGAAGAGGACTTTCCCCGATCCTGTGGAGCTCCGCAGACGTCTCGGTCCTTTGTCATTTCGGTGAAGGACTAGGCCGAGACGGACCTCAGGGCTCCCTCGGGGGAGGGGGGGGGGGCACATCACGCCCTCTCTTATAATAAAAATAAAAGCAAAAATACTAGGGGTTCCTCTCCTTGAAGAAGGTTCCTGGGATAGACGGGTTCCCTGCCGATTCGGCAAGAGACCCGGGGCTCCCTCAGGTGAAGGGGCAAAACTTTATCAAAGAGGTATGATGACAAAGTGAGTTGTCTTGGTCGACTTTGTACGACGAATGCAAAGTCGAGTCAACCCGAAATATGGTGAACTAAACCAAGGCCTTATACGATAAACCTGCCTCTCGGTCCTCTAGCGCTCCGAACAAAGTAGCTACCGCACCCAATAAGAGCCCTTTACGGGTTCTACCCCACCTTCCCTACTGGCGCCACCCTATTAAGGCTCACGTTCTTCCTGCTCCGACTTAAATCAGCCCCTATCCCCCTGCGACTCGTTCACCCCAAGACAAGCGGCCGCGTGCCTCCACCAAATCGTTAGACTCATAGGAGGCAAATCCCTGAAAGGCGGGGAGCAAAGAGAGCTTCATCTCCTTCACTACTGCCCGAGGTTGTACTGGACGCTTTGGAAAATTGGAGGCCCCTCCAAAGAACGAGGGACTCTCGTCTCTAGAGCCGTCCCGCCCGCTAAAGGTTTCGAGGCAACGGGGAAAGGCTCGTAAGTCGAGGCGAGTCTCGAAGACGGCAGCGCTTCCCACGACCAACAGTTCCCGGAGTTCTGCTTCTAAGAAGACTACGGTCATTCCTGTGAGGGTCTTCTCGCCGAAGAGAGCCTCGGATTCGCATCACTAGGTCTGTAGGGCATTTTCCTTCAATTGAATTGTCGTGGACTCAGGGTTAACGTAAAAGTAGCTGCGGAGACGAGTAACATGGTCTTCAGGAGACCATGTTGGACGCGTGTACCGTGCTCACCCTCACGAGATATAAAGAGTTTGTAACCTCACAACCACGTTATGGATGCCGGGCAGGTAGGTTCGTCATTTACACGTAACATAATGTCTATGTTCTCTCTTTTACTTAAAATGCCTCTTTTTAGACAGTGGCAATGCAGCTACACCGAGATACGAGATATACTATCCCTTCAGTGTATAATTCCCCGTCAGCTGACCACCATGTGGCGGACTTCCGCCGCATTGTGCCACAGTTGCCGAGGCCCTTTCTCCCCGGATATTTGACCGAGAGGCACGCCCTCTGGCAGGAATACACGATCAACTCCAAAGGCCAGATCCTAGCGGACTTAATCGAAGAGCTAGAGATTGGTGTCCTAAATGCGGATGAATTCAATTATTATTATCCGAGAACTGCTTCATTTTCAATGTCTCGATCGACCCCCCCCCCCTATGCTCTCCTGACCTACGGCCCCGTAAGGGGCGCGGCGATTTGCCATCCTGGCCGCCGTGCTGACAGGATTCAGCACTCCGTCCGGCCCAAGCTTAGCCTCTCTTCCTTCCTTCAAAACACTTGTTTCCTCTCTTTTCACACAACCTCTCCCACAACTTTCTCTGGTCAGCCTCTAATTTCACAGGGTAGATGCTGACCTTCCTTTCAGCCAACCGTCCCGCATCGGGGCTGAGGGGGTGGGGGACAATGTTCCCTAACCCCTGAGCTCCGGTCTGGGGTGGCTGGTTTTTAACAACCTGCTTCATCCCCACCCATACCTTCCCCACATCCCTTTTCCTCTCCTCTTCACATTCTATCTGTTTTACGCCGTGTCTAAGGTGGAGCCGCCATGCCGATGGACTGCCAGGCCACCAGGCGGGAGGGGTGGTCCGAAATGGCGGCGCCTGGCTCTGCCAGGCCTGTAAGCACCTCTTGCAGTGCGGGCAACTGCAGGAGGTGATGAGCTATTGCGTCCCGTGGCAAAAATAGGGTCACCATGCCCATGGATGAATTAATAAAACCTCAAACCCCTTTAACTCCCCCTTGCTCATCGACGGAGCCGCCCTCGGGCAGCTCCACCGAAAAAATGGAGGTCCCCCCCCCTGTGCTTGCACAGGGGACCCTCCATATTTCTCTAACCGGAGAGGAGGCTTACTCCTCTCCTTCGCCTACGGGTGCAGGGGACTCCCCTTCACCCCCTTCTCTGGAGGTGCTTTCGGGCACCTCCCTTTTCCCAGCGGCAGTCCCCTCTTTTCTTTCCAAGGGGACTGCCAAGAAAGCCAGCAGGCAGCCCTTAGCCAGCCGCTCCCCATCAAAGCGGCTTGGTAGGGCAAACCCCCATAGGGGGGAAAGGGAAGCCAGGCCCCTTCGGTCGCTTCCCTCAAAAGACCTGCTGGCAAGAATTTTAAACCTTGCTGGGGTCAAGGCCTGTGCCTCCCCACACAAGACTGGCGACACTGCCAAGGGGACCTGCGATGTCCTGGGAGGGGATGGCCAACTGGAGGCCCCTCCTGTGATAGACATGGTCCTTGAGGAGACCCAGCCTCAGACGGTAGGGCCTTCCATGGGAGGAATTCGGGCTCGGCGCCAAGCACCGAACCCGAATCCGCCCCTATGCAAGGTCCTCCTCAAATGGTTGAGGGCTCCGAGGCAGTAAAAGGAGGGGAGGGATCTCCTCCGACAGGTGCCCCTACGACAACTAGGACCTTCTCCATTTTGGAGAGGGACCTGGCTGAGGCCGGTCCATCTGGCCTAGGGGCTTCTGCCGGCGGAGGTGAAAAGCGGGTTCATTCCCCGCCCTCCTCTCCAAAAAAGAAAAAGACTAAAAAGACGAAAAAGACTCGGGGCTCCTCTCCATCCGCGGGGGCTGTGGGGATGGATGGGTCTGCTACCACTTTGGTAGGCGACCAAGCCAAGATCGGCACATCCGGCCCCTCTACCCCCTCGTGTGCGGAGCCCCTGACCAAGACTAACACCAAGAGTGCACAGGGCGGAGCCTCGATGACATCGGGGCCCCTGATTCAGAGGTTACCTGGCGTTTTCGAGCCCGCTGGCTTCAAACGCTTCCTCGTTATTCGCTTTACTGATGGCACCATGTTGTCCAAGGGCAACATGATCCATCAGAGGAGAGGATTAGCTAGTGCAATTGGTAGAGAGCCGAAGGTGACCCGTTTCTCGGACGGGAGCCTTCTGGCGAATGCGGCGAATCCCGCCGAGGCGGCCAAGATAAGTGCTCTTCGGACACTTCATGGCACCCCAGTGAGTGTGACGCCGCACTCTACCATGAACTTTGTGAAAGGAGTAGTTTATGCGAGGGAACTCGTTGACTACTCCATTGAGGACATCACCCTAGAGCTGGCCGACCATGGGGCGGTCAAGGTCGAACGTGTGATGAGAAAACAGAGAGGGGCTTCGAGACCCACCCCTACACTCTTTTTCACGTTCGACTGTGACAAGCTCCCTGAGTCGGTGCGTGCTGGTTGGTACCGCTACCGCGTAAAGGCATTCGTGCCACTGCCGCGGCGGTGCTATTACTGTCACCGCTTCGGCCATACGAATCGCTCATGTAGACGTGGAAAGTCGGGGTCACCCGAAGTCTGTGTAAATTGCTCCAAGGTCGCACACGATAAGCCCAAATCGTGTGTGGCCAAGTGTGTCAATTGCGGAGAGCCGCACCCTGCTTCTTCGAAGCAATGTGGTGCATATCTCTTGGAGAAAGAAATCCTGGCCGTTCAGGCCCAGGATAGACTCTCATTCCGCGAGGCTAAGGACTTGGTCCTGGCGCGCCCAGCTCTGCCTGGGACGTCATATGCCTCAGTAGTTCGAAAGGCACCCTCTGCTCCTGGCCCATCCAGGCCAACGAGCACGGTTGTTTCCGCGCCCATTCGGAGCCCTTCTGCGGGCTCTACCCAACCCGGGCGCTTTCCTGGTAAAGCTGGCGGCAAAAAGGGTTCATACCCACCCCCGGCTAAAACCAGGGCTCCCCCCTCTTCCCCCAGCGTGACCGTTTCCCGCAAGGCGAAACGGCCACGCGCCTCCACCGAGTCGTTAGACTCACAGGAGGCAACACCCCTGAAGATGGTCGCTAGGCCATCTTCAGGGGTTCCTAAAGCTGTCCCCCGAAAGGAGGACAGCAACAAAGGAGCTTCGGCTCCTTCGCCCACGCCCCGAGGTGGAGCGGGTGGCTCGGAGACGGTGGTTCCTCGAAAAGAGGCCCCCCCACCTCCGAAGCCGCAGCGCCCGCCTAAGGTTTCGAGGCGGAGGGAGGAAAAGACTCGCATGGCGAGCCCAACTCCCCCAATAAGTCCTCGAAAGCGACAGCGCCTCCAGCGCTTTGTCCGGCCAACAGCGCCCGGGGTTCTGCCCCCGAGAAGCGTACGGCCATTCCCGTGAGGGTCTTCAATTCTAGGAGGGCCCCCGCGTCTCCTCCGAGCTAGGCCTGGAGGGCATATTCCTTCAATGGAATTGCCGTGGACTCCGGGCCAACTGGGAGGAGCTGCGGAGGCCCGCCTCGTCCCGTTCCCCGTTAGCTATTTTTTTGCAGGACACCATGCTAGGCGCGTGCCCCCTGCCTGCCCTCCCGGGGTATAAGGGTCTTGCGAACCCACCACCGCGGGATGGCCGGGCTGGGGGATGCGCGGTTTACACCCGGCATGATGTCTCCGTTCTTCCTTTCTCTTTAGATACCTCCTTTCAGGCAGTGGCTGTGCAGCTGCACCTGGATAGGAGGTATACTATCATTTCTGCGTACATTCCACCGTCAGTTGACTTCGACGCGGGGGACTTCCGCTGCGTCGTGGCACGGTTGCCGAGGCCCTATCTCTTGCTTGGAGATCTGAACGGCAGGCATCCTCTCTGGGGAGATTACTCCATAAATCCCAGGGGACAATTCCTTGCCGATCTGATCGAAGAGCTTGAGATGAGTGTCCTAAACGTGGATGAGTTTACGCATCACTGTCCGAGAACCGCTTCATTTTCTTGCCTTGATCTATCTTTGTGCTCTTCGGATGCACAGCCTGATTTTGATTGGGGGGTGGTCGATGACCTCCATGGTAGTGATCACTTTCCCATTCAAATATCATTTTCAGGGCAACTGCCGCCTGAGAGACCACCTCGGTGGTGCTTGGCGCGGGCGCGGTGGCCTGCATTTCAGGAAATGACTGAATTCTCTAGCTCAGTCGAGGAGTTTACGTCGATAGATGAGGCCGTTGAGTTCTTCTCCGGCAACCTCATCGCCGTGGGCCTGACTACTATTCCTAGGACGTCTGGCCGTTTTGCACGCCGACCACTCCCATGGTGGTCGGCCGAGTGTGAGACGGCCCTCAAAAAGAAGCGTTATGCCTACATGCGCTATAAGCGCCGCCCGAACGATTTCACTGTCGCTGAATTTCGTCGGTCTAGGGCTAGGTTCCGGTATATTTCGAAGCACGCCCACCGCTCTTCTTGGCGGGCATACGTGTCTTCACTTAACGGGAAGACCCCTTTAGCTGAGGTGTGGAAGCGAGTCAAAAGGATTCGGGGCAAGTTCTTGCAGGACCCCCCTCCCTTTCTCCAGGAGAATGGGACCGCAATCTCGGACCCCGCGTCCGTGGCGGAATCCTTAGCGACCGCTTTTTCCGCATTCTCTAGCCGTGATGCTGCTCCGCCAGCATTTAATGCACGTCGTGATGTCGCGGAAGGCCGCCGGCTGGACTTTACCTCCAGAGGCGGAGAACCCTTCAACAACAAGTTTACTGTGAGTGAGTTGCGTTCCGCTCTCGCTTCGTGCGCGGACACCGCCCATGGTCCGGACGATGTCCCGTACGCCATGCTTCGACACCTGGGTGAGCGAGGCATGGCCTTTCTGTTAGATTTGTTCAACAGGATCTGGGTGGAAGGTCTTCTCCCAGACTCCTGGCGAATCGCTACTGTGCTCGCCTTTCGCAAGCCGGGGAGAGATCACTCTACTCCGACCGGTTTCCGCCCAATCTCTCTAACCTCTTGCGTGTGCAAGTTGATGGAGAAATTGGTAAATGTTAGATTAGCCTATTTCCTGCACAGCGGAGGCCATCTGTCTTCTGCACAGTGCGGCTTCCGTAAGTTCCACTCCACGTCGGATGCTCCGCTCCTACTGGAAAATGCCGTCTGCGAGGCTTTCCTTCGTAGACAGCACTACGCCACGGTGTTTTTTGATCTGGAGAAGGCCTATGATACCGCATGGCGATACGGTATCATGGAGACTCTCCACACGATGGGGGCGAGGGGACGCCTCCCAATGTTTATATCTGAATTTTTGCGAGATCGTCGATTCCGCGTACGGGTGGGGGGAGCCCTCTCTGCCCCAAAGGAGCAGGAAGAGGGTGTCCCGCAGGGAAGTGTCCTCAGTGTCACACTCTTTGCCCTGAGCATCAACGGCATCACCTCGGTGCTGCCGGAAGATGTTCTCGCTACGCTCTACGTGGACGACCTTTCGATCTCTTTTGGCGCGGCCCAGATACCAACTCTGGAGCGTCGACTCCAACAGGCATTGAACCGCGTCTCTCGCTATGCTAAAGCGCACAGGTTTCGGTTTTCTTTGGCCAAGACTAAGGTGGTGCACTTCTGCCGCCATCCACGGCTTCACCCCGACCCAGATTTGTTTCTTAAGGGGGTGCGCCTGGATGTGGTTGAGTCGCACCGTTTCCTTGGTCTTGTATTCGACCGACGCCTCACCTGGGAGGCTCATATTCGCAGCCTTAGGGTCTCTTGTACCCGCGCCATGGACATTCTCCGTTCCGTGACGTTCAGCGCTTGGGGCGCTGATAGGGCTACTGCCTTACTTTTTTATTGATCCTTTGTTCGCTCGAAGCTCGACTACGGATGCGAGTTTTATGCATCCGCAGCCGAGCGTTTATTGCGGAAGGTGGATTCGATCCACCACACCGGCCTTCGCCTTGCGACCGGTGCCTTCCGCACTTCCCCCATTGAGAGACTGTTGGTCGATGCTGGGGATATGCCACTCGCTCTGCGCCGCGTGCAGTGCATCACTCGCCTGTACGCGCGAGCCCGGCGCCTCCCTCAGTCGCCAACAGCTCTCACTGCATCCGCAGCTGATATCGATGGTGCCTATGCCGCCGAGAGATGCCAGTCATACCCTAAGCCCTTTGGGTTTAGGGCTAGGAAACTCCTTCGAGAGGTAGATATAGCTCTCGGGCCGGTGGCTCCCCTGGTTCTGCCCAGGACGCCACCCTGGAGGGTACCACATTTGGCTATTTGTCGCCACGCCTCTGCTCCCAAAGCTTGTACTGCGCCGGGAGTATTGCGTTCGACCTTTTTGGAGCACACATCGTGTCACGTTGGTACCGTGCCAGTGTATACGGATGGCTCCAAGTCCCAAGAGGGGGTCGGCTTCCACGCCGTATCCCCTCTATTTGAAGTCAGCGGGGCTCTACCAGGCGCTGCGTCTGTCTTCACGGCCGAGCTGGTGGCAATACACCACTCGGTACGGGAGATTACGCGACGTGCCCGGTTCGGAGACCGGATTGTGATCTATAGCGACTCACAATGCGCCGTGAGTGCTCTCGGGGCATTGGAATCTCCGCATCCCCTGGTTCGCGAAATCCGTGACGCCACGGTTTTGGCGAGCCGGGCAGATGTCGAGATTATCTTCTGCTGGGTTCCTGGACATGTAGGAATTGCGGGGAATGAGCGCGCCAAAGAGTCCGCGAGGACTCTGCGACCGGACCAGCGTTTCGCTCTTCCTCACACTGACTACATGGCAGGAATACGGGCAGCTCTTCGGACTGCTTGGCAAAGAAGATGGGAGACGGTCGAGGGAAACTTAAAGTTGCGTGCCATTGCGCCGCGACTGTTCCCATGGACCTATCCCCCAATGCCGCGGCGGCTTCAGGTTGCTTTCTGTCGTCTTCGAATCGGACACACTCGTGTGACGCATCGCTACTTGATGGAGCGCTCGCCTGCGCCCTATTGCAACGACTGCGTCGTCCCCCAGACTGTTCGGCACATTCTTGTCGAATGTCCCAGTCTGGGTGATCTTCGCGCACGATACCTGTCCCGGTACCGGGATGGGCGGGGTCGCTACCGCCTGTCCCTTGTACTCGGGACGAGTGCGTGCACCATGACTAGTGGATTATTGACTTTTGGGGGGAGGCTGGCCTTCTCCCTTTCATTTAACCCGGTTTAATTGTTGTTATTGTTTTTGTTATTGCTTTTTTATTGTTATTGTTATTTCTTTTTATTGTTTCCTGTTTAATTTTTAAAGTAGCCTAGAACTAGGCTGTTTGTTTACGGCGACTAATGCCTAAGTCGGCAGTCGCCAGATAGCCCCTTAATTAAAAAAAAAAAATCCTGACCTACGGGCTGATTTTGTTTTGCTTAGGAGATGTTGTTTTATAACTTAGAAGCGATACTTCCTCATCCGAATATCCTTTGATGGGCTTCGGTTGCCTGAGAAACGACTTCGGTTGTGCTTGGAGGGGGCGCAGTGACGCGCATTTCAGGAAAAGACTGATTTCTCTATCTCATTCGAGGAGTTTAGTTCTGTCGATGAAGAAGTTTAGTCTATCTTCGGCTCCCTCACTGTCGTGGCTCTGACTACAATTCCCGGAACGTCTGGCTGTTTTTCACGCCGCCCGCTTCCTTAGTGGCTGGCTGATTATGAGACGGCCCTCAGAGAGAAGCGATATACGCTACAAGCGCCGCCCGAACGATTAAACCATGTGCGAATTTCTTCGAGCGTTGGCTAGGTTCCGGTATATTTCTAAGCACGCACGCCTCTCTTCTTAAAAGGTATATGTCTTTATTTAATTGGAAGGCCACTCTTACAGAGGTGTGTGACCGCGTCAATAGGATTCGGGGCAAGCACTTTCACAGCCCCCCCCCCACCTCTCGTCCTCCAAGAAGAGGGGATCAGAATCTGCTATGGCTGGAAAATTTCTATCTGGGAGTTATTCCTATGGGGACACTCACAGTGATCTTTCATTTGGAGATGTACTTTACCGCATTGCAATACGGTATCATAGAGACCCCTCCCCCCTCCCATTGGCAAGAGATGGGATGCTTCCAAACAGTTATGCCTTGAGTTTCTACAAGAGCGTCGATCCTGCGTACGAATGGTGGGCTCTTCTCGGTCTTATAGGGCAGAAAGAGGGATTCCCGCAGTGAAGTGTCCTCACTGACACTCTCTTTGTCTTGAACGTTAACTGTATCTCTTCGATACTACCGAAAAATGGGATCGCTAAGCTCTACGTCGCTATCTCCTTTGGTGTGGCACAGATGTCTACCCTAGAGCGTCGACTCTTAACAGGTTCTCTGAGCTGCATCTCTCACTATGCCGAAGCGCACTGGTTTCAGTTTTCTTTCGTCAAGACTAAGGTGGTTGTGCGCTTCTGCCTCAATCCACGGCTTCAGTCCGACCCGAAATTGTTCCTGAATGAGACTCGCTTCGATGTGGTATAGTAGCACTGTTTCTTTGATCTTGTTTTTAACCGACGCCTCACCTGGGAGGCGCATATCTACGCCTTAGACATTCTGTATTATGTGGCGTTCAGCATCTGGTGTGCTGATAGGGCTAGTTCTTTATTTTTTTCACCGTTCTTTTGTTCGTAAACTACTGGCGTGTGAGTTCTAAGCATTACAGCCGTGTGAATTGCAGAAAATGGACTCGATCTACCACCCCTGTCTCCCTTTTGTCGACCGTTACCTTCAGCATATCCCCGTACAGAGCCTCCATACCGATGATGAGGAGATGTCGCTCGCTTTATGCCGTTAACCGAGTATTATGCGCTTGTACATGCGAGCCCAACCTTTCCCTTTCATGCCTCCTTGTTTTAAGCCGGCGGGGCTCGTTTGGGCGTTGCGTCTGTCTTCACAGACGCAGTACACCTCTCGGTACCAAAATATGCGTACATTCGAAATATGTAGATATACACGTACACTTATGTCTGTATACACGTGTTGACACGTACACACATCCTGTCTCCAGAATATAGTAAGGTTAGGGTTTGCTGTTGCAGTCTTTGTTATTCTAATCAGCGGCCCTTGTTAACCCTTTAGTACTCTCGTATCCTATAAGTCGAGTCAGACCCCACCCTCCCCTTTTTAAAGGGGGTGCTCTGGACATGGCCCTGGGTAAAAGAGATGCGGGAATCGGAGACTTAATATTATGGACCAGCAAGAGGGAATGGGGGATAGTTCGTATATGGGAAGTTTGTCTCGTGTGTACGAACGAGTTCCATAAGGTTATTGGGAAGTCTTTCCTGGTCCCAATACTCACCAGTTTAGGAGTTTTGGTAGGGTAATAGTTGTAAAGTACTTCTACGTTAGTACTTCTTATTTTTAAGTCAACCCTTCCTGATTCTTCTCTAGTTCGTCCACTCCCCCCCTCTTTTATATTGAGGGGGGCTGTGCTCCCTTTGGAAAGATCCGTTGTTCCGTTCTTTAACCTTTAAAGGGGCTCGTTTCTATGGGCACTTTATTTTAACTGGTTTTCTCTGGTCCCATCGCGTAGGATTGATTTTAGCTGTCTTTGTTACCCTTTAATAACTTCATTCTTTTTTTTTTCAATTTATCCACGCTTTTCTTTCATTTGTATGTTTCCTTTCCCGTATTTTCGCTTCATTATGTTCAAATTCCCTCGTTAATTGCGTCAATTATCTCCCTTCCACTCAATATAGTTTTCTGTAAAAAAGGCCCTTCCAGAAATAACACCCTTTGTGGATTGACGCCCCCCCCCTTCCTTTCTAGATTAATGTACCCTTTTTAAATTAACTCTTCACCTCTGGAATAACGTCACCCTTTCTAGATTAACGCTCTCATATTTCTATATTAACGCTCTACCCTCCTCAATCAATATCCCCCGCTCTGAAGTAATGCTCTTCTTCTGGATTAACGCTCACCCTTCTGGATTAACGCTCCCTCTTCTAGAGTAACGTTTACCCCTTTTAGGATTAAGGCTCCCCATATTCTGTATTAAGGCTCCTCTTTTCTGTATAGCGTCCTGCTTTCTCTTTTTACGTTTGCCCTTTCCACATCAACGACCACCCCGTTTCTGGAGTAATGTCCCCCTTTCTGGATTAAGGCCAGTCCTTCATTTAATTTGTAGGATTTTAATGAATTCATCAGGATTTATTGATGGAGTTCGAGAAAGGGGACCGAAACCTTGGTAGGGATCAATGCCAGCCGAAGAATATGACAAGAAGGTTGTGGTGTATGCGTGTGAATGGAGGAGACGAAGCTGTATTGGAATTAGTTTATGGATTTTGAGAGTCAATTATTGGGTCTTGGAAGTGGTTCTTGGGTCAATAATGGCATATTAATGGGGTTGACATTGGGGAGTGGCGGTGTTTTCTCGCTCGCAAGTTTATAATTTGGTGACGTCACCGGAAGAATTTGAGTTTATTAAGGAAAAGGAAAATGTGTGTCCTACTTGTGATGGGTGGAACGAAATGGGGAGGGAGGGAGGAATTTTGAATATATGGACTCAATTTTCCTAACGCTGAAAACCAGAGAACAGTGCCAATACATGAGCTGTAACTGCGTGTGGAGGAGAGAGCGAGAAAAGCAGAAATGGGAAAAGAATGCCTGGATTGTGAGAAGGACAATAATTGAAAAGATCGGGCGTGATAAGAGAGAGGGGCGATAACGCTTATCAACCGAAATCCCATTTATGAACGAGTCTTTAAATAAGGACGGAGGCTCGAAATTACGGTGGGTATTAGAAAGACCCGGTTGTAGACGGGATTCAAGTTCGTACTTTGTTTCATCGCTCCGCTCTCTACTACAAACTTGTAGTCCCAACAAGAACGCATTGGGGCTAGTTTATTACTCCCCCATCCTCCTTCTCATGTCACGTTCGTGTCAACTTCTTTCATCTAAGGTTCTACATATGAATTCCAAATTCCGCGTCTCATATTGCCAGTTTGCACTGAGATAAGCGTTTACACGAGCGCAAGATAAAAAGCTCGGTCGCGTCGAGAAGCACGTTCCCTTAAGCTCGGGACCTGCTTGCCCTTTTGCGCTTTCAGATGAATTGAGTTCTCCGAGTCGTTCTTCGTCGCTCGGCCTATTCGATGAGACAGCCGAGGCAATATACTCTCTCCTTTGGCCCTTCTTCATCTTCTAGACTGAAATCATGGACAATTTATCAAATCGCTTATTATGATAGGAGTGTGTTTCTCTTTGCCTTCTTCCTTCCATCTAGCCCGCTATAAATCGCAGCCTGTTTGGTATCAGTTTGGCCTAAGTTTCTGTTTGGTGCTTTGCGTTTTAATATTCCGGATGATTAGACGAGTTGAGCGCTAGATTCCTCGCAAGGTGGGTAATTTGGGGTTGTTACTTCGCTGACAGATGTCTTTGAATATACGTTGCAAGAAAAAGTAGAGTTCCTCCGTTCGTCGCGCTGTCAAGTTGTTTCGGGAGGGTTTTTTTTTGTCTTAATATTGATCATAACAAAGACTTTGATTGCCAACCACAAAGGTTGTAAGAGGATGAAAATTGGAGAAGGAATTAATGGGAAGGAGAAGACTTAAACCCAAGAGTATGAATGAGACTTCTTGAGGTCCTATACAGAGTCTAGAATTCGTTTAAGACTCCTGTCTGTCGATCGATTTTTAGAGTAATCTCAAAGGATTTTGCCATTAAAATTCTTAAAAAAATAGATTTCCGAAGAAACTTAGCTCGAGGAGATCGTCTCTCTTATCCTTTTGTGCCAAGTTAATCCATCTTTTGGGAAACTTTTGACTGGAAAGAGGGGTTAGGGGCGCCGACTTTGTCCATTCTGAGTTTGTTTACTCATAAAATGCAAGCGTGCGTTTATTTGCACATAGGGTTTGGGGGGCGGAGGTCGTTTCTTTGTGAATCGTGAATGAACTCATTATGACAAGGCTAAATTCCTTCTCAGGAACTTACTATTCATGACTGCGAGGCGAATATGTGGCCCCGGGAGCGAATGGTTGCATTTTTAATGGATTTGTGTGAGTTGTGTGGGGATGAAAACGCGTGGTTCATAGACGCTGGTCAAAAGGCTCTGTTCAGAAGGAGCTTGCTGGGCGATGTGTACTCTTTGAATATAGATGAAGGAGGAGGAGAAGAATATTATGTGAAAACAAACCCTAAAAGGATTTAATAGAAAGGAGATCCCGTAAAAATGGTCATCTTTAAGCAACTTATGATCCGAAGAGCTCCAATCCGGAGGATTTATTGTATTTTTTTCCGCCAGGGGGTTACCTCCCTTCGTTGTTAAACTGAAGCAGGCTAAGGAGAATTGCGTACCCTCGTGGTCCTTGACAACCCGTTTCTATGGGAACTACATATGTATCTTCCATATTTTCACTCCCCTTAATCACTATACAAACTTCAAAAACCTTCCCCACGAAGTTGCCTTATTGGTTTTCGCTTATATTTAGACCAGGTAATGGCTTCGCCGCTCCCCCGAAGGGGGGAGCTTGCGCTTCACTATTAAAATTAAAATTTAAAATAAAAAAAAAGCAGCCATGGTTAAATTTTTATAAATTTTCTGAACTTCGCCAATTATAATAATTTAAAAAAGGAACTCTAAACTAAATTTCCCGCCTTTCAAAATATCACGTTGCTAAAATATAGTTATAGAAGAAGATATATAAAAATAAATTTTCTGAACTTCACCATTTGTAATTCTTTAGGTTTTTAAAAATTCACAAAATTTCGATACTTATATTTATTTCTAAATATTGACTGATAAAAAAACATGTCATTTGTCCACTAAGGAAAAAAACATTTATTAATTTTTCACCCATCTTCAAAAATCCTCATACAATTATAAAGTTAGTGCAAATTTCGAACTTCGTCGGCGAGTGAGAGAATTTCGACCGGGAAACGGACAAATCAAAAAGCCTTTTTGGCGAAGATTTGAAAAATATTGTCGAGAAAGCGACCCGTGCTCGAACCTCGAATACTCAAATGCTCCTAATATAATAAATCGCCTACCTAATGCTCTAAACACACGCATAATTAAATTACCAAAGCGCCAATTACCCTCTCAACCTTAATAGTTATTTTTGGCCCTAAAATAACGATCAATGAAATTAGGGTCTTTTATCGACGCCCTATACATCTAATGGACTTGAGGGAATTAGATTTGACTCGAGAGGGACTAGGGAGAAACTTCGGTTCCCCTAAAGACGACGGGTAATAGCAATTGTGTACAAATTTGAACTAAATGCGAGGATGAATTATATAGAAAACGGTGTAACATGCTTGGAAGCGGTAGGAAACGTGTTTTGGGAATGCTTCAGAAGATTTTGAAAATAATACAAAATATTATTGACTTGATAATACAAACAGTATGAATCAAATGAATTTCAGGACTTGAGTCCTTCAAAGGAAATTCGCATTTCGAAATACATACCTGAAAATCAATTTTGCAAAAATTTACGTAGTCGAACTGTTGATAGTATTAAATTATTAGTAGTAGTTGTATAGTACTTTAATTTTATTATTATTTGTATTATTTTTTATAATTATTATTATTATTATTTTTAGTAGTATTGTGTAGATTGGGACGCATTATGGCAGGTTCTATATACGGGTAGTATTATGGCATGTAAGGAGAAGGAAAGATATGGAGTGAGAGCAGTACAACTGTGTTCTGTGGGCAAGTTAAGATGAAGAATGTGCAGAGGATATACAAGAACGAGAGTGAGTGTGGGACAGAGAGTATTGGAAGATCACGGTAAAAGGGGATTTGAATATGTGACTCAGTGTCCGAGAGAGAATTGAAGTGGATGATACTGTGTATTATAAATGTGCGTGGGGGTGGGGATGGGAGGTGCTGTGGTGAATAAAACCATCACAGTGAAGGGCTTGTGGCTTAGATGAAATGATGGCTTGCTTTGTGCTGGATAGGGCCGAAAAGGGTGGGGTAGGAGTGTTTTGAGTGGCGTCGATGCGCGTCAACCCCATTGTGATAAAATGGTTGATGATTGATTCTAACTATTAAAGGTTGCGGTCATTTTTTACCACACGGGGGATTGTTAGTCCCCATTTCTTCAAGAAACTTGAAGGGGGTAAAGGAGGTAAAGAAGGAAAATTGATGTGAATAACGGGGGCGTTTTTATCGAGTCGAGAAAGAACGAGGGCGGTGGTGGTGGTGGGGAGTGGGGGGAGTAATTATTGACTCTTTACAGATGAAATGTGAATTTTGGAAATTCGATTAATTACTACCAAATTTCCATTATTACCAAATTAATAATGATGATTATTATTTCTACTCAAAATATTGGCGTCATTTTTATACTGTAGTAATAATAATCGGACGTTGTTCCTTTTTGACCAAAATTGTTTGAAGGAATAATGAGCTGCCACTTTCCGACAAAGTGTGGTCGGCGTGCATCGAAGCCCCATCCCTAGATGCACAAAGGAAATAATAATAATTATTTCCTTGGAAAGGTACCTCCATCCCTGACCCCAGAAGGCTCTTATACACAGTTTATACTTCTTGTTTACTCTGCCCGCGTACTTGGCATCCCCTCTTTCCTTTTCCTCAGAGAGAGTTGGTGGAGCCCCCCCCCCACACACACTCCACCCCTCCGATCGTATTGTTACGCCTCTCATATGCACCCCCGTGTGCGTTCCCTTCCTGCCTCAACACTGGCTGTTTGCCTTCCCGACCTTAATGCCCTCGTCGGTTTTCGCTTTAAAATCGAAAGGGGTGGGTGGGGGCGGGGTGGGGTCCGACCCACCTTATGTGTATCGTGTAGTGTAAGACTTTTCCCCCCATGCGCCACCATGAGCCCTCTCTGTCCCGAGCCCCCGCTAGGGGGTGCCGTGCGTATTTTTTGTTTGTTTTGGCGTCGGTTAAAACATAGTCCTCGTGTGTCCTCGGCGGGAGGACCTGCTCTAGAAACATGTAGGAGAGTTACGCGCTTTTTAGCAGGAGACAGTCGGATATGGATCCCCGAGAGCACCAGAGCGTGTTAGCTGGCCAAGTTTCGTAGTGGTCCTTCTTCGCGTTGTGAGAGTGAGTCAGTCTGGGGGTTCGTACCCTCGTGTGCGAGTATTTCATCCGAACTTTGAGGATTCGGGACGTTGTCCTCCGGTCATCGTACCCTTTTTCTGGGTCAACGCTTTCTTACATTTCGTTCCCTTGCCCCCCCCCCCATTTTATCCACATTCACTGTTTTAAACCGCTCCTAACCGTAATGTGCCATTTATTATTCTCGAGAGTTTGTAATTTTTCATATGGATTGTAAGGTCTTTTAAGGCTTGTGTTTTCCTTGTCACTAAATCTCACTCACGCACTGTGTTAATATTCCGTCTCTTCCGCTTTCTTTGACATATATTGTGATTATATTTTTATAGTTCTCCTTCAAATTCTTTTAAGTGCAATAACAAAGCACTAATGCATCCAATTTTGTCTCGTTATAACTGTGTCTGGCTTTAGATAAATGTAATATCAGAAGATGAAGTTTATAATTAAATCCACACGCTGCTTTCTCTCTCCCAAGAAAATTCGTTAAACAGAAGCAAAATAATGGCGAAATTATTTCCTTGATAAGTAAAAAAAATAAAAATGGAAGTTGAAAAGGAATTTTCATTATTAATTATAAATCAAGGCGGAGGGGGGGGGAGGGCAATTTTCCTTAGCCCGTGGTTAAAATGCGCATTTTTCTTGAGTTTTTTTTTATATAAATCTCCCTCACCCCCTCGCTTATTTCCTTTGGCTCTGGGATGGTGGTTGTATGGTGTTAAATTGTGAGGTTGACGCCTCACAAGTAGCGTCTCCCACTGGCCCGCCCTTCCGTTTTCGAGAAACTCCCAGTGTCATCTCATTTTACACCCTCCTTTTTTTTTTACTCCTACCCACATTGGAGGGGGGGGGGAGCTCCGTCTCGGAGGAAGGCGAGAGAATTTAAACACTTTTTTTCAGAGCTTCGGATCATGAATCCTCTTATTATTCTCTCCCTACCGGGTATTTTTTTATAATTACCCCCCACCCCCAACCGCTTAGTAAGTGGAATTCTGTAGAGATGTTGCACTACTGTATCATTTTATTTAAAGCAAAAAAGCGAAAACCGACGAGGGGATCCCCGCCCGAAAGGAGAGATTTGTAGAGAAATTGGTGATGCTGAGAGGGCGCGCAATGCTTCAATTGTCAGCTGCAGCTTGACGCTGTATTGCATTGGTTGGTTATTACACCATTTTTATAAGAGCGTAACCCAAGGAGGGGGGGGGGTCGGAGAACCCTGCTGAGGCTGAAATATGGAATATTTCGTGCCATCCTGACCAAACACTAACAAGAGAGTCTGCCCTAACTGCGATGCCTGGGAGAGTTGCATTCCCTCCTCCTTAGCGTCTCAAGTATTCTTATCAGAAACTTTCTGGTTCAGATTCCTCGTTGGTGCCCGCTTCTTAGTTGTACGTATAGAAAACCTTATTAGTGCAGATCAAAGAATTAGAATATCGTTAAAATGCTTATTAATTTTGGTAATTTAATTAAAAAGTAAACTTTCATAAATTATATATTCATTACGTGTAAAGCTTTATTATCTTTTAATCTCAAATTATTATAATATTTCCTAAGATCAATCAGAAAAGAATGTTCAGTACAGAAATTTACAACTTCTGAAATTATGTTCATTTATACACTCAATACCCGGTGACGGCTCTTTTACCACGAAATTACTGCATCGACGTGACGTGGCACGGAAGCGATCAACTCGTGGCACGGCTGAGGTGTTATTGTTTTGACAATGGCCATCAGCTCTTCTGTACTTTTAGGTCTGGTCTTTCTCATCTTCGTCTAGACATATCGTATATTTTCTCTATGGGGTTCAGTTCCGTAGAGTTAGCTGGTCGATCAAGCACAGTGATATCATGGTCAACAAGCCATTTTGGTAGTAGTTTTTGCAATGTGGACAGGTGCTAAGTTCTGCTAGATAAGGAAATCAGCACCTCCATAAAACATTTTAGCAGATGGACTTGATAAAACACAGGAGACCAACACTAGCAGATGACATGGCACCCCAAATCATCAGAAACTACGGAAACTTCACATTAGACTTCAAACACCTTTCGACTCTGTGCCTCTCCACTCTTAGTCGTGACTCTTGGACTTTGATTGCCAAATCAGATGCAAATTTTCCTTCATCTGAAAAGAGGACTTTGGACAACTGAGAAACAGTCCAGTTCTTCTTCCTCTTAGCCCAGCTAAGACACTTTTCACGTCCTCTCTGATTCAGGAGTGGCTTGATATTAGGAATGCGGCAGTTGTAAGCCCTTTCCTGAAGAAGTCTGTGCGTGGTGGCTCGTTGTGCACTGACACCAGCCTCAGTCCACTCCTTGCGAAACTTTACCAAACTCTTGAAGGACTTTTCTTGGCAAGCTTCTCAAGGCTGCTGTCATCATTTTTTTTACTAAATTACGAAAATAAATAAACAATTTCACGATATTATAATTTTTTGAGCTGTACTAGTAATATCTGGCAAATTTCTCTCTCGGTCATGATTGTGAGACGTGTACTGGTCCTCATTGTCTTCAACCTACAAATTGGCGTTTTTTAATTTATTTGTTCTCTACACTTTTAAAAACACTATAATTGCGTTACAAGAGGTTCCAAGCACTCTTTGTTATTACGTGATATTCTGTCATTACTAAACACGTCTTCCTAATCCATTATCGTTGTCCCGAGCGGTATTTCACCTTCGGTTTCAAAAGGTAGGTGACTATTTCGAGCAATATATGCGTTTCTGTTAATCGTTTCTTTATTTCTATCATTTAAACCTTTATTTTTCACTTTCATGCAATTGGTAAGAGTCGTATTTATACACTGTATCTCTGATGCGTCATCGACTGTGGCAACTTCCCCAAACTCGATAAGTGAATTCAAAAAGTTTGATCTTGCAATTAAAAAGAGCTTAATTTTCCCGAGGATGGCAGCCGTTGGCGGTCGCCACTTTTTAAAGAGAGTTCGCTACATTTAATTGGAAAAAGGTGGCGCGTTTTGGCGGCGAGATCCATCTGCTCGATGAAGCGTACGTAGCTCGCCATTTTGGCGACGCCCATTTGAACGGCGTGATAAGGCTGGTTGTGACGTGCATGCGTATGTCCGCCGCTCTCGCCGGATTCCGGGGATCGTGTTTCGATTCGTTGGTCGCGTCTAATCCTTTCTAGTACTACTAAATTCACGTTTTGATCCCCCCCTCCCCTTCCCATGCCCCTATCTTTCTCTTCCTCTGTTTGTCTGTCTCTAATACCGTTGCTCCCATTTATTTAATCATTCCAAGATTGTTTCTTTTTTTAATAACAAAACCTTTATTTGCGTTTACTTTCGTGTCTTTCGGACGGAGGGTTACCTCCCTGTTAAGGGGTTCGCCATCGACTTGCCTTTTAACAAGGACGAGGTACAAATGTTCAGTCAAGGTTACAGGGTCACTCCTCTTCCACTCGAGCGAAAGCCTTTTAGGAGGTCCCCCTCGGACAATGCCAGTCCTGATCCCGCCAGACGAGTCCTCCTTTGGGGCCTCCTTTCCACGGTAATCGTCTAGCGGAACTATCCTAAAATATTTCCTTTCCTTCGTGTCCCCCCTTTCCTTCGTGTCCCCCCTTTCCTTCGTGCCCTTCTTTTCCTTCGTGTCCCCCCTTTCGTTTCCTTCTTTTCCTTCATATCCTTTTACCTCATGTCCTTCCTTTCCTCCTATCCTTCCTTTCCTCCTTGTCCTTTTCCTTCGTGTTCCCCGTTTCTTTTGTTTCCTTCATATACTTCTTTTCCCTCGTGTCCTCCCTTCCCTTCGCGTCCTCCCTTTCCTTCGCGTCCTCCCTTTCCTTCGCGTCCTCCCCTTCATTTGTATCCTCCCTTTCCTCTGTGTCCTTCCTTCCTCCATGTCTTACCTTCATTCATGTACTTTTACCTCGTGTCCTTCCTTTCCTCCGTATCCTTCCTTTCCCCTGTGTCCTCCCTTTCCTTCGTGTCCTTCCTTTACTTTCCCTACTTTCTCCCCCCCCCCCATATCCCTATTTTCTTTTCTTTCTAGTCAGTGCGTGAGTACTTTCCTGGGGCATAAATTTAGGCCTCATTTTTGTCTCCGTCTCCCCCATTTGACACGGCGGGCCAGTAAGGTTGCCCTCTCCCTTTTCCCGGCTCTCCGGTCCCTGTATTGTGGGCGGTCCATAGGGTCTCGATGTCGATGTTAAGCAGCGTAGCAGGGACCGACCGGGAGATAAGCGGAGGGGGAGGGGGTTAGAGGAAATGAGGGGAGTACCCAGCAGGAGAGGGTAAGAGAGATGGAGGCGGGCTATCATCAGTGCCGCGATGGCTTCTACCCAGTTAAGACTCGTCGGGCATCGCTTTTAGCGGATCTCTCTCTCTCTCTCTCTCTCTCTCTCTCTCTCTCCCTCTCTCTCTCTCCCTCTCGGTTCCGGGGAGAGGGTTACTTTATCGATGACGCTGATATCGTTGTAATACGGTGTGTGATGCGACCTTCTGGTGTTCGGGATTCAGTGGCAGAGGCACTTGTTCGATTCCGTTGGGGCTGTGACATAAATGGATTCGGTGTGGGGTGATTCGTGTTAATCACCCGGGTTCTGTTAGATTCCTCTGCAGTGGAGGCGGTTCTTGAAAGCAGAGATACGGGCATTTGGGGGGGGGGGTATTGCTAATGTGCCCCTCTCCTCACATTGGTTAGGATCTTCCTTCGGGCATGGTTGTTTTGTCACAACTAAAATTTGGAAAATTCTTTTGTTATTATTTTTAGATGACGATGTACCCATTTGGTTGGTTCCGCACCTGAATGGTTTCTCACAGCAAATCCGGGATTCTTTTTAATTTGCTTTGTGGCCCCCGGAAGTAGTAACGTGTTTTATTTGTTTTTTTGCTACTTAGGTTTATGTAACTTTCACCACATATTTTTACGACCCTTGACTGTTCCACTTTGGCTCTTTAAAAAAAAAACTAAAGTGAAGATGCCCCTCAATTTGTGTGGTGATTAGTTACCCCCGTGCCCTCTTGCCATTCCATGAGGCGGTCCCTCTCTCTGTGAGAGGATAAGAAAGAGGCTGAACAGGGTCTGCTGACCAAAAAGTCGCGTGCCCTCACTTATTCTGATTTATGACCACACCTAACATAATGTAGCTAAGCGTATCATATTATAGCCTAGACTAGTATAGCATACCATACCCTAGACTAGAATAGCCTTGCACAGCTTAGTCTATTATAGCCTTGGTTAGCTAGCCTATCGTAGCATAACAGAGCATAACCCTCCCTAGTCTATTATACTTTAGCCTACCCTAGCATAGAATAGCCCTATCTAGCCTAGTATAGCTTAACATAGCATAGCATTAACTATCCTAGACAAGAATAGGCTATACTATCCTATTCTACCCTAGTCAAGCATAGCTTAGTATTGTCTAGCCTAACATACTATATGCTATCCTAGCATAACATTTTATAGCCTAAATTAGCATAGTATATATTACCCTTGTACATTATATCTTAGCATAGCCTAGTCTAGGCTATAATAGCCTAGCATAGTATAGCCTATTCTAGGCTTGCCTAGCAGATTATAGCATAAAAGTATCAGCCAAAACAAATTAATTCCATGGCTAACCTTGGGAGGACTTTGGCAATTATAACATTCGAAAGAGAATGTAAAACAACATAAAGGTTTCAAATTTCGTTAGAATCGGCCGAATAGTTATGGTTATTACAAAAAAAAAGCAAAACGGGGACCGACCGGTTGAGTGAGATGTAGAGTCGCTCGCGACCTGACTCACACGCGACTAAAAATGCTACAAAACAGCTCATTACTCTCCAATTGTGGGTGTGACCAGAAAACCGTATTGGAGCGCCATTCGTGGGCGAATGCAATTGTATCTTCTCTCTAAATTGAACCGTGGCGCTAAAATGATGGGTCGAAAACATTACCATTTTTTTTTCATTGTTATTTACTATTTTTTTGTGGCTATTCTTTTGCTTTACGGTCATTTGTCTATATCTTTGCTAATCGGAGCGATGACGATGCGCAAGCTAAATTGTTGCATTGTCACCTTCCTTATAATGCAGGAGTTCGTGGTATGTTTTGAAAGAGGGGACGCGCTCAAGCCGCCGCCATGGGAACTAATTTAATATATTTGATTAATTTTGCATGTCGGGCCCCGATCTCAGGTTTTCTGAAGTTTGCTAGACAGCTTATTAACGATATTGGCTTGTGAGTTCAATTTCGGCAAATGCCCGCCCTCTTTTTGTGGGTGCTTTGTTATAAATTTATTTGTTAAAATATCTCTTTGTTATAAATATATCTATTTTTAAAAGTGCTCTATAGTTTATATCGAAGTTTTACACTATATAGCACTTATACTAATTAAGGCGGGCAAATTTCTAATTATGATCTTATGACGAAAAATAGATTGGCAACCACATTGTTAATTGGAATCGCATCATATTGTATTATATATCATTTTGAAGGGAATTCTTTCCTAATTAAAATATTTGGACATTTTATATTAATCAATATTAAAGAAAATATGGTTGATTTAAATAGCATTCGGGGGCTGGGCTTATATGTCTGAAGTCAAGAAACACGGCATAAAAACAATGAACATTAGAGCCTTTCGAACTGTGAATACTACTTAGATTATTTAAAAATTGCGGGGGGCGGGGAAAGTGCACCCCCACAATTAAAGGGGGTATGGAGGTGAAGTCCCCTATTTCGAAATTCCCATCAAAATGATACATAATACAATATGATGCGATTCCAATAACGTAACAAAAAAAAGAATAATTTGGGGAATTTGTCTAAAGAAAAAGAGACTAAATAAAAAACAACAACTTATTTTTAAGCATAAATATATATGAATTATCTTAAAAATAGAGGACTGGCATTTTCCGAAATTTAAGTGATCTTCTAGGGGCAGTAGTTTCTGCGGGGGGGGGGATAAAAATAGGTCGTTTCGCCTTTGGTCGTATTATTATTGGAAAACTTTAGCATTTTATTAAAGTCGCCGTACCCACATGTGAGGAGCGATATGTATATCGGTCAATGGATGTGGCGGTTGTCACAAGAGGGCATAGGACCCCCCCCCCCTCCACGCCCAATGGTACTTAATTGCGCATTGAGAGAGGTTGTGTGTTAAGAATGACCATAAGGTTTTATCATTATTATTCCTGGAGGAGTGTGACCGATTCATATGCATCTATTTAGTATTCTTTTTCTTTCATATGTCTGTTCTACCCTTTTAGCATTTCATAATTGGTAAATAATGCCCCTATTGGTTAGAGTTAAAAACAAGGTCTGCTGACCAAAGTCGCGTGCTCTCACTTATTATGATTTAGGACCTTACGACCTTCAATAATTCCCAGGCTAACCTTGGGAGGACCTTAGCATTTATATCATTCGAAAGAGAATGTAAAACAACATAAGGGTTTCAAATTTCGTTAGAATCGGTCGAATAGTTATGATGTCATTACAAAAACAAGAAAAAAAAAGCAAAACGGGGACCGACCGACCCATGTAGAATCGCCCGCTACTAAAAAGTCATTTTATCTGCTCTCGTTTTCTGTAATACCCCGCTGTCTCTGCCCCGTCGGTGGGCGTTTTCACGTCGCCTTAGTCAACTTGTGTGTGCGTGTGGTTGCGACATAGTGATGGTTCGTTGGTTGCGCTTACCGTGGTAACCACCGTCAACTTTTACACTCGTGATATTGGAGAGAAGCGCACCCAAAAGAGCGTGAGACTAGACTCGGAATTAGTTTTCCTTTTTTTAAGGGTAAACTTGGTCATTTCGCCTGATTAGATATAATCTTTGTTGTTCTCGTGGTCATTGGTCGATTCAGTGGCAGAGGCACTCGTTCAATTCCTCCCGGACTTCCGATGGCATTTGTGATTGTCCTGGTCGTTCCTGGGTCTTTTAATTTATTTTCCTTATTTTCTTCAGTCTGTACCTTTTTTTCCATTCCCATTGAGTGCCATACTTCTTGTTAGGACCAGTTTCTCTCTTTTACTCGGTGATCACTCATGTGTGTACGTATAAATGCCCCTGATTAATGTAAAGTTGTGTGTGTCAGCCGTCATGTAGTTTTATTTTCCTTAGTGAATTTGAAACTCGCCTCAGTCGCTAAATTTTATTTTGGATATTTTATTTTTTTCGTCGGTTAGGGTCGTTTAGAGGAGGGGGGGGAGGTTATATGGGGAGTCGGAGAGTGTAAACAAGGCGGGATTGTTGTCTTGTGCGCGACGCGTCAACTAAAAAGCCTCCCAAAGGCCCCCTTAAGACCAGAAACTCGCCTCGAAAATTAAATTTCATCGCTTTTAAATTGGCCAAAAGCTCACGAGGGCATTTTAGTGATAAACTGGGCAAGAGAGGCATTAGCTTGAAGTATTTTAAAGAACGTTTAACGTCCTCTTTCATCCTTTGTCGGGTCTAAACAGGCGCGAAAGAGATAGAGGTAGCAAGGATATCGATTGCCCCTGTTATTCACCCCCCCCCCCTCCTTGCGGGGGTGGATGGTGAGGCGTCATCAACGCCCGAGGGTTTCGGAGCCTTCGTGGCGCCTACTGGCGATGAAGCAGTAATGCAGTGTCGGGCTGCTTTCTCCTAGCGGGAGCTCGGGGAGAGTTACGCGCCTTTTCTACTGGTACAAGAGGAGAGTTGCGGGCTTTCCCTAACACACTCCCGCAAGGTGATGTCCTATGGAGGACGTGCAACCTTGCTGCTGCTGACATCTGGAGAAGAAACGAGCCCTTCTTTACAAATGCTCTTTCGGGTCTTGCGATTCCCTAGGGATTGGGTTCAAGGAGATTTACTAACATCCTTGTCTTTATCATCCACTCTAGTTTAGCCCTATTTAATGGCAGCTTGAGGAGAATTGCGCGTCCTCTTGCTCCTTTGCCCCCCTCCCCCCAATCCACCTTCCTGAATGTCACCTGTATTAGCGTCGTCGACGGTTATCATCTCAGTCGCTCAGCGATGCCGGAGTGTTCGATTTTGGATAAACGATGTTCGCCTTCATTGCCCGCAAGGCGGGAGGGGGGAAAGTGTTAAACCTGTTACCTGGAAGAGCGCCACCTCCTCTCAGTCGCAGTGCCCCTGGAGGTCTCAAACTAGATTGAGATTACCTGGTCTCTTTTTTCTGATAGACATTTCCATTTTACCCTTTTTTCGCCACTTTTCCCGGCCTCAACTAAATTTGGAGGCTAGTCGTCGACCAACTTTCGTCCATTCATCCTTACTCGGTGCTTGGAGGGAATGAGGATTCATCCCCTCCCTCTTGCCTTCGGTTGGGGGGGGGGGGTAGGGTAGGTTTTAATTTGCCTGCTTTCTTTCCACCATTTTCTCCTTCATCTTTTTCCTTATCATTTTACGCTTCCTCAAGGGTGTCTCAGTTGGAACATGGGCACCCATGCAGCTGTCATCTGGAGGAGTGCGTGCCTTCCTGGCCCCAATGCCTCCGGGGCGATCTGTGCATATCTTCCACAAATTTTCACTTTCTTTAAATTTGAGGAACAGGGGGGGGGGGTATTTAAAGAGAAATTGGCTTATTCTTATGAAGGAAAAATTTGGTGGTGGCAAATTAAAAGGAGACGAAAATGCTAAGAAACGTGGAGATTGAGTAAAGTAATAAAAGGAGTAATAATGACAAAAATGGAGGAGACTGTAGTGTGTCCAGAACGAAACGGGACTCGCATGGGTTGTCCTTTGTCAATGTTTCTTCTTAGGATAGGAAGGGGGTTTATTGGACAAGGGGAAATAGACAAGGGCTGGTAACTTAAGGGTCCCTTTTTAGGGTAACCATGGACCAATATTTAATAGCCATAATTTTGTAATCTCGAGATAATCTGTGTCTGGAAGATAAGTCGCCAGTGTTAAAAAGAAAGTGCCCTCGTTAATATATTTTTGTCTCTAATTGTTAGAAACATTTTTTGGTATGGATCTTGAATTACAAAGAGCGTCACTTACCTTTTCTGTGTATTAGGTGTTTAATTAAGACTTGCTCCGTGTGGTGTTAATGATCCTGTGTGACGCAATCAGCGCCATCGATCGGACGCTATGAGCGGGCTGTCCGCGTTCCCATCCCCGTTCCCATCACCTCTGCTCCCTAAAAGCAGCCCGCGACCGCCCGCCCGAAACCCTTACCAGCGAAGCCCGACTCTCACCATCCACAGTCCACGTCTCGGCCGTCTGAACCTGTTCGAAGACCGCCCGAGTGAGCGGGCGCCTCTTAACGACCGTCTCTATGACAACCAGAATTCCCCTCACTTTAAGGCGAACGCGGCTCGAAGTTGCAGCCCGCTGAGGCTTCGCCTGCGCAAGGGGAATTTCCCTCTATGCTACGGACATGATTCTATGCTCGAGTCGCCGACCTTCGAGGACAACCCTGGCGGACGGGGTCTGGCCAGGACTCTATGCAAGAGGTGGGAGCAGCCCCAACCGAGCGATAACTCCGCCGGGGACTCCCTCTCGCAGAGCACTTTCGCAAGGGGGCCTCGCGTGAACGGCGAGTCGTACAGCCACACGAACGGCGTGCTTGAGACAGTGGACGGTCACCTCAGCCATGGGTGGTCGTTTTCCAGCCGCAATCAGAGTCTGAAGAGGGATCGTCACCCGGGGATGAAAGAGAGCAGCCCACGGCCCACCCCCAGGATGCGCACGCACTCCTTCAACGGACTCCACCCCCAGCCGATATCCAGTCCAAGGCCAATGAGCAAACGGGACGTATATCCTAAGGACCAGGTTCGAGGCTTCGCCTCGAGGGCGAGGGACGCTCCCAGGCTGAGTAATGGTTCTTATGATTCTTTCAACGCTGTGGTTGAGAGGGGGCGGAGCCCCCGTAATAATTCACCCCTTAGAGGGGATCGCTTGAGACATCAACCATTTCCAAAGTCTAAGAAGCAGTTCCCGAACCCGAACACGCTCTTTTCCAGCGGCTGGACCTCGAGTGCTAACTCGAAGGAAGCTTCAAACGCCTCGTCTCCAGGGTCAAGACTCAACTTCGACCTTGAGGCCCTCCTTCGTATCGATGACCTCAGGTCTTGGATTCAAGACCTGGAAGCTTCCCGGGGATTCGGGTACCAGACCCTCTACAGCGATTACGACGACTATGATATCGGGGAAACCACCACGACCATCGCCTCCCTCGCCTCCTCCAGCTTCGAACCCGTCATATCTCGACAGGAGTCGAGGTTTCATTACTTGGAGACCTCCTCGATCGGTAAGCATTGCTGGGTATTTGGTCGGACTTGACCTCTCGGGCTTTAACTTGGGAGGTTGAAATCCAGGGGATCACCAATGGATCGGGTTAATTACTGGTACTGGTGATCCTTATAAATGTCTGAATTTAAATATTTTAAACATTTTTGTATGTGGGTGTGTGTTGACGTGTGTATCTGATAGACAAAGCGCCTTGCATAGCCTTGACGAGCGCCATACAAAAGAATCCTTAATATTGGAGGGTTTGTATGTTGGATTGCGATAGCACTGTGTGCGTGTTGGTGTGTGTAGTACTTGGTATGCATGTGAGATTGCGATAACAAGTAATTGGCCGGTTAGTTTCAATTTATTCCTTGTTCGTTGAGAAATGCTCTTCTTCACAGTGTATGAAGCTGCAATGGAGGAGATTTTTTTTTTTTTACAGAATGCAGAGAAGGATCTTTGGCACCTCGACCAGTATCACCCACCACTGACTTCCCAATTGACCGGTGCCTTTCAGTGGCTGGCAAACCTGATGTCTCTCTTTTGCACTAGTCGGCAGGGGGATTAGAGTGGGGGGGGGGCGCTCGTCCCGACACGCTTGTTCCACCCCGAATGTTTATCCCTCTTGTTGTCGTTTTGTTTCGACGTGCCTGAGACGAGGCTCGGGCACTAGCTCAACCTCGACCCCCTTCCCCTCACGGATCATTGGGAGCTTAAACAAGCGTATTATTATTTTATTATTATTACTATTATTGTTTTTATTTATTATTATAATAATAATAGGTGTAAACTACCTAGTTTCGTATAAAAGGGAAAACCAAGTAATCCAAAAGACTACTTGGCGCGTTACCTAGCGGAAAGACGCACAACTCTCCTGAGCCTTCCAAACATCCACGACTAAGTGAGAATTCCACGTGACCTTGGGCAAAGTGGGCGCGCAACTCTTTAAAACCCTCTCAATCTCACAATTTCCCGCCACCCATCCCAGGTGGGATTCAAAAACATGCGGGCGTCACTCCGGGCCAGATCTGGCTCCTCACCGCTCCCCCCAATCAAGTGAGATTTAACTCGTAGGTTTGAATGACTGTGTACCATCTTGCGAGGTTTTGTGCCCCATATCACCCCCCCCCCCTTTACGATGGCACGAGACGGCCGTACCTTTGACAAAACACTGACCATACCCCGTTTGGATGGAAAGCGGGAAGTGATGGAAATAGGCTTATGGTAAGCGACTTCTATCCGAAGGTCCTTAAATTGGGCCAAGCGTCCTCCAGTATTGCAGCTGGAATTTACAGGGAATGCGTCGAGACGAGTAAAGTCTATAGAAGCGCAAATCCTCGTACGAGCGAAAAGCCGAATTTGAGGAAGGGTAGTCATTTGCCGAGTTGTACTCCTCCCGTCTTTGGCGTTCGCTAAGATCTAGTTACGCCTATCGAGGAAATGGTTACAACCGTTCGTCACTTGTACTCCACCCCCTGGTACCTACCCCCATTTATTATTCCCTCTATTTAAGGGGGACCAGGGATCGTATATTCGATTTCTCGGACTGTTCAATGCGACCATGTTTATCACCTCATCCTCCATTAGTCATCGGAATTTCCGTTTTTTCCGTTTATAACTCCCCCCCTCCCGCTCCTTGGGGTCGTCCTCACCCTTAGAGAATAGGAACAGGTGTACGTTTCGGAGAGTTGCGTCTCCTCCAGGTACCTAGGCCCCCTTAATTCATCATTTTCTTTATGACCCTCATTTAAAAACCTTCTGGTAATGTCCTATGTGTATGTAGGTTGTGTGTTTAGTTGTGGGGATGTGGGGCAGAGGAAATGAAGACGATACTGTCGTATTTTACTTTCAACCAAGGATTCCCTCGACCCTAGGTTTCTTGGGCAGAGATTAATCGCTTCTCCGGATAACTTGTGCTCGTTTTCGAGTTCGAAACAAAAGAAGCAGAGGAGGAGATGAAGATGAAGAGAAAGCACAAGAGGAGATGAAGATGAAGAGAAAGAACAGGAAATGAAGATGGAGAGAAAGCACATGACGATTTGAAGATGGAGAGGAAGATGAATTGAAAGCACAATGGGAGATGAAAATGGAGATAATGAACAATAAGAGAAAACACATCTCGCGAGAGATGTAGCGTCAATGGGCTTCGAACCCCTCGGTTTGTTTTAGCGAGGGTATTGGGGCAAGCTGGGGCTTCTTTGTATGCCCCGTGGGATTTTGAAATGTGGTAAATGAGGCTTTGTCTTCATTGACTCGATTTTGATTTTTATTTATATATTTCTCTTTTTCGATGTTTTATTTTGCCTAGTTCTATTGGTCACTACGTATATTTTCCCCATTTTCTTCGCTGATCTCTTTTCATAATGTAGTTATGACGTCGTTAGTTTTAGCGTAACAAATTGAATAAAAGCGATGATTTTCAATGGCAACGTTTGTCATTTTGTTTTCACTTTTTTGTTGGATTTTTTTTTTATTTTTTTAGCTCTCGTTGTTGGGTAATAACCTTCCTTTTACTCTGTACTAACACGCACACATTCTTCATCGCTATTTGCCTTCTATGGCACGCGGATTTCTCCCTACGAGACAAATAGGACCAATTTGGGCTGCTCAAGTCGGAGCAATAATTTTAGAGCTGAAGAGCGACCCAAATTGCAGCAGTGAATGTTGGGTTGTTTGGAGATTTAAGGGACCGTGTGCGTGGCACTAGACTGCATTCCCTACTCATCACTGGCCATCGAAGAAGCAGTGAAGGATGGCTCCACGATGGCCTGTGGCGTGGTACGGTTGCACGCCTCCTCCCGGAGTCGCTCACTGTTTGGCACTCCGGAAATTCTTGTCTGCTGTCTCCTCTCTCACTGTTTCGAGGAACGGCAGGAGGCATCCGATAGCCTGGTTTAATGTTCTGCATGGTATTCATTTATTTGCGTTTATTGTTTATGTTATATTTGTTCTTTTTATTATGTTAGGTTATTTGGGAGGGCGTAGGTGGATATGTGATATGATGGCACTGTGGAATTTGATGTGGATTGCGGCCGGCGGAAGAAGTCTGTTTCGTTGAGTGAAGGTGGGTGACACGAATCTTTCCTTCCCACCCGAGTCCGTCTACAACTTTTCACCCTTAAATAATAAAAAAATGAATTACAAATTTAAAAAGTTGACTTTCATATTAAACAAAAATGAACTTCATATTAAAAAAAACAGTAATATTTTAAAAAATGACTCGAATTTTAAAAGTTGATTTTCAAATTATTAGCCCATTTCAGCGCCCAATAGCCCACTTTGGTTGGCCGTGTGCTGTAGGTGGTGTTGAGCCCATCTTTTATTTCAATTACTTTTATCTTTTTGCAGGATATTATTTCGGTTTTTTAGAGATCTCTTATCTTATACAGGTAGAAAATACCAGTATTGCAAATTTGCATTATTAAATATTTTTCCAGTGCAGTATTTGAAAAAATACTCACTTGGTTACTGAGAGCTGAGTTATGTATGGTATGGGAACGGTTGCTAGGGGCGCAAAAGAGCTGCCAATGAAGATTCTTGATGAGAAGAAATCCCACAAGATATGAAAATCGGCTCTCTATTCGTGACGGTAGAGAGTTGGCTGAAATGTTGGAAACGTTCGGAGGATGACTGATGAAATTTTTTATTTTTTTCTCATTTTAAGCAGTATATCATTACAAACGCATATGCTAAGTAATACGAATGTTTGTATGTATAAAAGATGGTATTTCATGAAGAAATAAGTGCCTGAGAAGCGAAAACACTAGGATATTTTTGCCTAGGTTGGTGGCAAAATTTGTGCTGTTGACGTTACACAAATTCATATGAGATTAAATTTTTTTAATTGAACTTCATTTGTTTTTAATTGTAAAAAAAAATTACGTTGAAAGTCAGCTTTTTTAAGTTGAAGTTAAACATGTTTAATATGAAATCCAAGTATTTAGATTTGAAAGTCAACTTTTTAAATTTGAAGTTCATTTCTTTTAATATGAAAGTCAACTTTTTAAATTTGAAGTTCAATTTTTTTTTCATTTGAGGGTGAAAAGGTGTAGACTAAACTTAGGGTCTTTGCTAGTTTTTCGTGGTATTGGACTCTTGAAACTATACCCCTCCCCCACCCTATGGACATCAGCAACTGTTTCTTCCGCCCACCTCCGCGTTATTTGTGAAGGCAGCGCGGTCGTTTCGTTGTTTGATGCCCTGCAGGATCCATTGCGCGGAGTGCCACGAAAGGCAGTCGGGATGCGGGGTTTGCCCATTGGAGCCTCTATCGATTTATATTCCCGGTCTCGAGTGGAGAGGCACTGGCTCTGGCATCCTCTGGCACCCTTTTAGATCATTTTTTGATTATCTCTCGTCTCGCACACACGTACATACGCACGTGTGCAGTTTTTCCGCAAAACGTTGAAAGTAGTCTTGAATCCTCGTGTTCTTATATATATATATATATATATATATATATATATATATATATATATATATATATATATATATATAATCCTCCCTTTCTCTTGTTTCTATGAAATATTGCACCCCCCACCTCGTTTCCTTGTCTTCGTCTCTTGTTTCCTTATTTGTCGTTTTTACTATCCTCTTTTTTCGTCTTATCTCACTCCGTGGGGGTTTCACGTGAAAGAGAATCCCCCCCCCGAGGTACCTACCTCACGTTGATGAACCGGGATAGGTTCAGGAGAGCTGCGCGAACCCCTGAAGCCAATATCCATCCGGGATATTTTGACGAATCTTTCCTCATAAATTTTCTGGAAGGGATGCCTTTGTTGGTCATCTTTTTCAGGAATGCAAAGTACATAGCTGGATATTTGGAGCTTGTTTTGTACCTCCTTGGTATGGACCCCAAAACCTTTGGGGTATGTAGATCCATTTCCCTTGACGCACGCTCTTTGTACCTGTGTCTGTTGAGGGCGCGCTTAAGTTCTGATTCTTTCTCTTTATAGACTTGTCTTTCTTTGTCCCTTGACTTGGCGCAGGTCTCCGGCGCTTGGCGTCGTTCACTTGACATCAGTAGAGTTAAACCTATCTTTGTTTATCCCTCAAGGCCTCTACCCTCTGAAGTGGGCGTTAATTGCCCGTTTGGTAAACAGTTCGGTAATTACGTCCGGTGATTCGTTCGAGTGCAAAAGTCAGTTTCTAACATGAAGCGACGCGGGCGAGATGTCTCTGAACAAAGGATCAAAAGATAAACATCTTTCTTGAACTCCCTTTTCAATAAATAAACGGCCAGTTATTTACTCAAGTAGACAAGGAATCTTACACATACATTATATATATATATAATACGGATTTGGTCCTCCTTTTGCTTTCTGAACAGCGTCGATGCGTCTTGGAATTAATTCATAGTTTCCTGACTTCATTGAGAGGAATCCTTAGCTATTCTTCTTGCAATACCTGCTCCATCTGTTTCAGACACGACGGTGGAGGGTAACGACTTCTAACTTGTGACTCCAAGACGCACCATAAATGCTCAATAATATTAAGATCTGGAGATCGTGGGGGCCACTCCATGTGCTGTAGCTCACTCTTATGCTCTTCATACCAAATCTTAACCGCATGATTAGTGTGTATTGGGGCATTGTCTCTTGGTAAAAGTACTCACCATCAGGGAATAATGTCTAGACCATGGGATAAACTTGATCTTCCAAAATATTCAGATATTCGTTGCCGTTGATCCTACAATGTAGGGCAACGATTGGACCAAGAGAATTCCAAGATATGGTTGCCCAAACCCTCACTGACCCTCCTCCGTGCTTCACTGTAGGAAGAAGACAGTCCGGATTAAAAGCTTCCCCGGGCTGCCTCCACACATAATCACCCTCTGCAGTGGGGAAAAGACAAAAACTGTATTCGTCGGAGAATATTACTTGCTTCCATTGGTCTGTCTACCAGCCCTTGTGATCTCTACACCAGTTAAGCCTTTTCTAGCTGTTCTGGTGACGGAAGCTCCTGCGATTCGAGCTCCAACAATTTGCCCTTTTTCGAACTCAGTGAGGTCACGCATCTTAGCATCTATACCACCATCTGAAAAAGAAATACAAATAACCATTAAATATGATAAATAAAACTATGGATCTACAATAAAAACAAAACACTCACAATTAAATTAATTTGGATGGATATTCGTAATAGAATGGCTCATTGAAATATTGGTGTTAAATTTCTACTGTTCCAATTATTTTGTCCAACCCTTGTATAACTTTTTGCTTTTTATTCCTCCTTATTTCACTGTTGTATCCATATTGATATACAAATAAAAATTTTACTTTACAACCCTTCATTTACCTCATTTCCTAAAATATCAGGCTTTCGAAAACCTTTGGCCGCCGAATTTTTTATTAAATAGTAATAATATAATACACTATATATCTTCATTCACTCCTAATATTTTGGATAAAAAACGTAATTTAATATAATTATTTTTTTTAAATTTGTCTAGCTAAAATATTTGCCGACCACTATATTTTCGTCACTAATTTGAGACTGAATCCCCCGTGAAAGAAGAGAGAAAGTAATCTACTTTGCGTCTCCTCTTGATAGCAGTTGTGAATGTAATTCGTCTCGATTTATGGGAATGTTCTTTTTTCTCGTCTATTTATGAATACAGAATTGGGCCGCGATCGATAGACACCCTCGTAGATCCTCCCGAATGCTCGTCTCCTTTCTACGCTCTCCTAACAAGAGTTCTCCGCCCCGATTTCCACCTCATTTCCGTCGACGATAAAGAAGAAAAGCAGAAACGACGAATTTCTCGCTTCTGATCTTAACTTCCGTTCTATAATAAAACAGGTCATCAAAACCTTCGTATTTCAAAAGAGATTTAGACTGCGGTAAGTTTTTATATATATATATATATATATATATATATATATATATATATATATATATATATATATATATATATATATATATATATATATATATATATATATATATATATATATATACAGAACTACAGAAACAAGGACCAGTAAAGACCCGCCGTGTATTAATTTCTATTTTGGGGGTTGGTTGGTAGTAACACACTAATCTACTTATTTAAAAAAAAATAATTTATATTTTAACGACTTGGTATTATCTATAATAATAAAACCCGTTGTGTATTTATTTATATTTGGGAGGGGGGAGGGTAGTAACACTCGAATCTACTTATTTTGAAAAGATTTTGTAATTTGTATTTCAACGACTTGGTATTATCTATAATAATGAAATATAGCTCTGACTTAAAAATAATGCTGTTATTTTTGATGCCACAGGTACATTAGTATATAATTATAATGAAGGAAAATCACATTACACGTGATATACAATGGATGTAGTTAATAGCCCAAGGAAAGAAAAAGTGGAATCACAACCCGGTAAAACTCTTTGGAATAGATTACGTGAGCCATAGACGCTTAGTCGATGAGCGTCCTGATTCTGATAGCAAAAAGCGCTTAAAGACACAGATTCGAATCCAACTCTTTTTTTTTCACCTTCATATAGCGGTTAAAATAGTCATCCTATTTTATCCGTTTCTAAAAATCCCATTTTCTTTCTTAACCTTTCTATGGCTCACCTAATTTATTCCAAAGAGTTTTACCGGGTTGTGATACCAGTTTTCCTTCCCTTGGGCTATTACCTCCCCCCTTTCTCTCTCTCTCTATATTATATATATATATATATATATATATATATATATATATATATATATATATATATATATATATATATATGGTGCCGTGTGTGTGTCGATGCAAAATGTAAGATTCTTGAATGAAAGGTAGCATTTAACGTGAATGAAATGCGATTGCAGTTCCTTGTGAGAAGAAGGGAGGCTTCTACTCGAGGGAAACTCCCTCTCTCCACGAGTGTAAAGATTGGAAGATGAAGGAATACACGAGTAGTACGGGTAGAGGAAGTGATGAGTCCCAAGGGTCTTTGTACAAACTTGTTCCTGGAAGTATACCCCATCCTTACTATAGCGGAGAGTTGCGCGCCCTTGGTCAATAACGCATCGAATAGGCTACTTGAGAGCTATGTAACTTTAACGCTTTTTCACCTTTCATCTTAACATTTCCTTCGTCGGTTTACCTTGTTTTAATAATTTAGAAAAAAAAATCCGGTTTTAGGGTTACTTTTCTCGGGATGGGGGGGGGTCATCCTTAACCTTCACAGCATTTATCTTCTTTATTTCTTTTTCTGTCTGGTCACCTTTTTCCCGTAAACGACGGTTACATGAGAAGCGAAGGAAAAAAAATGTATGGAAGGATTGAAAACGGCCACCTAATATAGTTGTGTGTGGTTGCGCTCATAGTTTCCTTATTGTAAATTTAAATTAATGTATATATATATATATATATATATATATATATATATATATATATATATATTGAGGGTATTTGGAATGACCTTTCCTATTAAGAACATAAAAAAAACAAAGTCTGCGAAAGGTTAATCAATAGCCTATGCGAGGCATCTCCTGTTCCAATCACCCAATTCAGTCCCACCTACCATCCACTTCCATAAATCTACCCAGTCTATTCTTAAAACTCCGCAGGGAGGACGCGTCTATCATATGACTATTGAGCCTATTCCATTCATCCACCACTCGACGATTTGTAAACCAATTTCTACCAATCTCTTGCTTGAACCTAAACTTGTCCAGTTTAAACCCATTGCTACGTGTCCCTATCTCTATCTTGTTCGCTTCAAAATAAGAACCTTACCAATGTCTCTCCTATTATAACCTTTTACCTACTTGAAGTCCAATCAAGTCCCCTCGGACTCTTCTCCATCCTAACGTATACAGATTTAGTCTCCTACGCCTTTCATCACACGGTAAGCTCCTCCATCATTTTATTCATCCTTCTTTGCACAGGCTCTAGCAAACCAATATCCCCAGCCTACAATAGGGTGACCAAAATTGCACCGCATAGTCAAGATGAGGCCTAATTAAGGCCAGGTAGTTTCAGATTGACATCAGCACTCCTATGACTTACACTCCTCCCAATAAACTGCAAGACCCTATTAGCTCTATTTCTAGCACTAATGCACTGCTTTCTAGCCCCGAGGTCTGAACTTAGCAGGACACCTAAGTCTCTTTCGCATTCTGACCTTCCTAAAACTCTCCCATTCAGTTTAGAATTATTTAATGGATTACACCTACCTATACTAAGTACACTACACTTATGTTAAATTCCATTTGCCATTTTCTCTGTTCATTGAGATAGTATGGCCAATTCATCATGTAATACCCCAGCATTAGAGTCGGACCTCTTAATCCTACTTACTTAGTATCATCGGCAAACTTTATTCATGTCGTTACGTATTACAGGGTGTCTACTGCCCTTGAAATCCTTGAAAATTCCTTGAATTTGATGAAAAAGGCAGATGGTCCTTGAATATAAAAAAAAATCATTGAGTGATTGTTCAAATGATTTTTCAAATTCACTATTTATATACTTTTTAATATCTATTAGGAAAATAGTAATATTTAAGTTAATCTACTCACTAATGTGAGTGAAAATATGTATGCTTTGGATTCATTGTATTTTATGATGGATGCTCGCTATACATCTGTGACTGTCGCTTGGATACCTTGTTCTTGTTTTTTTTTGCACTGGTGAGTTGATTTTGGTTATGATTTGCTTATAACTCATTTTCCCTTTAAATACCTCACCTTCATCAATGTCCCATAATGTTTATTGTACTTTTTTTAATTTAAAGATAAAACAATGACTAAAACCCGTCCTTGATTATTTTGAAAAAAAGTCCTGGAATTCAAAATCACCAAACAAGTAGACACCCTGGTATACCCAAGTCAAGATCATTAATATAAATTAAGAAAAACAACGGCCCTAAACCCGACCCCTAAAGAACTCCCCTGGTAACCCCCCACCCCCCCCTCCTCAGATTTTTCCATCTAAATTAGCGCTTCGCTGCATGCACTAAGCCTTAACTGAATCAACCTAAAAATTCTTCTATCGATCTCATACGTTTTTACCTTAAAAGTCGTCAGTGTGGCACCCTGTCGAATCCCTTCCAAAATCCCAAATAAGAATATCGTAATTATCATCTCTATCAGCAGCAGGGTTGGAAAAAAATCGGATTTTTCAAATAATTTTTTTTAAAAATCGGATTTTTTTTAATACAAATAAAAAAAAGAGATTTTTTTATAGTAAAATCATTAACATTAATTATTATTATATTTATAATAATTCTTAGCAATATTTTCTTTAATTTCTATGACTTAATTTAGATTTATAAGTTCTAATTTCAGTAGCTGAAAGTTTCTCATTTGACTTGTTTATGACAGTGCCAGCAACAGTTATAGGAATTAATAATTTTGTTTTAATCAAGGATTATTTGGGAGATACCAGTGTTAGTAACTGGTAGCTTACATATCTTAATCAGAATAGAAGTAACACACTCTTGATCACTCTTTTACTTAGTCATGTATCATGGTTGGCATTGATTAAATCTAACTGATTTAATCACATTATTTAATAATTGATTTTTTTTCTGTAAAAAATAATTTTATTTTTTATATCTTTATTTTATTTAGAAGTAAACAAACTAAAAGATATATGGTTTGAAGGATTAGAAAAACTTCTGGATGGCATTGGCACTTATTCATTCATTTTGATTTTTTACACACAACTTTCAGCCTGAACTGTAATTTCTGTAAGTAGAGATATTGCATGAAGTAAATATTATGTATCCAATGGTTCATATTGCTTTTAAGGTATAATACATGTAGAAAAAAATACGAAAAAAGATAAAAATATTTCAAAAATCATATAAATAAAAAATAGAAAACAAAAAAACAGTCATTTTTTTATCTATTTGATTTTTTTTCAAATCCCCCCAAAATCGCCAACCTTGCCATATACGCATAATTTCTGTATATTTGAATTAAAAAAAAGAAGATTTTAATCGCTGATTTTTTTTTGTCTGATTATAATCAATTAAAATCGCTTGATTAAAATCATTTGATTTTAATCATGCCAACCCTGATTCAACAGCATGATACACCTTTCTATAAAAAGACAGTAAATTATTTAATCACTTGCCCCTAGAAAAGCCCTGTTGAGAGTTTTTAATTAACTTATATTTATGTAAGTGAACCCTAATTGATTTCTCTATTACACATTACATTTTCCCCACCACTGATGTCAAAGTTACTGGCCAGTAATTTTACATAATCGTTTTACCCCCTTTCTAAATATCCATGTTAGGGGCTCACGTAACACATCTTTACATTCCTTCAAAATCATAGGAAAAAGAATCTCGTCAAGGTCCGGTGCTTTACTAAATTTAATTCTATCTATCTCTTTTGGGACTATCTCCTTTGGAATTAAAATATCCTCTAATTTCTCTTCCTCATTATCCCTGAAGATCAAGGTTCCCTCAAGTATAATTAAATTATCCTCGAGTGTAAATACTCAAAGAAAATACTTAATTTAACTTCCTAGCCATCGCATCACCATCAATTACTAACTCTATTTGTAGTTTTAAGTGGACCTATTTTATCTTTAGTCTTAGTTCTGTATAATTGAAAGAAACCTTTGGGATCTCCTTTGCCTTATTTGCCACTTTAATTTCATAATTTCTCTTGGCTACGCAAATTAACTTTTTAATTTCCCCAGTTAGCGCATTTTATATATATGTCTTAATTGCCCTTCACTGTTTTTTATTTTCCTATAAATACCCCTTTTAATGCCAATGTTTAATTTCATCCGACATCCATTTAGGGTTGACAGCCTTGGTTTTTATTTACCTATATAGAAAATTCATATTCTGTCCGGTTTAATCATTGTCTCATATTCCTGATCTACACTATTCCTCTCCACCTCAGGGTTATCTTCCCCCTCGACTCATCTTATTCACATCACATTTCCTGACCTGACCTTACTCGCTAGAGCCCCAAACAACCGTCTCAAGGTACTTCCTCAGACCACTATAATCTGCTTTTCTAAAGTCTGTGATTTTAACCTTATTTATTCTACTGAGAATCCGGTTCCATTTTAACTTAAATCGAATTTCACAATGGTCGCTATTTCACAAATTTCCCCCCATCTTTGTATCGCTAATACCTTCTTCCCTATTTGTTATGAATAAATCCACTATCTTATATCACCCCTAATAGCTTGGTTTACGACCTGTCTAAAAAAAATTATACCGCACCATATAAAAAAAAATTCCACGGCTTCTTGATCACCTACAAGTGCTTGCCAGTCTCTTTCTGTAATTAAAGTCACTCATTATACACATACATTTACTTCTACCTGCCCATTCTATCTCCTGCCACAGATGACACGAAGCTTCCTTACTGAGATTTGGTGGTCTATATAATAATCCTATGAGAGGTTTATCCTTTCCTTTCTTGAAATCTAGCCATAATGACTCTGTATCTGTTTTAATTGTAGTTTTCATAACACTGGAGATTATCTCTAATGTTAAAAATACTACAATTAATTTCCTTGGAAAAACCTATTTACAATATGGCTGGATAGACGGCAATATCCTTTGAGGCGCTCAAACTATATTGGGCTTATGTTTTATAAAAGGAAATTCATTAGATAAATTTGGAGTTTATTCCTCTCCTTGGGAAAAGTTAAGCCATATAAAGGCATAATAACTTCTTCCTGAATCAAGGGGGTTTTTTTTATCCTTTAAACGTCTGTAGCTTCGTTATTTGTTAATCTGAAGCATTTGCGGAATCTATTTTAGTATTATCTAAGTTTAACCCTTTTCGAGTAAAGTAATTTTAGCCTTAAAATCGTAGCGGTGCCCAAACGGTTGTTTTCCCTTCATTTGCCCTTAGACAGACAGACACCAAAAGATTTCGTCGCTATCTGGCACGTGAGGCGAGTGACTCTCTATCATCGGGCAGAAACGCCCATGGTCATATGACCTCGTTAAGTTACCAAAATTACTATCAACAAAGGAAATATGGGAGCTAAATCTGCAGGCGTTAGCATATGGTATCCACCTGCTCAAAATTCCACGAGGCAGAAACTATATCCAAGCGTTCAGATAAAAGACACCTGTGCAAACACAACAAGCTTACTTGATAGATAAGTGTGTCCGCATCCCATCCCTTGGTTATCTACTACATAATCGGGTAAGGGATGAGTCTTATACAGGGTGGGCCAAAAGTGAGTATACACTGACTTTTTGTGTTTATTTTTGGTCTCGTGGGTATGTGTGAGGATTGTGGCAGTTGATGAAGGACATGCCATGCACCTAAAAGACTATACCTGTAAAATATAATGAAATAATGGAGAAATAATATGCTGTATACCTATTTCTCCCCCCCCCCCTGTATAAAGTCTCACTATAAAAAAATCCCTCGCGACTCGATGTTACGAGTATTACAGACGGCGTTGATGGAGCACTACTCAACTCTGCTAAACTATCGACTTCAATCCCTACTCGCATCACGCACGTACAAGTTCGCATTCACGTACTAAGAAGTACGTGTAAGCGTACACTTTTGGTTCTACAGCTTGCGCCCGAATAACTTAACTCTTCTGCACGCCCCCATTGGCTTACTCCAGCAGTCGCCAGATGAGCTCTTAAAAAAATATGGCAGCCCACTCAAGCTTTCTCGTAACTAAAACCCGCCAGACCCCATTGGCTTACATCCGTAAACTGAATCAGTCGCATATATCGGGAGAGTGTTTCATCACGCGTCCACCTTAACTTCGTAACCGACGAGTACAACCCACCCTCACACTCGAGTCTGATACAACTATTCTACAAACTATTTCCCCTTGAAGTTCGCAGTCAATAACGTGGCACATCCCATTAATCCATTGTGTCTCCTAAACAGGACAGTCAGAAATATAGGCAATCCGAAATAGCTGCCAGATTTAATTATCTAAATTTTATTTTAGTTAACTTTGAGGATATTTTATATCTATCAATAGCAATAAAAACCTACATTTTGTGACCATCTGTGATATTTTGTTTATTTCCAATATGGGGTGACACTTAAAATTAAACTTTATTAATGATTTTGAATCTTTTATTTCCACATAACCTATCTCAGTCTCTATCTCTAATTCGTTCCTTTTTTTTTTCGATACCATGAAGCCCCTTTTGTTATTCTTCAATAAATACATATTTTAGTTAAAGTATGCCCATTATTGCAAACCTAAAGATCATCGCAAAATCTGCACATGCGAATTCTGAACCAAGCGGAAAGGCATCCTCAATCAGCACGGCCCCATTTTCGTATCTTCCCCCATTTATTTAACATTCATTTGTCTACTCTTCTGTTATCAGTTAAGTTTTGAAGTATCGTTTTGGTCTCTGCACTTCCACCACTACACACAAAACTTGGAGTAAGGAAGAATTTTGTCCGAGAACACAACAAAGCCAAGTTTTCACTTCTCGGAAATCCAAATTTCCACATCTCAGCGATACCAAACTAAAATCAGGTATTTTTGATGGGCCTCAAAACTGAGGGGAAGCTCATAAGAGACATTTAATTCGACAATTACGTGGAGGAAAATTGAAAAACCCGCCTGGCTTTCATTCAAATCTGTTGTGTTGTAGACGTATTTCTGCAAAACTTCCATCCAGTTTCTTGGTGTATTCATGATTGTAAAGGTGCCTCTTCTCAGCTCGCGTCTGCACTACTTTCCAGACAACTGGGGCGATCATAGCGACGGGCAAGGAGAGAGAGGTGTACCAGGGCCGCTGGGATGTGAACATACTTACTACACTCTACCTCTGGTGAATCAAGAGAGAGTCCAGATGTGAAGCACAAACGAAAACCTTTGAAAAAGTAATTTATTAAATGATTGTAATTATGTTGCCATTTACATATATTTTCAATCTATCATCTTTTAAGTTAAGTAAGCTTTAAGTAAAATAAATATGCTAATTTCATACGTTATTTTCATATCCTTTAAAAAATTTTAACTTAGTATAAAATAAAAAGTAGATCTGACTGAAGAAAGCCCATAATATATTTTATTAATTAAGCATTTTAAACTTAGCCAAGAAAACTTTGACCTCATTCCTCTAAATTCAAACGGATTCATATTATATATTAGTTTAATCTTTGTCTCTCAACTCAATTTAATCAATCTAATAATATTATACTAGTCATACTACAATATTAGGAATCATGTTTTGTTTTTTTTACTTTTATATACACGTAAAAAGATCAGAACGCCTGTATTCTATCACAGCATCTTTCATAACTTTAGCTAGACAAAATCCAAGATTTTAAATGAAATAAAATGAAAACAAAAAGTATAAATTTGATTTTTCAACCTAAGTTCAGTGATCTCAAGACACTTTTGCAAGCGATAAGACCATCCTTTTAAACCATTTCTGTAAAACTGGGAATCAAACCAAGTTAAAACCACTCTTTTTAACATCATTAACAGAAGAAAAACGAGGGTCCATCATGCTTTTTGTAAGGTTTGGATACAAGAAAGTAGGATTGAGTTATGTGAGTTTCTTTTTTTTTTCAACAAAAAGAGTGTTTTTAACTTGGTTTAATTCTTAGTTATATTCAGAAATGGTTTAAATGAATGGTCTTATCGCTTGCAAAAGTGTTTTGAGATCACTGAGCTTATTTTCAAAAATAAAATTGACACCTTTTTGTTTTAATTTTATTTCATTTATCTCCGACCTTTTTGAAGAGCCTTCGTAGATGTTTTTTATCTCCTGTAAATTTGATCAGGGATTCGAGTAGTTTTTCAATAGAATCAAAGACTTGACTGAAATCTATTACAAAAAGGGGATTTTTTGTAGCACTTTTCAATATGGTATCGTGAAATTAATGGATTATGCTCAGTCCACCTTCCATTGATGAAGCTCTTCTGAGTTTCTTCATTTTCATTATTTTTTATTGTTTCATTTAAGTTACATGAATATCTCATAGTTGGGGACTTTGGTTTATTATAACTTGCGGACTTTCTGGAGAGGCAGTCGGCCTCCATTGTATAAAGTCCTGTTTGTGGTGTTTGGGTGCATTCTCGAGCCCCTGAGAGAACGGGTCTCTCTCTCCGGCCCCTAATCCTTTACTTTTGAGAAAATATTATGGGGGGGGGTGAAGTTGTAGTGGAATATATTCAGTTCATTTTTGTCCCCGTTTTAATTTATATACGAAAGTGGGATCCTAGTTTAGGGAAGTTTCTGGTGTTCTAAATTTGTCGGCAACATCGGGATGTGTACGAGAAGGAGTCGAACGATCTTGCCGGAGTCTGATGACGACTTATCGGTCATTGAAATTCCTACTGAAAAGAAATGCTTGGATGTACTAGGATTCTAGCACCTCTCTGTCCCCAGCATCCTGCGTAGTCTTTGATTTATTCGAGTTATGTACCTTACATTTTCACTTTTACCCCATCCTAACCACTGTCTTTAGGAACCTCTCCCCACAAACTTGCGAGGATGCCTTCGTTGGTTTTCGCTTGTTAGTTTCAATTAATTTGTTATTCAATTTCCGAAATTAAGAATTTGTTTTGGTGTGCAGGGCGTCTAGTGTGTCCTACATGTCCACCCCGTAAGGGGCGCGGCGATTTGCCTTCCTGGCCGCCGTGCTGACGGGACTCAGCGCCCCGTCCAGCCTCAGCTTTGCCTCTTCTCCTTCCTTCAGTCAGCCTGTGTTTCTTCCCTACTTCCTCACTTCCCCTACAACCTCTCCCATAACTCTCTCTGGTCGACCTCTATTTTCACAGGGTAGATGCTGACCTTCTTCTCAGCCAACTATCCCCGATCGGGGCTGAGGGGGGAGGGGACAATGTTCCCTAACCCCTGAGCTCCGGTTTAGGATGGTGGGTTTTCAACAACCTGCTTCATCTCCACCCATACCTTCCTCACACCCCCTTTCCTTCTCACTTCACTATCTATCTTTTTACGCCGTGCCCAAGGTGGAGCTGCCATGCCGAAAGGCTGTTAGGTCACCAGGCGGGAGGGGTAGCCTAAAATGGCGGCACCTAGCTCTGCCAGCCCCGTACGCACCCCTCGCAGAGCGGGCTACTGCGAGGGGTGATGAGCGTCTGCATCCCGTGGAAATAATAGGGTCACCCCATGCCCAATGATGAGATTTAAAAAAACGCTCCTTAATTTCCTCCCGTCCACCGTCGGAGCCGCCCTCGGGCAGCTCAACAGAAAAAAAAATAGAGGTATCCTCCCTCTGTGCTTTCGCAGGGGAACCTCCAAAACTCTGACTGGAGAGGAGGCTTACACTCCATTGCCTACGGGTGCAAGTCGCCCTCGGGTGCCTCCATCTTACTACTGGCAGCCCCACCTTTACTTTCCCAGGTGACTGCCAAGAAAGCAAGCAGGCAGCCCATAACCGACCGCTCCCGGTTGAAGCGGTTCGGTGGGGCAAACCCCCTTGGGGGGGATACTGAACCTAGCGGGGGTCAAGGCCTATGCCTCCCCACACCTGACTAGTGACAATGATGCCAACGGGACCTGCGATGTCCTGAGGGGGGATGGCCAACTGGAGCCCCCCTCCTGAGATAGACATGGTCCTTGAGGCAACCCAGCCTCAGACGGTAGGGCCTTCCATGGGGGGGGGGGAGGAACCCGGGCTCGGCGCCAAGCACCGAACCCGAATCCGCCCCTATGCAAGGTGCTCAAACGGCTAGGGTTTCCGAGGCAGTACAAGGAGGGGAAGGATCTCTTCCGACCGGTGCTCCTACGACTGCCAGGACCTTCTCCATTTCAGAGAAGGACCTGGCTGAGGCCGGTCCATCTGGCCTGGGGGCTCCTGCCGGCGGAGGGGAGATGCTGGTTCATTACCCGCCCTCCTCTCCTAAAAAGAAAAAAAATAAGAAGACTCGGGGCTCCTCTCCATCCGCGGGGGCTGGGGGAACGGATGGGTCTGCTGCCACTTCGGTAAGAGACCAAGCCAAGATCGGCACATCCGGCCCCGCTGCAACCGCGGGTGTGGAGTCCGTGACAAGGACAAAAAGTGCAAGTGCGCAGAGCGGAGCCTCGATTATGTCGGGGCCCCTCATTCAGAGCCTACCCGGCGTTTTCAAGCCACTTGGCTTCAAGCGCTTTATTGTTATTCACTCCACTGATGGCAGCATGTTGGTTGAAGGCAACATGATCCATCAGGGAAGAGCTTTAGCTAGTGTGATTGGTAGGAGCCGAAGGAGACCCGTTTCTCGGACGAGAGCCTTTTGGCGAATGCGTCGAATCCCTCGGAGGCGACTATGATTAGTTGCTTTGGGACACTTGATGGCACGCCTGTAAGTGTGACGCCGCACTCTGCCATGAACTTCGTGAAAGGAGTACTTTATGCGAGGGAACTAGTAGATTACCTCATAGATGATATCACACTCGAGCTGGCCGACTATGGGGTGGTCAAGGTCGAACGTGAGAGGAGAAAACAGGGAGGGGCCTCGAGACCCACCCCTACACTCTTCGTCACGTTCGATCATTTGGAGAAAGGTTTTATTTTTTGGAGCCATGTGATATGGTTAGATGGAAAGAAGATTGAGTTGTTCTGCACAAATGATGCCAAGATGATGGTCTTCCAAAATACACTGTTTACTCAGTAGAACATGGAGGTGGATCTAATAGGTGCATTTCATCAAAATCAATGGGACTGTCGTAGAATAGGCTCTCGACGATATACCATATATAACTATTCGTTGAGGGAATTATTCTAATATTTCGAGTGCGTGGTAATCTGATTGACTGAGGTTATTTATCTTCAATATGCTTAAGAAGTTGAACTGAGCTCAAGGATAATAATATGGCTATCCTTAATAAAATAGAGTTTTATTAATTAAACTATCAACAACACACAAAAAGAAAATGTTTACATAAACGGAAAATGGAAAGGGTCGTGGGAATATCTGACTAATCCGAGGATTAAGATTTGGAGAGATTTAAAAGGTAAACAAATAAAAATTAAAGGGGGGAGGATGGTTAGATAATTAAAGGTAATGCTCAGCTTACGTAATTACAAAGTTGTTGTGCAGAGGAAGACGATGCGAAGGAATCTTCGGTCCTTTGGTGATTTCCAGCAGAAGGGTTATTCTGGGGGTTGTCCTTAGCGAAGGAGAAGGACTGTCTTCGAAGAGTGAGAGCTTAGTGGGGCTCGGAAGTACGAGCGATCTCTGTGACAGCAAATCGGGGATGTTCTAGATGAACGATGGAGGTTATCGTTGAAACCAATCGTTCTCTTGAAGAACGTTAAAAAGGGGGGGAATTAAATTATCCTGACGTGATGTCTTGGGAATGAGAACTGTTTCTTGACGAACGGGCTTGAAGAACAATGGCTGTTCTAACGTTGTTCTCTTTCTGAACAACAGGGGGGGGTGAGAACCGTCTCTTGTCAACGGGCTCAAAGAACAATGGCTGTTCTAACGTTGTTCTCTTTCTGAACAACAAGGGGGGGCCTTGTTGACTTGGCGTCTGGAAGGCACGAACTTTGGCACTCAAAGGATATTGTCCTCTTCTTGACAATAATGGTGGATCTCGAGGTAGAGAGTTCCTATTGTGCTCAAGGGAGACCGGATCGGCGTGATGCCTCGCGAAGATAATCTGGATCTGATCTGATCTTATTGGGGAAGGCTATTGTATAAGTACCTGGAGCCGTCTCCATTGCGTAGGGGATAATTGAGTGGGGGACTTCGGGGGAATGCCCCGGTCGCGCCTGGGAAAATACCTTATCTGCCCATAAGCCTAACTCAATCAGGGACAAGTTCAGGATCATCCCGCTGAGCCCGTAAATTGACGTGGCACCGTCCTAGGCCTTAAAATCTCTCATCATGGATACTCGAGACACTACAAGGAGAGGCAGAATCTGTCGAAGAGAGAAATCTCCAAGCTGTACAGATTTATATTAGAGATCTCTGCCTTAGTATGAGTTCCCTGTGCCCTCGCTTTCTTCTCCACACTGGGGACGATCTGCGTGCTGTCATCTGTGAATTGCAGATACATCGTGTCCCTGTGTATCGGAGTCGAGAAGTCGATGGTAAAGAACAGGTAGAGCAGAGGGCTCAGACAGCTCCCTTGGGGAACGCTCGCTGTGAGTTCGAACTCTGGCCCTTTGTCCTCTTCGATCATGAGACGCGCCCTTCTGTCCATGATGAAGTCACAGAAGACTCTTTCCAGTACCGGGTTTAGCTAGAGGCATTGGATCTTGTATTGGAGTCCTTCCAGCCAAACCTTGCCAAGACCTTCTGCACGCCCCTCATCACGATGTCTACGTAGTAACCCTTTGCTCGGCAATACGCGATCTTTTCTGTTGGAGCGCCAGGGCCGTTTCTGTGCCCCTTTTTGGACGAAACCCATGCTGTTGCGGGTTGTGCGCTACTCACTCGCTCAGTTGAGCTTGTAGCCTATCGGCTATTATCTTCTCAAAGATCTTATCGTGTATCTCGAGGAGAGAGATTGGGCGATAGTTAGCCACCTGGTTTGGAGGCTTGTTTCTTTTCGGGATGAAGATGATTTTTGCCATCTTATACCCGTCTGGCAAGTAGCCTGTATTCAGGGCGGCGTTCGTGGTGTTCACCAGGCCCTGAATAATTTGTCGTGGGCCATTCACGAGGTTGCCCCCCCCCCCCAAAAAAAAACCAACAAACAAACATCGATGTATTGGAGATTTGCAAATATGAGTGGGACAAAATCCCATCCTAATTATGTTTGAACCTAGTCAAAGACTATAATAATCGTTAAACAAAAATGTTATGCTTTTGACTATTAGTTATCATATTGTATGGAGTACGAATCATTTTTGATTATGAATTATCGAAAAAAAAACAAAATTTATTTCTTTATTTGCCTATCAAACTTTTTAGAATTTTGTGGACGCGCCTATAAATACCTTCGTCTCAGTCCCTTTAAACTTCGTTACCGTATGGCGAAAAACATTAGGTAGGGGTATAAGTACCTTCTAGAGCAAATGTATATAGCCCGAGTATTCTAGAGATGAGACTCCTTGGGGCGCTTGGGACCGGTAAGGTGCGGAACTTTCCTTAACTGGTCCATTCACAATTAAAGCAGATTTCGCTACGGCCATTGGTGCCGTTGCTTTAATTGTGAATGGACAGGTTAAGGAAAGTTCCGCACCTTAAAGGTCTCAAGCGCCCCAAGTAGTCTCATCTTTGGATGGAGGGCGTTAAACGCCTTGAAAAAACAAAATTGTCCCCCCTTCCAAAAAAAAAGCCTCACTTCTTAGAAAAAAAATCAGGGTCAAATCTCGTGGCAAAGGCACCTGTGTATAAACCAAAGAATGGCACCAAAAAAAAAAACACTCAAAGATCAACTCCTACCAACGAGTCTTAAGAATTTCGGTATTGATCCATTGGTTGTACCAGGATGGTAACCAGGTGTCACAAGGTACAAGTAACCAAGTAGCTCGGTTACCACCATCACATACACGGGTATATCGCCTCGAAACTCACTAGATCTTAATCTGATCAACAACTTGTAGGTGATCATCAAAAAGACCGGGTGAGAAGCGGAAACCCGCGAATTATGACGGCTCCCAACCATTAATGGTGAACCATTGGTCAGGATTTTCTCCAGGCACAGCGAATCCCACAAATCGTTTATTTTTTCCGCAGGAGGGGTAATAATCCTATGAAACATATAAGCATTATTTTTAATTCCTATAAGATGCCACAGAAACATCTGAATTGTCAAGTTGAATAATTTGAATCAATAAACATTACAATCCACAAGCCTCTTTCCCCATTTTAGCCCATAACTGTATGTTCTGGTCTGTCTCCTCGCCAGCTTTTAATTTGAATTCGCCTTATTACCCCACCCCCCTCTTTTGTAGCATCGAGATTGGAGTAGTTCTTTTAGGGCCAAGTTTTATTGCCGGAGCTGCGTCGTGTTTCGCTCATGTTTCGTTTATATTTTTGATGTGAAAAATAAGTTTCTCCGGGAACGAATTCTTTTTTTGTAAGTTTGTTTGTTTATTCATGTTTTCGTTTGTATTTGCATATGTTATTTGCCTGGGTTTGGTTGGTTTTAACACCAAAAAGTTGGGGTTTTAACCTCTTAGCTAGGGCCACTGGGTTTGTAGATTCGATGTCTCACGTCTTCCCATTCGGGAAATTTGGCCCGATTTTACAAGTTGAATTTTCAACCTCACTTAATAATATGTACAAATAATCCAGGTTTTGAGGTTGGTAGAATCCGGCAGGATTTCTTTCCCTCTCTCTCTAGTTTCTCACATCTCTCTAAAACTTCACCTCTAGCCCGAATTTTAGGGAAATATTAAGAGAATCGTATATCAATGCGCGAAAATACACATGTATTCTAGATCATCGCCTTCGCGTCGTCTTCTGCTGATAGGTTTTACCTGAAGTTTTATTTCCAAGAGACGATATCTCCGCCAATTTTCCCCCTCCCCCCCCTTCGACAACAAAGCAGCTCGTCGGCTTTCGACCTCCAAGGGAAAAGATGGGGAGACGAAATGTATTAATATATATGGAGAGGGGAGGGAAGGTGGTTCGCGGTGCCCTCCTTCTCCGTCTTCGGGCTATTTATAGAGAAGCGCCAGATACGCTGGGGTGGTTGCACAAATGCGAGGGAGTCAAGGGTCGGTTGGGAGGAATTTTTATTTACTTGAAAAGAGGAAGGGGGGGACCAACGAGGGCATCTCTCTAGGAGGGGTGACAAGTTCCTCGGGTAAGTGGTGAAGCGAGGGGGTCGAAATGTGCGGAAGAGGATGCTCCTATACCCCCTACCCCATGTGTGGGAAGGATCGTTTGCGGGATTCAATTTCACTTACCCCCTAGAAGCTTGTGAGAGAGGCGTGTGTTAATGAGAAAAAGAGTGGAATAGAGTAAATTCGGCCAATAATGTGACCCACCCTTAGTTAGGGTGAGGGATTATGGGTGTCATTGGTGTTGGCTGAGAATAGAAAATGCCAAGTTAGAGTCCTTAGTTATTTATTCGACGGGATTTTTTTTTAAAGGGCCGAGGAGGAAGGGATCCCTAATCCTTCATGGTTGTTGTCGACTCACTCACGTAGTCCCAGTGTTTAACGTTAACAATGCTTTTCATTCTCTTAGTCATTTATGTACCATTTTTCGGTCTGTCAGCCCTCTTCCTCATTCTCCATCGAGTTCAAATTTCATCGTTGTTACCCTCATTCTTTTATTAATGTAAAATATCGTCCTTTCCTCCTTTATCACGCTATGAACAGTACAAACTTGTATCCAAGTGCCACTTAAAAGTGCTTTTTTTTTATTCGGTGTTTATTCCTTCGTTTTTTACACTCCTTTTCTCAATTAAAAAAAAACCTTTCCACTTTACGATGCTAAAAAAAAAAATAGTGCCAACTCGTGTCCAAGTGGCATTTGAGGGGCAATCCACTCTTTCTGACTGGATGCGGCTTTTCGTGGAATCGAGGAGTATTTTAGATGTGCTTCTAGGAGGCATCTCTCAGCAGCCTTTGTTGCTTTCTATTTGGAGCCCTTCTATGTCTGTTTAGTCTCTGTTCTGTTTGGCTGGGGAGAGTTGCCTGCGGTGTGTTATTGCAGAGCTTTCCCGATTTAGGGGAAGGATCTTTGCGACATGAAGTGTACCGGGGGGTTTGTGGTCATGGGTGCCTCTCAAAGCGCGCTTTCGCTTACCGAAAAGTAGTCGTTCCGTTTTTTTTGTTTTCTTGATTCGTTATTCTTTCTCCAGGCTCCGCTAAGAGGTGGTTGGGTGTCATGTTCGTACTTTAGAATCAGTATTCCTGTTACGAATTTGTTTCTTAGTCTTTATAATGTGCCCTCCCCATCACTTGTATTTGGTAGTGAAGCCTTACTCATCCTTAATATGAAATACACGTGTACTTCATATTTATCCACCTCTTTCTGAAAAAAAAGGAAAAGGGGAAATATGCTCTATAGGTAAATTTAATCTGCCTCCCGCTTTTGGAAAGTCATTCACTTCGCAGCTCTCTCACACTTGTCAACAAAAACTAGTTGGAATTTAGACTCCCTTTCGATGGATGATTCGCTTATTAAACTGAGGACTCCAAAATTTGCTTTCCTTAATTCACTCCAAGCCGAGGCGCATAGAGAGAGAGAGAGAGAGAGAGAGTGTTGTCTTCTGTTTAGTATCTGCATTCCAGAGCTTAACAGAGTAAATATGGTTTCTGATAAAAGTACAGCGTTCAGATATTGTCTGTATCCCCCAACAATATATTAAAAATATATGGATCACGCCCAGGAAGTGTAGTCATGCTGTTAATTGGTGCTTTACAATTTTATATAAACTCCATCTATATTTTGGAATTATTTATACTCTGTTCCACTCAAGCCATTATTTACTAGCATCATCATCATCACTTTAAGAGTTACACGACCAGTTAATAAAGTAGGAAAGTGATGTTAAACCCCTCATTCTGACTCGAAATTATTCACCGGGACCAGACTCCGATCCACTGGAGCCCTCCCATCGTTCCTGGGCTAATAACTGGGTCAACATTTGTTGTTTTTTTGGAATTAGAATGATAAATTACGTTGCAATGATCGACTTTGCTTTTATACCTCCGTATCAAGAGGGATATTCGATGTTTGCCGTATTCAGAATGATTACGGACGTGAAGAACAAACAAAAGCTGAGAGGTTGGCCGGTGTAACATAAATATTAGCAAACGGGATTAACGTACATAATGGCAACATGAAATTAATATCTGGTATAACGCCATTTAGCCTCTATAACAGCCGTAAGGCGTTTCTTATAAGAATGTACAATATTCGTGCACGTTTCTGGAGGGATTTCATTTCACTCTTCTTCAGCAAACCTTTCTGATTTAACACTGTTGCGAGGACCTCGCTTGTGCGCACGCTTCTTCAACTCCTTCCACAGATGTTCGATGAGGTTCAAATATAGGCTCTGAAAAGGCCACTTGAGTACACTAAAATGGTGTTGTGTTAGGTATTTCTTGTTGCAAGGTGAAATACCTTCCAAGTTCCACTTTCATCAAATATTCGCTGATAGTTTTCAGAATTCACGGTCCAATCTCTCACTTTTAATGCGCTAGTGACAGCAGCAGCGAAACATCTCCATAACATAATCGAGCCTCCTCCATATTTGACAGTAGGAACGCTATTTTTTTTTTCTATGAGGGATTCGCCAGATCTCCACCCAACGAACTGTTCGTCGTTTCTACCAAAGAGTTCATTTTTTTGTTTCATCTAACCACATTATTTTATCTAATTTAGCTTGGTTATCTCTCAGATGTTCTTTAGCGAACACGAAACGGGTCTCTTTATGAGCTCTCTTCAACAGTGGCTTCCTTCCAGGGATACGTCCACGAAATCCTTCCCTGTGTAAATAACGTACTGTTGAAGCGTGTACATCTACGCCGCGTGCTGCAAGATTTGCTTGTAACTCATTTGAGGAAGTCTTAGGATGGTTTCTAACTTTCTTCATTATAGGCTGAAGATCTCTAAGGCTTACTTTCTTGGGTCGACCTTCACGCGGACGATTTACTGTGATGAAATTAGATTTATACTTCACAGTAATGGTCCTTACAGAAGAAATTGGAATGTTCACAATGTAGGAAATTTGTCTATATTCATGACCGGCCTTGTGCAGTTGAACAATGTGGTTTCTTGCAGATTATGAATGGTGAGCGGTCTTTGCCATTCCGTTCTTTAAATGTTTCCTCTCGCACGTAAATTAGGACCTAACCCATTCCTCTCGAATGTTCTAGTTTACTCTAGAATCGTTTCGAAATCGTTTTACAAACTTCCAGAGTGTCAGTTTATATGAAAAAATGCCTATGCAATCTTTAAAACACAAAAGCTAACCATGTTGCCTATGCTTTTTCACTCGCATAATATTGACTCATGCGAAACCAGCATTTATTTAATATAATCTCCTGTTGCCAAGGAACAGAATATTCCTGTTCCAATATAAGTACGAAAAACGGATTAAACTTAACGAATATACAATACTTATGCTCACAGCTGTATAATGGTGGGGGATTCGAACCTGCAGTATAGAGTGTTGTTCCTCACTTTTCAGGTCAATACTCTAACCACTAGACTTGCAGTCTACCTTGCCAAAATGTTTTCATGGTTATTTTAAATTATTTGTATAATTATTCCGTTTCTTATATCCATTTTAGTTTCTTTCTCAAGGCTACTTCTAATCCTTGTTTTTGCGCCGATGAGAACCGTTGCCATGGTGATCTGTGGCCGGATAATCGAGGAGTGCTTGATGGCCCCGGTTCGAATTTTACCATCTCATTAATGATTTATATATATATATATATATATATATATATATATATATATATATATATATATATATATATATATATATATGTATATATATGTATATATATATGTATATATATATGTATATATATATATATATATATATATGTATATATATATGTATATATATATATATATATATGTATATATAATATGTATGTGTGAAAGATAATGGCAAACTACAATATTTGAATCAAGATTTTATTTATAACGATCGGACTAGTTTCGGCAAGATGAAAATGGCATCTTGCCCAAACTAGTCCGATAGTTATAAATAAAATCTTGCTTCAAATATTGTGGTTTACCATTATCTTTCACTGATATACATCACGCAAATGTGTTCTGCAAGGATTGAATGAAACTTTGGTGATAACTAGTTTATTGTGTTTAAAAACATCATATCAAAACATGAGAGTCTTTGGACTTTTCTTCTTTATTCTAGAGCACGTGTTCGAGATGACCTCCATTTTGCTCTGTGCATTTCTTGAGGTGCAGCACAAAGTTGTCCATGACGTCCTTACAAACCGACTGACTAATGGTTCGGATCTCCTCCCTGATGGCTTCTTTGACTTCCGTGATGATCCGAAGTCTCCCTGCGTACACTCTGTTTTTAAGGTAGCCCCAGAGAAAGAAATCTGAGGGGCTAAGGTCTGGACTATGAGGTGCCCACTCAAAATCAGTCTTGAGACTGATCACAAGGCCACCAAAGTTCTCTTTCAGCCAATCTCGGGACAGGTTTGAGGTGTGAGAGCTTGATCCATCTTACTGGAACCAGAACTTCCCATAAGCGACGGGAACAGGGTCTGCAGCTCCCTCTTGAAGGTTTTGAGGACCTCAACATCCGCTCCTTGGTGACTGTCACTGTCGCGCCAGATTCCTCGAATAAGAATGGTCTGATGAGGCCTCTGGCTGAGATTGCAGTCCATACCGTGCACTTATGGGAGTGTAGGGTCTTGGTGGCTACCTCATTTGGTCTGGAAGTCCCCCAGAAGACATTTGTCTTCGAGTTTACCTTTCCTTCAAGATGGAAGTGAGCTTCATCTGAGGTCCAAAGGAGGTTAAGGAAAGCTGGGGTCTCCTGAATCTTCTCCAGTATCTTGACTGCCATAGCCTTTCTCTGCTCCTTGTCTGAGGCTGTAATGGTCTGCTTCGTCTGTATTCTGTAAGGGGAGGCCTTTACATCCATTACTAGCACTCTGCTACAAGTCTCACGGGATATACCGATGGGCTGACTTCACTTGCGCACATAGCGTTTTAGACTGCTGAACTGACTCTCTCACGCTCTCGACCAGCTCAGCTGTACGCTTCCTAGGGCGTGCTGAATGGCTTGGACGGTTGTCACTACCTGCACTGAGGTTCTCCACGGTCTCATAATTCTTGAAGTGGTCCACCCAGTCCTGAATTCTGCTCTTGGGGGGGGGGGGCTTTTTCACATTCGAACTGATGCACGAAATGCACGAAAGTGTCCTGCACTTTCTTGAACGAGCCTGTCTTGTAGTAATGTTTGACGCAGTATATTCTTTGCTGGAGCTCCCATTGAGATCTAGTTGTGTTCACAGGCGTTGCTTCTGTCATGTCCTGCAAAGTAAGGGTGATTAGTGAATGATGAAGGATATATCACAAAAAGTGTATGCAGGCCCGTTTTGGGAGGGTGGCCCTGTATATATATTTATATCCAACACACCGCAAGAAAAAGAAAACGGAATTGGTTTTTTTTTTGGGGGGGGAGGTATTACAAAGTAGCACGTGAGTGGAACAATAATTGCAAACAAACCCCACAGGAAAAATGAAAAGCTATTTCCGAGTACTTTCGAACTTTATTTAGTCAAGGAATCTAGTAAAAATATTAACAAGAATCAGTATTTATATAGAAATGAAAAGTAAACGAAGCTACGCCTACAGAAGGCAAAACTGAAAGTTGTGACAAAATATATAAAAAAGACAAAAATGATCAAGAAGAGGGATTAACAGCTGGTACGGGATGGGTAAAATCACATAGATTAAATTTCCACCAAAAATGCCAGAGAGGAGAGAGAGAGACATCTTGAAATGGAGACGTCACATAAAATATAAATACAAAGATGCACAAATAAACATACATTATTAAATAAGCACAAAATAATGAAAATAAAGAACTATTGGTTAAAATGCACAATTTCATTTAGCATAACCTTTTTTTATGATAGGATCCAAGTTTAGAAAGACCGGGGGAAATATTAAAATTAGGAGAAGTATTAATGAAGGAGCATTCAACAATATTGCGCTTCACATAGTCTTCTGAATAGTAAATAAATTGAGGGGAATTCCAATTAATAGGATTATCATATTCAGATAAAAGAACAAAGAAAGCAGCATTACGTCGACCGCCTCTTACATTGTACTTGTGTTGATTTAGGCAGACACTCGAAGGATTTTCCAGTTTGCCCAAAGTAGCGCTTAAGGCAAACTGAACAATTGCAAAATAGACTCCCTATATATTTCTATTATTATTGTGAACCATTATTTTGTACATGGTTGTCTCGTACTTAAATACCATCGAAATATTCAAGCATTTCAGGAGACGGGAAAGAACGGAAAAGGTATGAGAGAAATGTAAAATCAGATTATTTATTTTTTTTACATATTTGAATGCAGGAGGGATTTCAGTTCTATAGAAGTTTTTTTTTAGCAGAATTTAAGCATGCACCATAAATTTATGAGGGTAACAGAGGTGTTGTGTCCTATTTCAATGGTCTTGGAGGACTCAAGATCAAGGAATTCCGGGCTGACGACCCGCAGGCCTCGGAAGAAATATTGAAGTGAATGCAGAATGTTTGACTTTGTCACTGACTAGAATAAACTTGAATATAAGAACCAGAGTGGATAGGCTTGAGGTAGACTATTTTTTTCAAGTTTGAAGGTGAATTTTATCGAAAAAATCACCAAATTAAGGTCCTTGAAGAAACCATGTATATCCTTAGAAATAGGCCACAAACACAGGATATCGTTTATGTATTTAAACCAAAAAATGGGAAATTTGAGAATAGTACGAGGGGCGGTCAATAAGTTTGGCGAATCGATAGGGCAAAACAGAGGAAGGGGGATGGCTGTTTGTGGGGGTGTTAGAACAAGTTAGGACCTGCAGCCGCACGCTTCTGCCTCGTCTATTTAAGAAGCAGTAGCTGATCGCAGATCGTCAGTCACAAATTTTTCAACAATGGAGAAGGTTGAGCACCGCGCAGTGATCAAATTTTTGACCAAGGAAGGCAAGAATGCAAAAGTCACCGACACCGCCCCTTCCTATGCAACCATTACTCGCTGGAATAGGGAGTTCCGCCATGGTCGTGAGTCCCTTGAAGATGACCCCCGTCCAGGACGCCCGTCAGACGTGACCAACAAGGTCAAAGTGGCCCGTGTGGAGAGGATGATCCTCGAAAATCGGCGGGTGAAGGTCGAAAAAATCGAGCGAGAACTTAGAATATTACATGGAAGTGTTAGCAACATCATCCACGACAATTTGGCCATGAGCAAGGTCTCTGCCCGTCGGTTCCCTAGAAACCTCACGCCCCATGATCGACTTCAACATCGTCAAAGTCCACAAGGTCAGAGTTGCACAAGCTGCCCTGCGCGAGTGCGGATTCGAGGAGCTCAACCATATCCCCTACAGTCCAGATCTGGCCCCTAGCGACTACTTTTGATTCCGCCAGCTCAAGGCTGCACTGCGTGGACGCCGGTTTGGGGACGATGAAGATGTTCAGCTCGCCGTCCAGGAGTGGATTGAACAGCAGTCGGGAGATTTCTGGTTTTCGGGAATTCGAAGCCTCAGGGACAAGTGGTGCAAGTGCATTGAAGTCGAGGGTAGTTATATTGAAAAAGAATAAAACACTTTTCCTCATATCTCGTTTCCTTATAGCCAAATTGCAAAACTTATTGACCGTCCCTCGTAGGAAGGAGAGGAGTCTCAGAGCTCCATATATAAATTTGAAAGGCCTGGGATAAGCAATTTCCCATTATCATTTCTGGTATTTGCCCATACTGTTGAGAGAAACCCTTTCTCATTTTCTTATTTTTTGTCGATCTTGTGCAATTTGTTTCCAATTTTTAGCATATTTTTGAAGATCATATTTCCATGTTGTTTTTTATCTTTTCAATCATCTTTTATCAAGTAGGGTTCAGTCGGTAATTTTTCTGGTCCATCGATCGTCTTGGAATTTCGCCACATGGCCTACCCATCTCCATTTCAGGTTTCCTATAGCTTCCACTATATCCTGAAGTTTGGTTTATCCACCTATCCAAATAGCTGATTTTCTGTCACGCCAAGTTATCCCCCATTAAACTGCGTTCATGTGCTCTTTTTGTTTTTAAATTTTAATGCAAGTCTTTTGATCAGGTTCCAAGATTATGTTCCATAGGGTGTAGTTGGGCTTATGCATTGGTTGTTTTCTTTTCAAGCATATGGGCATTTTGCTTTAGAAGATGATGCTTGAATTTCCAAATGCCTTTCATCCTAGACTAATTCGGCGTTGAATTTCTTGACCTTTTCCCGGTGACATTGCATTCTGCTGACCCGGTTAGATATGTTTGTCTACCATTTCAATTTGCTAGTTGTCAAATGTAATGGCTATCGCGTGGTTTCTGGTTGGTTTGTCATGACTTTTTCTTCCTATATTCAATATTTAGCCCACATTTTATGCGTTCATGGTTAAGTTCTTGAAGCATTGTTTGAATTTCCTTTAGGTTATTAGCTATGTTTACATCATCTGCGAATCTCAGGGTTTAGGTAAGGTAATCCCCATCGATCTTAACGCTTTTGTTTTTTTTCCGTTTAGCCTCCTGAAGGTTTCTTCTAGACAGGACGCGAATAAATTCCTTGTCTTAACCTTTCTGTGGTGGAAAGATATATGAATCCCTATGCAATCTAATGTAGGATCTACAATTTTAGTATGTGTTATATGCTATTTATGTAGACCGGATCTATACCTTGAGTGTTCAATGTCGTTATGGTCGCTAATGTTTCTATTGAACCAAATACTTTCCGTTAGTCTACAAATGCCAAGTTTAGAGGTATATTGTACTCTGAGGTTTTCTCAATGAGCTGTTTTTTTTCGGTTGTTGGTCATCTAGCTGGTTTTCCACTTTGTTGGTAACGACTCTTGTAAAGAGTTTATATAGGCACACGAGAGAAGCCTGATCGGTATGTAGTTTGTAGGATCCGTTCTTTCTTGTGTGTGTGGAGAAGGATTGTTATGGCATTGTGCCAGTTTTCCGGAATCTTGTTTTGTTTTAGACATTCAGTGAAAGGAAAGCTAGTTTGGCCACGATGGCATCTCCGAAATCTTTGTGTTTTGTGTCTCTTCCTTTGTTTGATTGCAATTTGAATTTCTGATTTAAGAACTGCTGCGACATTCTTGGGCGGTGTTGGTTGGTTGTGGTTTTGGATGGTAGTGTTGCTCGAGTACAAGTTTTCAGAGTACGCCTTATTTATTTAAACTATTCTTTCTCGATCTTTGTTGATTGTGCCATCTTCCTCTTTTATCGATACTATGTGAAATTTTCCTTTTAGAAGTATTATTTTAGCTTTTTTTATACCCCCTTGCCTTCTCCGATGGTGTTAAACAATAATTATATTATATTTTCTCATGTCAGCTCTCCGTTTCTTTTTAATGAGATTTCTTTGTTCTTATAATTTAATTTGTTGTTTGGTTTTGTTGCTTTAAGGTGTTTGCGCTTCTTCATTAGGTTTATGGTTTCTTCTGAGAGTTTATTGGTGTTCTTATTTTGTGTTTTCCAGTCTGTCATGTGTTTCATCACGGTATTGTTCATCGGTTGTATATTGTTGGTGTCGCTGGAATTTTCATGGTATGCTTTATGAAGATGAATCTGAAATTATGACGGGTTCGTGCACACAGACTTGGGAACTATCCGACTTCTGGAGGAGGCTAGCTTCCCATTTTATTTGCCTCTCTTTGTAGGAGGTTGCATGTTCTTGTGCCGGAACGTGCTTCCTTCTTGTTTTTGTTTGTTTGTAGTTTTTTTTGTTTTCTTGTTTTCTTGCAAATCTTAGACTAGCCTAGTGCTTGGCTAGAATTTTTAATTACGGGGACTTATGCCCTTGAAGGTATTCGCCAGATGGGCGAGTTTGAAAAAAGAAATCTGGAATTCTGGTTCGCCAAGCCACGCCCTCCAACTTAGGTTAGGGGTGGAAGTGGGGGGGAAAGAGCCTGACCTTCTTCCATCCCCCTATTTACTCCCACTACCCCTTTATTTCCATAGTCTATCATTTTTACCCCTTAGCCCAACGTTGATCGGCTACCCGGTCAATGGCGGGAATAGTGGCCATTAATGGCCGATCTCACTCATACTTGCCCATCACCGAACCGGCAACTGCGATGGGTGTTTAGCATTTGCGTCCCGCTAATATAATAAATTACAGAGGCATCCTCTGCTTCTGGTTCGCGCCTTTGCTCGTAGCAATATTAATTTACGTAATTTACATTTATAAGATTCGTTCAATGATGAAGTCAATCCTGAATTAGATAACCATTGATTATTGGTTTGGGCTGTAAGGCAACATACCAGTGACAATTTTGAGTCGCGCTGCGCTGAGCCAAAGCGTATGCGGTCCCGTAACTATGGAAATCTGGTTGCGGGGGTAACCTCCGGTAATCAACATGACCTGATCTAAACTTTGAAATCTCTGGTTGAAACACCATTTTCAGTCAATTCTCACCTAACTTTCAACTCTATTAAGGGGATGATAAGTTGTAATGAACTTATAGATTACGATCTGACAAAACTGCAGAACAAGTTAATGCACAAAGAATAATAGACATTCAGAGACTGACAAAAGGATGATAAATGGTTTTCGGATCAATTCCCAGACACTGATTCGTAACTTTTAGCGCCAGGAACCTCCCAATCACTTAATGGCGGCCTATCTCTGATTTCCTTTTCAACTGCCACATGGGCATGTAACTCAAAGATGCATATGTGTAGATTGTGCAAAACTATGCCATGAACCAGTTTGTGAACGTCCCAAGAAATGTATTAACCGTAGAGAAGGACGAGGCGGATCCTTTTCCTCATGTTATTTTTTTTCTTTGAAAAGTTGTGATCAATGAGGGATAAGTTCCTATCTGAGACTCACGAAACCCCCCACCGGGTCAACGATAAAATATATCCAATAGAGTCCGCTTCTCCGATATTCTCCGCCGGGCGATAACTAACCGCCCTACTTGACCCAGACAGCTAATCGAGGCAGCAGTCTGTTCCAGTACCAGACCAAAATGTCGATAGAGTGTCGAATGCCTCGGCACCATCGATTGCAGCACCAAATCGAGGGCTTTCAGATAAGAGATATTAGCAAGAAGCTCGAATAAGATTGTGAGGCGTATTTTGTTTTCTGCAAGGATATGGCAGGTTTTTATCTCACGAGCGGACTCTAGGCGGGTAATAGAGTAGAGAGAGAAACTGCTATGGAGGTCGTTGCTGCATCTGCAACAGGAATCACTAGATGCAATTTGTAATCGTGCCCCCTTCTCCAAAGGAAGGGTCAAGCATCATATAATGCTAGTGATACAGCCGAAACGCTCTAGATGACATTGAAGCGTACTTGGAAACCTTCATGGAGACACCCCTTCCCCTCTTTCCGCCATTCAGCCAGACCAAAAGATCGACCCCAGAGCGCAAGAGAAAAGAATGGCAACATTCAAATTCGCCTGTAATGAAATATCCTTTTTAAGATAAAGACAACCTCAACTCGATGGACACTGACTGACCCGGATACATCTACTGCGACTGTTGAAAACTCCGTTCCACCAATGAGGAGAGATCCCGTTCACGCGCACCAGAATAAATAGATTTCAGAGAGATACAAACAATTATATAGAATTTCATCCTATTCCAACATCCATTTCTGCCAGCAACTCCAATCCAACACTTACCACCATACCGCTCACTTTCCGATTCGATCGTCCTTAACTCCCAGAGGTCAATCTCAAAAACCCTGAGCCAGGGGTGGGGAAACCCTCGCCCGCGAGCCCAATTTTCATCGCCCCCTGAGTGATATATTTGTATGCACAAATTTTTAATACTGAAATTTAAATAATATTTGTAGGTCCAATTTCCGTGGTGGCAGTGAATAAAAATTTGGCGTATTATTTTTTTTTTAGATATTAATGCACGAGTTTATCGCACCGTGTAATAAATTTAAATAACATTTACAAAGATACAAGTCAAATTTTATTTATCGCCTGCCCACGGTTCAAAAGCCCCCCCCCCCCGCCCCCCTGCGCCTAAGCGTAGGGAACGAGGGAAACCAAACAAAACTCCCAATATGATCATAAACGAAAGAAACTCCCGCATTCAAAGGAGGGTAATAAATCTATTATGCCCTTACCCTTTCCTCAGGGATTCGGTTATATATATATATATATATATATATATATATATATATATATATATATATATATATATATATATAAACAATTGTTTTTTAATGTAGACAGTTTTTTCTTGCGCATATTAAAAAAAGTGCTTTTACGGGTTTGTTTATTTTAGGCTATTACAATCGTATCATATTGTATTATATATCATTTTTAAGGTAATTTAGAAATGAGGGACTTCGTTCCCCCATACCCCCACTTAATTGTGTGGGAGTGCACCCCACCCCGTAAATTAAAAAAACTCGTAATATTCCTAATTCGAGAGCCTAACCTTAGATTTAAATCCAAATAGCGATTGCTAAATGTCGTTAGGCCTCTAGTTTTTATACCTCACCCCCGAATGCTATTTAAATTAATGCTCTTTTCTTTAAAATTGGTTATTATTAAAAGCACTTATTATATTTTAAATCAGAAAAAAATTTATTTTTTAAGTTGGTCTCCTCAACTTAAAAAGGATATTTTACTACTGGAGAAAGTTCAACTAAGGGCAACCAAGCTAGTTCCGGAATTAAGAGATGAACCATATGAGGTGAGATTGAGAGAGCTTGGTCCTACTACTCTTGCAGAGAGAAGACGTAAAGGTGATCTTATTGAAGTATATAAGATTATGAACGGATATGATGATGTAGATAGAAGTAAATTTTTCACACTTAAGAGTGAGGTTCACAGTTATAACACCACTGGTCATGAATTTTGTATCCACTTTAGACAACCTAATAAAGAACTGAGCAAAGGTTTCTTTGACATACGAATTCAACAAGACTGGAATAATTTGCCAGCGAATGTGGTGAATTGCCGGTCTATAGGTGGTTTTAAGAGAGCTCTTGATAACCATTTAAAGGGGCACTTATGAGCTTCGGCTCCCTGCCTCTTAATTTTACTATACATGATAAAGCAACCCGGAGCTACATAGGTGTTTTTAGGTTAGACTAGACCAAGGGTGGGCAACCTTTTTAAGTGGGTGTGCCAAAATTGGCCAAATCTTTGCTACAAAATTTTCTCACGTGCCAATACTTGACTAAAACACAATGAAAGGATATAAAATTAAAGATGCTCTTTTTATTTATTCCCAACCCTTTATGATGCATAAAAATTTCAAGGAAAATATAGTCATTTTAGCTAAAAATATACATATTATCATATTATATTAAACAAAATTAAATCTTTATCATTTTAAGAGGAAAACAACAAATCCAAACTAGAGAAAGAAAAATTGTGGACCTTTTCATTTATTTATCATCAATGAGACTTCTGCTGCTGCCTCACTGATAACATAATTTATAACAGGTTGTACACAATGCGGTTGTTATATAAAATAAATTGGAGATACATTTATTTAGTTTTCTTAAGTTAAGCATTTGGCTTCGCGTGCCGGTAGAAGTCGTTGGCGTGCCAAAGGTTAGGTTGCCCAGGTCTGGACTAGACTATGCCTTGAACGAGGGAACTTACTGCCGAATCGTGTATATACACAATTAAGGCATCTTAATTAGAAAATAAATATTTTGAATTATGGACAAAATTATATCTTAATTAGAAAATAAATATTTTAAGTGTTCTACAAAAAATTTAAAAACTAAACTACATAAACCCCTACGGAACCGATTCATTCGATGGATTAAAACAATATATAACTGACAAGGTGGCGAAAATGGCGGCCAATCTATTTTTTGCTATAACCTCATAATTATAAATTTGCCCACATTAAAGGACAAGACATCTTGTCAATTACCTATTTCTTCCCCCAGTGGAACTGCCAGGGAGTTCTACCAAAGCGAAAAGAAATAATCCTGCTAATTAAAAAAAAAATTTAACGCAATTGTGATATTTTTAAGAGAATAAACTGGCAAAACCAACCATTTTTCCAACTCCGATCATTTAGTCTTTAATTCCCCCCATCCTTCTCCCGGTGACATGGCACACGGAGGAACAGCATTGCTAATAAATGATAAATACTTCACAACTAATTCCTCTACATACCACTCGTCAAGCAGGTGCAGCTCGCATTTCAGTACCCATACAGTATACAATTTGGTCTATTTATATAACATAGATGACGAAATAGTTGCGAAACTTTTAGAACTTTTAACTCATTAACTAGTTCCTTTTTTCCTTTCAGTCATTTTAACGCTCATCAAGCCTTTGGGGGTGCCAATTTGTACAATCTCCGTTTCTGTTTTATCGAATCTCTTCTGTCCCCAAGCAGTTTTGTATTTTAAATGCAAAGAAATTCCCGCCATATCACATTAAAACTAATTCTTATAGCTATGTAAATCTTTCTACCTGCTCCCCCCCTGATTTCATTTGGTTAGTTTTACATGAGGTTCTGTACAGTATTGCCCATTTTCCCAATATAGTGCACATAGTAGCATTTGAGCTTTGTCTATTAAATCCACCTCGCTGGAACATTAAAATAACCTAATGGAATATTTTTCTCCATGCATCATATACTAAGGCAGCTATCGGCTACTTCCAGGATGTAGACCCTACTACTTGCTTTTGCACAAGTGTAGTTCAGACAGAAGCATCAGTCTCAGTTGCAAATTCTAACCCCGGCTCAACGAAGAAACTTGTTCATGACTAGTGCACTAGTTATTTATAACTCTAAATGGCACACAAATGATTTTGTACGAATCCCATTGACATATGACTCATTGGCCGAAACAGAGTTAGAGCTATTCGGCAAATTACCTTGTGTCAAGCCCGTCTTGATTCTTAGAAAAGATACGTATCCTCCAGAACCCCCTTTACCCCACCCACCCGCGTTTAGAAACGGGTTAACAAAATACGGGGCAAATATGCCGAACGTTCGTACAATGTCTGAAGATGACGGATCAATTGTCACTGATCAAGTTGAGATCTCTAATGTAATGGTATCCTTTTTCGCATAAATTAGCAGAATCAAAAAGATACCCGACTTTCAACGGCTAAAGTTACTTGAAGAACATCGAGCCCTTAATTTTTCCACCTACAAAAACTCGACTGCACCTGGGGCAGAAGAGATCCATTATTCCTTTATCCACCACCTTCGCTCTCATGCTGAATCACTTTTACTGGACTTTATTAGATTTAGGTCTCTGAAGATTACCCCTTTGATTGGAGAACCGCTATTGAGCTTCCATTTACAAAGCCCGGCAAAGATCTTCTCCGTCACGCAAAATATTGCTCAATTGCACTCACAATTTGCCTGAGTAAGTTACTGGGAAAAATGGCGATTGAACTATTAAATTGCTCCTGGAAACCAACAACTTACTAACGCCGTATCTGTCTGGTTTCTGTCAAAAGTAGAGCTCAACTATTCATGTCAGAGAAGAGACGTTCATTATAGAAAAGGCGTGTGGTGTCATGGTATCATGAAACAACTGTATGATTGGAGACTGATAATGTCTCAAGGCAATGTTTTAAGTGTGACATGATTTTCTATAGCAATTAATAACCTGATAAATAAACCTCGAGATGGTATTTTAGCTATATAATTTGTGGATGATCTTGCTCTTCTGTGTTTCCTCGTGTCTGAACGCTGCTGCCAGACGTTTACAAAATGCTATACTCGTATGTAGATGTAGTGGCAACGGAAGCCTCACAAAGGCAGTTTCCTTTTTCCCCGTTAAAACCAAAGCTTTTTATTTCTGCAGGTTCAAAGGCATTCAAAATTCCCACTTACGAAGGATGACACTGGAATATGTACAAGAAATCAAGTTCATCAGACTGATATTTTATCCTAAGCTGACCTAGATCCCCTATATACGCCACATAAACCCCAAAATGCCAAATGAACCTTAGACTAGTAAAAGTACTTTCCCATACCCTATAGGAAGTGATAGGTAGACCCTATGGATGTTTTACATATCTCTAGTTCAATCAAAAATAGACTATGGTTGACAAGTTTATTCGGCCATCGCAAGCACCCATCGAATATTGGAGATTGACTATCGTGTGGGGCCTTCCGAACATCCCCCGTCCCTAATCTCTATGCAGGTAGCGGGTTTCTTCCACTCCAAATTCACCGTATCCAGGTATGCCTTTGCTATCTTTGCCAAATCCAACAGCTGCCGTCATCCACAGTGTACCAATGTATTTTTAACGCTGGCTCAATAGCTGACTATTATAATAGAAACTTTACTCGACCTTTGACCTTACGAGTGAGGGAACACATGGGGAATCTAAGTATCAGCACTAGTGTGTTTCATCCTATCGTATCTACACCAATGAGCCATATTGGAAAATACCCCCCTTCACCGTCTGCTCGGTCTGGTGAGACTTGTGTAAGAACTCAGTGGACCCAAGACTAACCCGCATCAACAAGTACATCGCAGCATGCCACATATACTCGTACATTGATGGCTCTAAATCAGAGCGATGAGCTGGAACAGCAGCAACAACACCCTCAAAACACCCAGCTTTCATTTTTACTAACAAACTGACGACATCATTTTAGCTCTCGAACTTATATACAAATCATCTTTTAGTAATTTCCAATTTTTAGTGACTTCTGAAGTGCTCTTATGTTCCTTAATACATTCAACCCCGACCATCCATTAGTCTCAAAGTTTCAGGCATGGTTGACTAGAAATCCCGGTCAATATAAAATGGCCTTTGTTGGGTACTCAGTCACATTGGGGTCTTCTACAATGAACAACCAAATGTAAAAACTCGAGCAGCTTCCAGGGAAACCCCAACGATATTAGATCTCACTACAGAGACTTGTACTAATAATAAGTAGCTATGTTTTGAACAAGGGGCAGACTGATTGGAACCGATATGCGAATAACGAGTTTTTCAAACTTAAACAATTCGTTCATCCTTGTAGATCTCGGTTTCAAAAACAACTATTATGCGGATGCTGAGTTAGAATTGGATACTCGCATCTCATCCACGGATACCTAAAGGCTGGTGGTCGCCCAGATGATGTCCCTGAGTGTCACCACTGTAACTCGTCCATGTATGTTATGCCTCTTTTGGTGGATTGGCAAAAAATAGAACCCATGGCCGTTGTCTGTTATATTTGATCTCACGAAGATTTTAACCCGTTTAACGTTTTTAATTAGTATCCAATTGTTACCCCATTTGTAGCACAATACATGTGGGACCACGCTGTCTTAAAGTATGTATAGAGTGAAACAGATGAAAATGATTATATTAATAATAAATAAATTATAATCGGTGTGTTCCACCTTAATCTAGAATCTACTGCTAACGGACCAACTCCAGATAACTATTCTTAAGTAATATAGTTGATTATAATTGTTAAGTTGATTAAAATTGTTAACTGTCTATTTTTCGTCATAAAATAGCTTGTTGCAAGAGTATATCTTTTTCAACCTGTGTTCAAGAGTAGATTCAAGAATTGCTCGCCGAATACTTCAGGAACTCTCTGATTATAAAGGGTGTTCCATTAAGACGGATCGCAGTTAGCAGTAAATAGACATTGCAGCAAAATATATAATGAGTTTTCTGCTTCTTTCAACACTACTTTCAATCCTCAATATATTGATTATTGAAAGTAGTGTTGAAAGAGGCAGAAAAACTCAATATATATTTTGCTGCAGTATATTTACTGCTAACTGCGATCCGATATAATGGAGCACCCTTTATAAGGAAAGTAAACCCCCAGCCTTTTAATCACCCTCTGCAAGTGGTAATCCATTCTCCACATACATATATCGCGTACCCCTCCACCCCCAAAGTTCGAATTTTTCCATTATTTATATCTCAAAAACCCGTGGAAATATATTGACGATATTTACTCAATTTATAACAAAGCCATGTTTCGTTCGCTATAGCAAGAAATTAAAAACTTTATCATTTATTCTTTTCTCACTTTATAAAAAAAATGTAGTACTCGTTTATCGTAATGGACAAGTGCCATAAATTTCAATATCGGTGGGATTATCTACAAGGCGTAGTAAAGTCTCAGAATTTCAAAGCCTTCAATAGGATTCCTTCATAAAAAAAGGCGATAATGTGAAGGATAAATGAAAAACAAGGACAAGACGCTTGCTTGTCATTTTTTAGTTGATGGTGTTAAGAAGATAGTTATTCACGGATGAGAAATTCCACAAAATCTTCAGAATAACTTTGTCTACGGACGTAAAAAAAAATGTCATATTCCAATGAAAATACGTTCTTTGATGAGACTTTATTTTTTTTTTTCAAAGTGATGATATCTCTATGTTGCACGAGTTTTTTGGAAACGTAAAACTAACGTTCATTCTATTGAAACTTAAAAACGACAAAAGTGAATTCTGTAAATTATATGCAACTTTAAAAAAAAAGTTGTTTCCAAACTCTCTTTGTCTTTATCCATAATTTGGCGGAAGGTCTTGGTGGCATACAAGCAAGGCCACACAGGCATTTCTGAATAATGCATCCAAATACATTACGAAGAATAATTGAAAATGACATGACACGTGGTATATAATAGATGTATTTTAAAGGCCGAAAGAAATGAAAACTGGTAACACAACCCGGAAAAACGCTAAGGAAATTATTATTACGTGTACCATTAAAGCTTAAGACGACAAAATGGGAGATATAATAACAGAAAAAAATAGGTTCAAATCCAATTCCTTTATTCATTTTCTTATAACGGTTAAAATAGTTTGCCCCTATTTTTTATGTTACTATATCTCCCATTTTCTCTCTTAAGCTTTAATGGTACACGTAATAATAATTTCCTTAGCGTTTTTCCGGGTTGTGTTACCAGTTTTCATTTCTTTGGGCCTTTGAAATAAGTACGAAGAATGATTAGCCTTCACAAATCCCAGACTGTAACCCGATGGATTATTCGATATGAGAGATACTGAGACAGAATTTATCGTGGACAGCGCAGAGTTTATTGAACCTGAATTGAAAAAAAACAACATAATACTGCACTCATGGCCATAAATTGACATCATGGAAGTACAACGAATCATCTGTGTGTAGAAGAAGAGACTTCGATTAGTTGGTCCAATTGATCATTTAATTATCAGTGATATTGTTTTTATACGACGGTATTCTTTTTTTTTTACTGAGCAAGGTATAAATTATATGGTTTTTACTTTCTGAGTATTGTAAGACGAGGTTTGTTGTAAATTGAGTCAAAATGGTATCAACATAGATTACGGTATATTCAGATATGACTACTTGAAAAATGCGGGAGGGGGTGTTGATTGGGGGCGGGTCTATATGAAAAATACGAGACTAATTCATGCTTCATATTCTTGCTATATATGTTTGTGCACGCCTGTATTTTATAATGTATATCTCTCATGAACGTGAGATAATGATTAAAATAAATCAACCAAACCGCAAGGGAAAAAGATAAACGGAATATTTTTTCTTCCGATAATTTAATTTTCCTAATGGCAAAAAAAAAATCGTGCAGAGGTGGGGATCGAACCAAGCACACTGAGGCAGCGAGCGATCCACCGTTTTGGTCTCAATTAAAGCTACCCCTTAGACCACTCGTCTACGCGAGAGAATAGTAAGCATTAGCACTTGCCTGTTAATGTCACCGAACCGTTAAATTCTTATTTAGCGAATGCAAATTAATAATAATTGCAGTAATTTCATATCTGATTCGATCTGTATTCATAATTACAGCTGTGTAATTATAATTATTTCCCCCTGTGGGGAGATTAGTAAGAAGCACGGGCGTTAATTTGTTTTCATTTGGGGAATAAGTAGATGCTCTTTCTCCTCTCGGGGCTGGGGAAGCGTAGGTTAGAGTACCACTACCCCTTCTCACGTAAGGGGAGTTAGAAGCTAGTCCCTATTGTTAGTCCCTCCATTCGATCATTCCTTGCATTCAAGTACTTGGGCCATTTTGATTATTGCGGGAGTCTTGGCCCCAAATTCTCCCCTTGCTTCGTTGCTCGGGCGCCACTCGTGTCGCACAGTGCTCCCAATCGAGCGAACTTCATTGGCTCGTTATTAGACCGTTCCAAGGATTAATTCCCGCTCATTTTGGAGTCCCGCGTGCAAATTAGACCTATTCGCGGGCGTCGATCCTTATCGTTGGCGGGAACATTAGTATCTAATGTAGTCGTTAATGAGGTGGAGAGAACGAATGTGCTTAAGCGACTCGAATGTTCGGTTCATGAAAGAAGCCTCATTTCTATGCTAATTCCTTTGTTAGACTAAGACACGAACGACTTCCTGCACATTGCAATAAGTGGGGAATTTTGCTAATAGCCGAATCCTTTATTGTAATTAATTGCGACTTTAACCCGCAGTCTAGACCCAGCTCAGCATTTTTCCGCGCAAATAAGTAAATATAAATGAATTCGCAAGGAATTTCCTTGCACAACTTAGAGAACTAGTACAGACAGACGGAAGAGGAAGGAGAAAATACTTTTTTTTTAAGGAAACTGGCTAAAGTTCGTACAGAGAACACAGGGACCAATAATACCAAGCTTAAGGGTGAAAATCGTAGAAAGGTGGTGACGTAACCAAGATGAGATAGTTGAAAAGGCTATATCGTTATTTTAATGGTGTTTATGCCGTAGCGTAATATATATATATATATATATATATATATATATATATATATATATATATATATATATATATATATATATATCATGAGTGCGAGAGAATGATGAAATAAATCCAACTTCACCGCACAAAAGAGAAAACGGAATAATTTTTCTTCGGAAATAGTTATTTCTTACTTCGAAAAAATCCGAGCTGGAGTGGGATTCGAACCGTGCACATTGAGGCAGCGAGCAACCGCTTTGATCTCAATTAAACCGCCCCTTAGACCACGGTTCAAATCCCGCCCCAGCTCGGGTTTTTTCGAAGTAAGAAATAACTATTTCCAAAGAAAAATTATTCGGTTTTCTCTTTCCTGCGGTCAAGTTGGATTTATATATATATATATATATATATATATATATATATATATATATATATATATATATATATATATATATATATATATATATATATATATATGATAGCGAAACCACTGTATAAGAGCCAAAAGTTTAATTTACGAGACTAGTTAACACAACTTTTAAATAAATGACTTATTACTCAACTCCAAGACGTAGCCTAAGCAAAAGCCTAATAGTTTACACTGTTAAGAGACTATCCTAACCTTTGCAAATTTTGCTCTCACTATTTATTATTGTTTCTTAATATGTGCACAAATCACCGTCAACAAAACTTAAATCAACACAACATTAAAAAGTAAACCAGGAACTTATTCCTCAACCTAATATATATATATATATATATATATATATATATATATATATATATAGTGCCCCGCAAAAGTTTACAACACACCATGAAAAACAGAGGTTTATGTATTTGTCAGCACGATTGGTAAATGAAACTTTTATTACTGACAGGATATGTATTCAAACAATAAATTAAATCATCAGGACCATACAAAAACATCAATATAGTTTTTTCATGAAGAAATACAATTAATTAGTAACGCAAAAGTTTACAACACATATCGATTTTTATTACTTACTCATAAATGTTCGAGGAGAAACTTCTTACAATTTCTAGAACCTTCTACATTAATCTACGCACATAACTTAGGGACTGATATAAGCTATCGCGTCATTCTTTATCAGACAGCGTCCTGTAAACATTCGCACGATGGGGAATCAGAAACGAATCGATCAAGATCTTCGAAAACGTATTGTGGACCTTCATAAAAGTGGCATTGGTTTTAGAAAAATATCTCGTCAGTAGTTCCATTGAGTTCAGTCACGTCACTAAAAGTCTCAAAATTTTACTCTTCCTCTGATCAGTTCTGGCCGTCCTCGCAAGATAACCGAACGTGCAGGGAGATTATTAGTAAGAAAGGTCAGTAAAACACCCAAGGTTACTCTTAAAGAACTTCAGCGTGAATTAGAAGTGAGTGGAGTTATAGTGAGTAAAGACACAATTAGTCGATCGCTTCGTAGCATGGAAAACCGCACTTCTTACAAGAAAACAGGTTCGTGATAGTTTGAATTTTGCAAAAGAGTTTGTTGGTAAACCTGCAGAGTTTTGGGACAACGTACTTTGGTCGGATGAGACAAAGATAGAACTGTTCGGCTGTAATGGAGCTCCGAGGGTATGGCGAAATAAAAGTACCGAATACGCACCGAAGAACACTACCCCAACAGTAAAATATGGAGGTGGCTTAATCATGATCTGTTTTATTTTAGTGCCGCAGGTGTTGGAAATATCGAAACCATAGAAGGAAGGATGAATGGAGAACAGTATAGAAGAATCTTGAAGAAAAAAAATACGTGCAAGTGTGCATTCTCTTAAATTGAAACAGGATTGGATCTTTCAACAAAACTTACACAAAATTGGTTTAGATCAAATGGTGTAAATGTTCTAAAATGGCCTAGTCAATCCCCAGATCAGAACCCTATCGAAAATCTATGGAAGGAACTGAAGCTCAGAATCCAAAAAAGAGAACCAACAAACATGTCTGAACTGAAGAAAATATGCATTGTGGAATGGAGTAATATTAACACAAGCTATTATTAGCAAGAGTGGTTATGCTACTAAATATTATGAAACGATTTGATGTATGTGTTGTAAACTTTTGCGTTACTAATTAATTGTATTTCTTCGACAAAAAACTATATTGATGTTTTTGTATGGTCCTGATGATTTAATTTATTGTTTGAATACATATCCTGTCAGTAATAAAAGTTTCATTTACCTATCGTGCTTACAAGTACATAAGCATCTGTTTTTCATGGTGTGTTGTAAACTTTTGCGGGGCACTATATATATATATATATATATATATATATATATATATATATATATATATATATATATATATATATATATATATATATATATATATATATATATATATATATATATATATATATATATATATATATATATATATATATATATATATATATATATATATATATATATATATATATATATATATATATATATATATATATATATATATATATATATATATATATATATATATATATATATATATATATATATATATAATGTGTGTGTAGCGAAATAAGTCGGTTCTTTCTTGAGGATCTCCGACCAAATAAGTTCGTATTTGGATTTTTATAAACAAATTGATGAAAATATAACTTTATTTCTGAAGTTGAAGTTTTTTATAAGATGAAAGACTGAAGTTGTTGAGCCTAGATCCCTTTTTCAGTGTAGGGAATAAATGTTAAACGAAGTAATGTGATCAAATGCCTTAGTAATGCTAATCTGATCTCATGAGCATAATGCCTCTTATTTATATGTGTAGAGAAGGTGGGCGTGACCCAGGAGAGAAAGAGAGCGAGAGCGAGGTCGTGTATCCAAGGAATTTGACAGAGAGGTCGAGGGAGAAAGATAACGAAGTTGGAAACCAGAATTATTGTTTTACAAGTTAAGGACCAATAAATAATAGTTATAGGGCGTCTTGTGCCGACGGAGTTTAAGAGGAGAGGAATGAAGCTCACATAGTTGTTAGGCGATACCTAAATGTAAGAAAGAACGAGTTGTGCAAACTCATGTTTGCACAACTTTTGTATACATGGATCACTACACACACACACACACACACATATATATATATATATATATATATATATATATATATATATATATATATATATATATATATATATATATATATATATTTCATTTCATGTAGACAGGTAGAATAAGAGGGGGAATAAGTAATGAAGAGTTGTGAGGGCAAAGATAGCTAGAGGATGAAGGACGTAGTAGATATAGATGATGCCCGGTGTTCGGGCCTCTCCGTTGTTTGATTTTCCTGTCCCACAGCGGGATCTTTTCTTTTATTGTTTATTGTTCTATTTATTTATTTATTCTATATCTTTCTATTTACTTATTTATTATTATTGTTATTTTTTTTACTATTTAGGATTTGTTGAGTTGTTCTTTTATTTTGTTGTTTTACCTTGATATTTTTTTTCTCTTTCCGTTTGGTCAGCAGTATGTAGGTGCTGGTTCCGGTTTTCTGGTGTTGAGGAGGTATCGTTTGAAGACATCTCTTTCTCTCTCAGGTTCAAGGGCTGTTAGGGCCTCCAGTGGGAGAATGTCTTCCAGCTGTGACCATATATCCCTTCCTCTTTTGTAGAAATAGATGTTTATAGGTTAAATTCCTATTTCTTCGTGAAGGCTCCTCGAGGTCCGGAAGTCATACCACTTTGTGTTGGTGATATACCTAAAACCTTGATTCTGCACTCTCTGGAGTCTTATTGTATCCTTCTTCGAAGCAGCATTAAGCGGTATGGCAGGATTCACCAGTTTGGACCTAACCAAAATGGTGTAAAGCTTTTTCTTATTACGTTGGTTAAGGTATCTAAATCTTGCTAGTTTGCCTAATTCGGTACTTTCAATCCCTATTCGTATGCTGATGTGTGCGTTCATGCCAATGCTGGCAAGTTTGAATCCGATCACGGACACATTCGTCGAGTAGTCGATTTCGGTGTCTTCCAAGTTGAGAGGTACGGTTCGGTGTCTCCCTATTGTTGTTGCCTTAAATTTAGACACGCTGGTCTGGATCTTCCAGCGTCTTTTGATTCTGGAGATTCTTTCAGCCTCAGCGGCCGTGGCTCTAGCCATCATCCTTGTGGATTTTGTTCTTTTCACCACAACTTGGGTGACATCATCCGCATATTGTATGTTCAAAGTTGTTGGATCAATAGGTTATGGTATATCCCTCATGTAGATGGTGAAGAGAATGGGGCCTAGGCATCCCCCTTGGGAAACACCGGATAGGAGTTCGAAGGCCTCCCCTGTATGCTTCTCGAAGGCTATAACGGCTTGCCTATTGGTCAAGTAGCTTCAGAGGATTTTTTCGAAGTGGGGCGCGAGCCTCAGTCGCCAGATCTTGTATTTCAGGCCGTCTATCCAGACTTTGTCGAAGGCCTTCTTAATGTCTCTGCAAATGACGTCGATCTAGCCCCCCTGGCACTCCCTACTAGTGCGTGCTGCATCATGTGGGCTATGGCTGTCTCCGTACCTCAGTGTTTCCTGAATCCATGTTGTTCCTCGTTCAATATGGAGTGTTCTGACAGGTGAGCCGATAGCCTGCTGTTGAGAATCTTCTCGAAAACCTTCCCAACAGTCTCTAGCAGTGAGATGGCCCTGTAGTTCATAGCCTGGTAGGGTGGTTTGCCCGGCTTCGGAATGAATACCATTTTAGACGTCTTCAGACCATCCGGGAAGTATCCCATTGCCAGGGACGCGTTGAGTAGGTTTAGCTATATATGATGATGGTGTATACTCAATTTTAGAAGATGGTGGGATAGTGGTAGATAAAAGTGGGTGAAAATTAAAGCGGGGAGGGGTATTTTGCCATATATGTACGTATACACTATGTATACTTTTCTCCTTAAACATAAGTGATACAAAATTGACCAAACACATTTTAGGAAGATTTTAAGGATAAACTAACGTTCAAAACAGGTACTGATTGTTTTTCTATTTGAGAATACAAGTTAAAATCAATAACGCTGCCACTGCTGTGGACTTCAACAGTGCATGTATACAACATGGCCTCTTACCTAATTATATGAGTGTGTTCATGTATACTAAAAAATGTCCATCTAGGTTTGATCAGGTATAGGCATTATATTTTAATTTTTTTTTTTGTTGGCCTATCGCAAAAGAATAGATCTACGTCTTATATCTACATAAATTGATCGATGCAAAACACTTCGGAGTCCGAATACAGAAGAGCCTTGAGGAACCTCCGAATTAGCAGAGCCGGAGGTTGGGGGGTATGGATAAATCGATTGAATGTGGTTCATTGAGCAAGAAAATGTAAGGAGAGAGTTAACGAGGTTGGTTATCGCCTTTAATGTATTCTCAAATAATATTCGCTCTGTTCTTTCCTTTTATCCACTCATTTCCTTCAGCTCTCTTTTGTTTTGTTTTTCTAGTGAAAAATGTGTTATTTGATTACAGCTATTTTCACTTCTTTCCTCTGCTATAAAAAAACCTCTTGCCATATTGACTCATTTCGTCCGGTTTCATGTCCAAATAAATATATTTATTTGATAATTATTATAAAAATATATCTTCTGAGACGGCATATTTATGAATTAATAAATGTCTTGTATTTCGGCTTCTAAATCTGACGGGGATCCCTACTCGATCTTTCCTTTGAGCCCCCCCGCATCTTGTTCTCAACAGTGACACAAAGTCAAAATGTGTTTATTTTTTTCTTCTACTTCTTCTTCTGTGTAGTAATAATTTGCATTTATACGAATCTTTTTTGAGTGAGGAAAGAATCTTTTAGACGGTTGTTGTGTCTTGGCGAAGTTTAAATTCCCATTTCCCTTCTTTTGTTCAGACGGGAACACCACCGTTTCGACAAGAGGGGAAAATTTGCTTTCGACTCCTTTTTCGCGCATAAAATATTTGGTTTGAAGAATTTTATCCTCAAAACATTGGCAAATTATTTCATTAGGAAAATTCATTCTTTTTATCCCTCCCTTATTAACAGTGGGAAGAAATAAGTATTCGTACACCTTCAAAATTCAATTTTAATAGACTTCCAACCCATCAAATGTCATGAAATTTACACGATAGATGTATATTAATATTAATGTAAAGTTAAAATCTCTGTGCACACAAAGGTATGAAAGAGAATTGATATTCAGTAAACTTAAAATTAATGAAAACATGGGTGAAATCAATTTTGCTACAGAAAAATAAACCTAACGAAAATGGTTTTTAAAAGCATACGAGAGAGATACTCTGAGCTGTGACGGTGCAAAGAAGCTTCTGGAGGGTTCCAATAATATGTACAGCAGTCAACAAGAGCTCAGGAAAGATTGGAATGCCATTCAGCAGTCGATGTTCCCGTAGTAAAGATGTTATCATAGCGAAGAATAAAGATTTATTCATTGACCAGAAGAAGGCGATCCTGAAGCTCCATACTGATGGGCCGAGCTATCGAAAGATATGCGAGCAGCTGAAAATGCCTTTCAGCACCATTGGCTCTGTCATTCTGAAGTGGTAAAAGGTGGGGACCATCAACAACGTTCACGTGCTCCTTGGAAAATTTACCCCAAAGTTTATCGTGTAATACGCTGGAAGTTCCCCGTAAGGGGCGCGGCGATTTGCCTTCCTGGCCGCCGTGCTGACGGAACTCAGCACCCCGTCAGGCCCCAGTTCAGCCTCTTATCCTTCTTTCTGATACCCTACTTCCTCACTTTCCCTACAATCTCTCCCACAACCTTCTCTGGCCGGCCTCTAATTTCACAGGATAGATGCCGACCAGCTTTCTTTCACTCAACCATGCCGGATCGGGGCTGAGGGGGAAGGGGACGTTGTCCCCTCACCCCTGCGACCCGGTTTGGGGCGGTGAGTTTTAACTACCTGCTTCTTTCCCCACCTTCATCCCCCTCGCATTCCTTTTCTTCATTTCTGTAGCCTATTAATTTTACGCTGAGCCCAAGGTGGAGCCGCCATGCTAATGGGCTACCTGGCCACTGGGCGGAAGGTGTGGCCTTGCAGGGGCTGATTAGCGTTTGCGTCCCGCAATCACAACAGGGTCCCCATGCCCCCCATGAAAATCTTAAAAAAACCTAAATCTCATTTTTGGACTGATCTCTCTGGCACAGGGACTGAGTCTTTGACTAACTTGGACCGGACCGTCTTAAGGATTTTAATTTGGATACTCCTTCAGCTCCTGCTATTACTAAGCGGAGCTACAGCAGACAGGCCAGATGGGTGGTTGCTGTTCGCTTATTTGGTCTTGCTGCTGACAAACCTAAAAAGTTCACACTACACACTTCTATGCAGAATATCGCAGCAGAACCTACTGAATTAAGTACTGAAACTGAATGCACTACCGTGGTTTCCACCTACGAGAACAATACAGACAACCATGCTGAAACTATAAATGAAAATGACAATGAAGGCTTTAGGCAGGTTCCCAAACGACAATTTAATGCTGAGGCAGTGGCTCTGCCCACTTTTATCCAAGACACTAGAGACTAAAATGTCGTAACACTGGAACCTTACGTACCACGTTCCACTCATAGTCCAGGTAGGTCTACAGCTGAGAATCTTTGGATTCCAGTAGTGAAGTGTAGAAAGGGACGACAGAGACGGCATCAACTGCAAGCTACTTTTGATTTTAGTTGTGCAGTCACAGCTCCAACTCCCTACTTTGAGAAATACTTCCTCATCCAGTTTCCTGGATTAGAGTTAGCTACAGATGTAAATAACATTAAAAATTGTCAAGGCTATAAAAAGTTATCTACTGGTGGAGGCCCAAACTAGTGTGCAGGCCACCAAGATCAGATCATTAAAGTCTCTAGCGGAAAAGCAAATCACTGTTACTGCACACCGCCAATATAACGCTGTTAAGGGTGTAATTCGCACCCCTACACTACGGCAGTCATCAGAGGAGGAAATACATGAACATCTGAAGGACCAAGGTGTCACAGATGTCCGTAGAATACAACTAAGACGAGATGGACAATTAGTACCAACTATCAACCGACACATATCCAGTGCTTCGTGTCACTCGCTGGATATTAGTTGAGGTGGACCAGTGCCACTACCGTTCGCAGCAGTGTTACAAATGTCAGCGCTTTGGCCATGTAGAAAAACATTGAGGTAGAGAGGTAGACACATGTGCCCGTTGTAGTGGTGGAGGTCATCGCAAGGATGCATGCACAAGTCAGGTGTTTTGCTTCCATTGTAATGGATCTCACTACATTAATGATATACAATGTCCAAAATACAAATATAAGAAAGATGTCTTGGACCTACAGATGAGAGAGCGAATTCCTCGTTTTGTAGCTCTCCAAAGAATCTTAGACCAACACCCTATCTATGAGCCTTTATAATCTGCTCCTGCCCAAGAGGGCAATGTCGCAATTAACAGTACAGTTGCCTCAGCAAGGACCACACCTAATCTCCCTACAACGTCAACCACTGCACATACTCCTTCCACATCCACGCCACAGAGAAGGCATCAGCACTATGATGCTATCATGGATGTGGAGCGTGAAACTGGACCTACTCCTCTTGTGAAAACTTTGGGATCTCCTCCAAAAGTACAGTATACAAATAAAATGGATGCATATCCTATTTTGAAGAAAGCAGAACAAACACAAAAGCTCTTGAAAGACCACCTGCGTAAGTCTGACGACCCTCACACTCAAACGCGATCGCAGACTACCTCTATTCCACCTAAAGAATAACAGCAACCCAAGACAGTCACATATCCAAGCTCGCCTGGAACACAACAGTATGCAACTTCAAGGCTGGAAACACCAAAAACCCAGCCTAGTGAGACTTCTGAGACTTCCCTACAACTGGAGACTCGTACTACTCACAGTACAAAGAAAACCCGTTTCCTTACTTCGCCTACAAAAATCTCCACAACCAAAAAATATCATGTTACACCTCGTCTACCAGAGACTAATGTGCAAAAGATCCCTGTTATTGGCACTCCAGAGACTCAACTTCCGTCCCGCTCCCAGAAAAGTAGGTTCTCCTACCTACCAAAATAATGCCTTCAGGCTTCTCTCCATCTACCATTCTGCAATGGAACCTGGGATCATTTCGTACCAGGTTTCAAGACTTAAAAATTTAGCAGACAGAGGTCTCCTTTCAAACCTATAATGTGTGGCTTTTATCCGAATTACTATTATATTTAGTGAGATACTTATGCTTTTAATAGAAATTTATGATTTTATGCCTCTTCACTGAAAGCTTTTGATCTCACTATAATAGATATATCTTATTTTCGTGTACCCTTTTTTTACTCCACATTGCTTCTTATATTCCCGAAAATTTAACCACATAATTCTACTTGAAATTCACTGTTGAATCACCCTATGGTGTCTACGGTGGTAAAACACCTAATATAATAATAATACGCAGGAAGGTTAGAGCTGTCCCTATGGTGACCTGTAAGGACATTCAAGATATCCTACTGGCGATAGGAACGTCGGCCACAAAGCGACCCATCAGTAATGAACTGAACCGGCATGATTTTAAGTCACGCAGCCGAAGAAAGACGCCTCTGCTGCTGAAGAGAGACAGAGCTGCAATATTGAAGTTCGCATGTGAGCATTTGGAGAAACCAACTGAGTTCCTGGGATAACGTCCAGTGGTCAGACGAGACAAAACTAGAATTGTTTGGCCCAAACGATCGCCGTCCTATCTGGAGGAAAGACAGCAGTGCTTACCACCCTAAGAACACCATCCCTACCGTGAAGTTTGGGCGAGGTAGCATCATGGTGCGGGTGTGTTTCTCATCTAAGGGTACCAGCAATATCCACATCATAGATGGGACCATGAATTCGGCAATCTACAGAGATAATTTAGAAGAACATCTGTTTGTTTATGTAGAGAATCTTGGATAGGGATGGATCTTTCAACAAGATAATGATCCGAAGCATACTGCGAAAGCTACTCGCAAACGGTTCCGTAAAAACAATGACTGACTAGAGTAGCCTAGTCAGTCGCCAGATTTGAACCCAATAGAGAACTTGTGGCGAACATTGAACAGCAAGATTCATTTGAGAGGTCCCCAAAACATCAAAGAATTATAGGTAATTTGCAAAGAAGAATGGGCTGAAATACCAAAAGTATGTTGCCGCGCACTAGTGAAGAACTACAAGAAACGATTAATGGTGGTGAAAGCCAACAAAGGTTACGCAATTAAGTATTAATCAACAAATATCGATTTGTACAAATACTTTTTCGCCCTTATTTTCATTAATTTCAAGTTTACTGAATATCAATTTTGTGTCATGCCCTTTTGTGCACAGAACTTTTAACTTTACATTGATATACATCTATTGTGTAAATTTCATGAAGTTTGATGGGTTGGAAGTCTATCAAAATTGAATTTTAAAGGTGTACGAATACTTATTATTTGCTACTGTATATTTTTAGTCGCGTGCGACTCTATATCTCACTATGTCGGTAGGTCAGTCCCGTTTTGCTTCTTTTTTTTTGGGGGGGGGGTAATAACATTGTCACTATTCTGCCGATTTTAACGAAATTTGAAACCTTATGTTGTTTTACATTCTCTTTCGAATAATATAATTGTCAAAGTCCTACCAAAGTTAGTTGGGGAATTATTTGGCAATAACATCATAACTATTCGGCAGATTCTAACGAAATTTGAAACCATAATGTTGTTTTACCTTTTCTTTCGAATGATATAACTTCCAAGGTCCTTCCAACGTTAGTCCTGGAATTATTGAAAGTTTTGAAGGTTTTTAATGTCATAAATCAGAATAAGTGAGAGCACGGGACTTTTGGAAGAGCAGACCTTGTCTTTAATGGTTTGGGTTTTACCACCGATCAATATATATATATATATATATATATATATATATATATATATATATATATATATATATATATATATATATATATAGGAAAAAAGCTCACAAAGTGCACGTGAGTCAAAATTATACAGATACACCCATTATTATGGACAAACCGGGAAAGAACTAGATGTCCGGGTTAAGCAACATCAAGCCAATATACGTAATCACACTGAACAATCTGCGCCTTTTCTACATATGTACAATCTTAACCATAGCATTAACTGGAACAGTGCCAAACCAGTCATAAAATTCAGTCATTATATTTCGAGAAATATATTAGAATGTATCTCCATTAACGCGTTCCCAAATTTCAATCTTAGCCCTGGTTTGTTCACGCTAGACCCCATCATCACTACATACATAAAATCTCAAATAAAGTTGTTTTAGGGTTTTGTACCCCCTAATTAAGGTTCAGAGGTGGGTAGTCTAATCCCCTCTTCCACTATTTAAGGAAATGTATGTCCAGCCTCCTGTTCATTCCTTGAAAAGGTCTTTAAGAATAAAGACGAAAGCCCTCGGAATCGTTTTTCACTTTTCCTTTGAAAATGCAAGAAAAAATACAACCTGCACACCTTTCTACATAAAGAGACCCCGATGACGGCATCGTAAAAGCCGGAAAAATTAAATTCGCTAAATATCAATTGTAAGAGGACAAACTCGAGCAGTGCACCGTGATTAGTGAAGACTTTTCAGGGACGCATTAAGCCCACCAGTAGACTAATAGCCTGAGGATAAGAACATAAGAAAAGAAGGAGACTTCAAAAGACCATCCATGGCCTACACTTGGCAGCTCCTGTTCCAGTCAACACACAAAAGATTTCTTACCAGAGAAAAGTCATCAACATTGTCACCCTTTAAGGAGTTCGTCAGATCTAATCTACAATATACATAAAATGCATCCAGAGGATTATGTCCATTCATGCAACCGCAAAATATAATCTCCCTACTCCTTAGAAAAATATATACATATGTACATAAAAAAAGTCCGTCCCATCTAGCAGCTTCATCCATATATTTATCTAATCTATTCTTAAAACTACCCAGAGAGGAGGCTTCTATCACATGTCTAGTGAGCCTATTCCATTCATCTACCACACGATTTGTAAACCAATTCCTCCCAATCTCCTTCCTAAACCTATACTTATCAAGCTTAAACCCATTGCTACGTGTTCTGTCATGTTCACTAAGTATAAGAACCTTACCCGGATCCCCTTTATTATCTCCTTTTACCCATTTGAAGACTTCAATCAATTCCCCTCTGACTCTTCTCCTTTCTAATGTATGTAGATTTAGTTTTCTGAGCCTTTCACCATAAGGTAAGTTGCTTAGCCCACCAATCATCTTTGTCATCCTTCTCTGCACAGACTCAAGCAAATCAATATCCTTCCTATAATATGGTGACCAAAATTGTACTGCATAGTCTAGATGAGGCCTAACTCGCGCCAGATACAGTTTTAGAATGACTTCAGCACTCTTATTGCTTACACTCCTCCTAATGAATCCCAATATCCTATTAGCTTTATTCTTAGCATTTAGGCATTGCTTTCTAGGACGAAGGTCTGAACTTACCAAAATACCCAAGTCCCTCTCACAATCGGTCCTTCCTAAAATTCTCCCATTTAATTTATAACTATTCAATGGATTATTTCTACCTATACTAAGTACACTACATTTGTCTATGTTAAACTTCATTTGCCATTTCTCGGCCCAATTGGACAGAATGGTCAATTCCTCCTGCATTACAACAGCATCAGAATCAGCCCTAATGGCCCTACCTAGCTTAGTATCATCAGCAAATTTACTCAGGTCACTACTTATACCTATGTCAAGATCATTAATATAAATTAAGAATAGCAAGGGACCCAAAACAGATCCTTGCGGAACTCCACTGCTAACACACCCCCACTCAGATTTAACTCCATCTATACTAACTCTTTGCTGTCTGTCACTAAGCCATGACTGAATCCACCTAAATATACTGCCATCGATCCCGTGTGCTTTAACTTTGCTCAGAAGCCGTAAGTGTGGCACTCGATCAAAAGCCTTACTAAAGTCCAAGTATAAAATATCATAGTTTTCATTATTATCTGCTGCTTCATACAGCAAATTAGTCAGACAGGATTTACCCTTACTAAAGCCATGCTGTGATTCTTTTATCAACTTATGCTTATCCAAGTGATCTCTAATATTCCTTGCTATAATAGATTCCATCATTTTCCCTACCACTGATGTCAAACTTACTGGTCTGTAATTAGACATATTTGTTTTATCCCCTTTCTTAAATATATATCTAATTTATCCTTTGATGTTTTTCGGGGAGTAGAGGCGGAAACTCTCGGGTACAGACACTAAAAAATATTAGTACGTCATTTTCTGACTCTTTTAAGTTCAAGTATGAATAAACACCATCGTTGAGAGGTGAAACTGAGTCCTTTCACGCCTTTGTGCATCTGCTTGCGGGCACGCATTCCCCCGCGGCTGCGTGCTGACTCAGGCCGCTACTTGGGTATTCGCTGCCCAATTCATTCAACACTATTGAACCCCAATGAGTTGAGGGAGTGCTTTCTCGTTAGCTGCTTCGCGATAATTTTTTTTAGACGGATCCGCATCCCGGTGTGACGTCACATTCGCGCGGCGATTTGATTGGCGGAGAAGGGATGCGGTTATTCACTTGAAACGGAATGTCAGCGACTCCCCTTTTTGTGGTTATTTTAGAATCATTCTCCCCTTTCCATCATCACATCATCAGTCTTTCTTTTAAGGGATGCGTAAACCCCCCCTTTTTAAAGTACGACATGTACGTTTTCGCACATTTTCATTTTCTCTAACTTCACCATTTCTTTTCCAATCCACCTCATAATCTTTCTTTCGAAGATGCTTACGTTGTGTTTTGGTCACTTATTTTTTTTATTTATCTCTTTTGTAATCGCTTTTTCCGACCTCTTGTTTATTCCGATTGTCTATGGTGATCATTCATGTGTAACACTTGTTGGCAGGTTAGGAAAAATATTTGCTTATTGGATTTATCAATTAAACTTCGTAGTATTAAAATAAATGCGATAATTATTGACGTTCGGACAATGGTCTTTTTAGATGTTTCAACGGCTTGTGTGAACCTAAACGCCGACGGCAAACTCCCGCCCAATCTCTCAACTCCCATTCCACTCAAAAGTCCTTGGGAGCGCGGATTCTTCTAGCTCACCTGGCCTCCTTCAACGCTGTGCGTGTTCTTGTTACGAACATGTGCGTGTTCTCCGTTACGAACATATGCGTGTTCTCCATTACGAACATATGCGTGTTCTTCGTTACGAACTCATGCGTGTTCTTCGGTACGAAGTTATGCGTGTTCTTCGTTATGAACTTATGCGTGTATTCGTTACGAACTCATGCGTTTTATTCGTTACGAACATGTGCATGTTATCCATTACGAACTTATGCGTGTTCTTCGTTACGAACTTATGTGTTCTTCGTTACGAACTTATGCGTGTTCTTCGTTACGAACTTATGCGTGTTCTTCGTTACGAACTTATGCGTGTTCTTAGTTACGAACTCATGCATGTTATTCGTTACGAACTTTTGCGGTGGTCGATCAAAGTGTTGCCCCGTGTCACAAAACACCCAGGTTAAATGGGAGGGGGAGGTGGGGGGGAGGCTATGATTTCGTGTGAGAATCGGTTCTTGAATGGAATTGATTCTTTTCTCCCGCACCTTCGCTCTTTCTCATCGGGATGCCCCGTGATCGTTGCGCTTGATCGCTGTCAAGTAACCTCGAGGCTCAGAGTATGGTGGGGTTGCCCTCTGACCTGGGGTTCAAGTTGTTGCTTTTTCGTGGGTTTCGATTCCCTCTGTTCCACCCCCAAAGAGAAACGAGTCTGAGAGAGTTGTGCGCCCCCCTTGTCCCGCAGATTTCACTTTGAACTTTGCTACGTTCTTTAAAAACCCATTTGTAAAGATAATTCTCGAGATGCTCTCGTTGGTTGTCGCTTTATATTTATATCCACGAAATGAATGCCTTCAGTTATTGCTCCTAAGGGGAGGAAGCGGGGGGGAGGAATTCGTATGGGAAAAACTTCGAAAATTACTCATTTGTCGGAATTTAAACTTTTGATTTTTAGTCAATCAAGGGGGAAAGGGGGAATCCCTAGGATTAACTGAGCGTTCAGATCCCCATAAACTCAGAGTCGTAAAATACGATAAAAACCAATCGGTGCAAAGTTTCCAATTAAGATCCTTCCCCCTTGAGGGGTCTTCTTCGTTAGAGAAGTTGGTGCAAACAAATTCCTCTCCTTTTGTCTGTCGACATTGGAAGAAAAGCGAATGATTCGTAGAATCTCCGCTGTTTTGTTAGATCCTACCTTGTGGGGAAAGACGCTTTTTATATCGACTGAATCCCCCACTATAACCAGCCAACCCCCATCTCCCCTTAAACCACTCACACACCATGTATCTCGATTTGTTCCTTCTCACATAATAATAGACAATATCGCTACTATTTGCCGTCCGAGTAAATTCTCAGGTTGGTCGGAGTCCTGTAGCTTGCTGAGCACGTGTTCTGTACGAGCCTGAACTCTAAATTTAGGGAAGGTGGAATGAGTTTGGTTGCCCTCATCTATATTATGTGGTGCCACTTCAAGGAAATAACCACACTTGAAGAAAAGGTATCGGACGTTCGTACTCGACTTCGGCGACCAATTTCGTGTCGAGGAAAAGATCCAGAGGTTCGATTGCGGTCGAGTTAATCTAACGGAGGAAGATGAAAGCGGAAATAACTAATACACAAGAATGAATCGGTATCGAATACTGATGGGGAATAATGAAGTATCATTAATAACAAATAATGAGTAATGATAATGGTTGACTGTCTTAAATATGGGGTACAATAATTAATGGCTGGTAACTGGGATGTTTTATCGGACCACTGGAAAGCGAGTGTGCCCCTAACTCACCAGTCGGGCTGAGTTATCACGCCCTGGGATGTGCCTGATGTTCTCACACTTCGCATTGGCGGGCAAGGTCACGTGTTCAGGTTTCCATGACAACGGTTTTATCTCCAATCATATCCTATTAGTAAACAAAGGGTCATAAAATATCGGTCTTTGGGATTCCAATGATATTTCCTGCGCAGGCGTGAACTGATTAGTAGACGTCCGTATGTATCTGAGTTTTATAGGGGGGGGGGGTCGCTGTCTTTTCCTGCGAGGGTGTTATACACATGATACGACGCCTGCCACCGAGACGTGAGACATGTTTATTATTGTGCGAATTTCTATGTTCTCATAGAATTATATATATATATATATATATATATATATATATATATATATATATATATATATATATATATATATATATATATATATATATAATATCCATTAAACCACATTGAAAGAGAAAACGGAATAATTTTTCCTTGCAGTAATATTTTTATTCCCTTTTTTTCGAAAAAATCCATTCAGGGAAGCGATTCGAACCAGGCACACTGAGGCAGCGAGCACCGCTTTACTGCAAGGAAAAATTATTCCCTTTTCTCTTTCAATGTGGTTTAATGGATTCATTTTCATCATTCTCTCGCGCTACTTTGAGAAATACACACACACATATATATATATATATATATATATATATATATATATATATATATATATATATATATATATATATATATATATATATATATATATATAATTTTGGTTTATTCCTCTTTCATTCACTTGGGTCGTTTCTAATCGAATTAATTTTCCTCAGTAGTATTTCTTATGTATGTGTATAAATTGATGTTCTCTGGTTTGTTGTCGCTCTTTTCCCGCAACCTAAATTATCAAATTGGCATCTACATAGCAACTGTAACGACGGTCTTATATCACTTTCTCTTATTTATTTCCCATGCACACATCTCTTTCTGTTAATAAATTTTCCTCCCCCTCTTTATCTTTACGACCCAATCCATTCTCGAAGTCATCTTCGTTGCTTTATGGCTTTTCATTAATGTATTAACTATTATTAATCTGCATTACCTCGCTTTGAATACTTTCCAGGCCGGTTGGCGGCCATGTTTAACAGAGTTGCATGTTCTCTAATTTATCATTCCCGTTCGTTTTCTCTTGTTTTTTTACAATAAAATACGCTACACTGAATAGGCCTTAAGCTCGATCTTTAACTGCCCCCCCCCCCCCCCTAGGCATTTGTGAATCTCGGTGGGTGAGTGTATTTGTTTCCATCATCCTCCATCACCCCCTCGTACCCAGCCACTCATGGCTGGTCTGTAGGACAGAAAACGGCCCAGCCTCTCCAGAAATGACGTGAGGCACGCTCTTTGCAAATTGGCTACTTCTTGGGGGGGGGGGGGAGGTACTATTCTATTAGTAAGCAGACGGACGACCCCGGATTGTGAAAAAGATTTCGGTTTTTGTTTCGGTGACGCTTATGTCCCATAATGTCAACGATACGACATAGCCTTCATTGGCCTATTGTAGAAAGGACATCTTGCATTGGCCTATTGTAGAAAGGACATCTTGCATTGGCCTATTGTAGAAAGGACATCTTGCATGTCTGGTTGTTCGCGAAGCCGATCTATGAATTCGAAAACAAGAGATTTTTTTAGCCCATATCTTCGTCGTGAAGAGGATCTTATTAGAGGATTTATTATAGGGGTTTTATAATGCGCCCTGAATGGCGCATTATAAATACCTATTATTATTATTATATTATTATTATGACCCCCAAATCCCAGGTGGCATTTGGGCAGTATGATCACGTGGTTTCCTTTATATCTTATGGCTAGGCTGTGGTTATTCTTTTGGATGGTGTATCGCCGGTGCCTTTCTACCTTGTGCTTTCCGTGCTTCAAGACTTTAAGGTTTCTCTGGACTGAATCATGGATAATCGCATCGCCCTCAGCCCACATCAACAGGGAATTTACACTTTCTTGTATTGGCAAGGTGTCTTTTTCCTCTTCCTCTGAGGCTCCTGCTTATTTTATCCTCTTCTGGAGTGTAAACTATGCTGTCCATTTCGGTGTTAATAATCCCTTTCTAATTGATTAAAAAGCAGAAGAGCCATTATGGTAAAAATGTTATATGGAAAAATTAGGGATTAGCAACTTGTCACAGCTGGGAGAAATGAATACGGAGGAGATAAAGAAAGTGGTGGATAGGTACGATGGAGCCGTTTGGAGGGAACAAATATCAGAAAAGTGTACAGTGTCATTATACAGTCAACATGACATCACTTTTAAATCTGTACTGATGTTTAGGGCAAGGACTAATACTTTGATGTTGAATTTGGAGGATATATATAGGTGGAGAGGTGGGATCTGAGATCTGTGCAACTGGAAAGAAAGAGACTTTGGAACATTTTGTGAAGGACTGTAGTGCATTGCGGGAGGTGATGAGGAAATTTGGAGTGGAGGAAGTTCAAATTATTATACTTTTACTGTTAGAGGGGGGGGGGTGAAGAGGCAGAGAAATATAAGAAGTGTGTCTTGTGTATGTGGAACAAGAGGAGGAAACTCCAGGATTTGGCAGGAAGGGGAGGACGGTGGATGCAGAGGGAAGAACCAGTACGACCGCTGATGCAAAAGCAATACCGGACGACATCATCTGATCTAATATGGTACCTTGTTGTACTAAACCCTATAAAGCCCCTATTGTAAATCCCGCCTAAGAGCAAATAGTTCATTCATTTTTTTAAAGTTTAACTCTTGTTCCTTAACTAAGAGGTTAACGCAAGAGAAATCTTCAAAAGAAGAAAGGGCAGCATGTTGTGCTGCCCTTAAAAAATGACTCGGCTTCGAACACGGGTATCCGAATTGACAGTCGAGTGTTCTAACTATATGGTTACCAGGCACTTTATTCCGTTGTAATTTCTTACGCCCCTCGATCGATCTCAGTATCTCTCCAGGGTAAAAAGCACCCCCAAAGACAAGACCGAACCGTTGTTTTATTCTCGCTTTTCACGTGTATGGTATGGATTGCCTTTTCACCGCGCTGTCCGTTTCTCTCCCCAAATGGGTAAAATTTAAATGTCAATAAAGAATAAAGCTCGGGTAGACTCAAACTAGTTTGATAATGCGGGGGCACTGGCGTTGGGAGGGCGTGTTGCTCCTCCAGGTACCAGGTGCAATAGTCGATACAGGGCATATGTGGACGTAGATGCGACGATCCTCTGACTGGATCTCCTCTCTTTAAAAAAAATATTCTATTTCTTTCAAACTTTTCACAATTAGAAATAAAAACATTCTTCCGAAGAAAAATGATTCCGTTTTTCTTTTGTTTTTTGCGGCTCGACTATTTTTCACGAGAGATACATATATAGTATATATATTCGCCGCGCGTCATACTCTAATTTTCCTTTGAATTCCCAATTCATTTCTATCTTTCATAGTTTTTTCCGATTCACCCCGCGACGCAAGTCTTAAAAAGCGTCTATTCACGATAACCTTTTTTTTCTCTCACGCGTAGCTGAGTGGTCTAAAGCGTTGCTTCAAATGAGTTGAAAGCGGTGCTCACTCTCTTTTTCGCAATTAGGAGAAAACATTTTTCAGAAGAAAAATGATTCCTTTTATCTTCTGTTTCTTTGCGGTATGACTCATTCTATTTCATCATTCTCTCGCGTTCATGAGAGAGAAATAGTATGATGCTATATGAATATGTGTATAATCTGCAATGGCATGGTTTCTGCAGTTACTCTCTGCTTCGAAGGGGTTTGAAGAGCACGAATAAAATAGCCGTTGGTTCATCTTATATACTTTTAAGTGGGTTCCGAGTGCCTCTTTCCATATATATATATATATATATATATATATATATATATATATATATATATATATATATATATATATATATATATATATATATTCCATAATTATTGGTGAGTGCGAAATAGCAATTTGGGGTTTTCGACTTAATTGGAGTAATATTTCTTTGCTTGGGTTTATTGGGTGCGAGTGTGAATGCGGAAATGGCAATTGGGAATTAGGAATTGAATTTATTAAACGGGGGAAGGAAGCAGAATCTGCTGCTCCTTCCCTTTAACGAAAGGGTAAGTGTTTGGGCTGATACACCCTCCCTACCCCCAACTCCCTTCCCGAGCGTCTGCGGATTCCTGTACGCTTTTGAGCGTAGTTACCCGTTATAAAATGCGTAGGCCTGTCAAGGGGTTCCCTTATTCCTGCATATATTGCCCTCTGTTGTGTCCTTGTATTTGTGGGATGGAGGGGGGGGAGCTTGCGTGGCATTCTTTGGTATATATATATGATTCCCCCTCCCTTTTTTTTGCTTTTCCCCAGTGTCAGGTTTCCAATTTTCCTCCCGTCGTAATGCAATCCTTGATTACCAATTATTTACGATCAATAAATGGCCTCTTTTTTTCTTCTCTCGTTCGACTTTGTATGTATTAAACAAATAAAAATAACCAGGAAGTTTCGGAGACAACCTCTTAAAGGAAGTGGTAAAGTTAGGTGGCTGAAATTGTTTGAAAGGTACATCGCTCATGTTCCTGCAAATAATAATGATGATGATAATAATAATAATAATAAACAAAATCTGTTTACATCTCTTGCTGCGATTCGTAGCTTCAAAGAGTAAGCGCCTTTATTTTCTCGATATAAAGAAGAGTCTTCGTCTTGAGCACTTCCCTCCCCCTCCCCTCTCTCTCCGTCTCTCTCTCTCTCTCTCTCCTCTTACAATTTGAGACTTCTAGTGTCTAATGGCGGTCTTTTATTTATTTTATTATCTTCCCTCCCCCCCACACAGACATTTCTTCTAGGGTTGAAGTTGTTGCAGAAGTATCTTATTTGACCCTTCGCTAATGAGTGCTAATAATTTAGTTACTATTTTGGTTCAGTTTAGAGGCATTTTCAATCGGGGGCAGCTTTATGCTCGCCTCATGAAATTGCGAGATATACAAATTTCCTCCTTCGTCGGCAATTTAATCCCCTTCCCCCTGCGCGCATGGGAGGGGTGGCAAATGTGTGCCCTTGAGTGCCAGTGCCATCTTTATTATTTTACTCGAATTTAATGCGTAATAGCAACGAGGCACCCCACAGAGTTTATACGGTTATATTTATAAAGGTGGCCAAAATAGACGATGTGAAAATGGGTGGAAGATACGAGTATATATCGCCGCTGATCCCACTGCAGGCATTGGGGCCGGGAGGGCTAACAGCTGGCATTGGGGTCGGGAGGGCAAACTGTGTGCATTGGGCCGTCGTTTCTTTCATTATGATCTCTGGCTAAGATCGAATACAAGGGAAAGGCGAAAGGAAACCACTAATTTTCGCCCCATTTTGGCTGTTATGTGCACCACACCTTTCGAGGCGTGTACACGCGTTTCCCCTCTACATACACGAGTTGCCAATCGCGCTTCGGTCTATTCTATATGACACTTTTTCCCTCTCCCTCGCATAAGGGGAGCAAAAGGTGAATTTTCGTGATAGAAATGTCTGCTAGAGTCATTGAGATGCGCGATGCATTATTCCCTCGAGCGAATAGTGTGTCTTCCGGGTCCCTCCTGGCACCGCTCGCCCCAGAGGCATGCCCCCATCTCCCTTACTACCCCGGGATGTTCCTCAATCCCTTTTCCCTGCCCCCCATCCCCCCTACCACCAAAGCATATTTATCCGCTCCGGACGAGGCCATCAATCGGGAAGGATTTATCGACTCGATGGAGAAGAGGAGGGAGGGCGGAAGCGAGGCGTCCTCCCTTACTGGAGTCACCCTTAAATTCTCCACCGACAGAAAACGACTACAAACCCGTATAAGAAACTAGAACCCCCCCCCCCCTATCGAGAGGGGACACTGTGTCCCATTAAAAAAAAAAGAAGTATTCTGTGGGTTTTCACCCATTCCCCCCTCCCCTTTATCGCTTGTTTTTTCCGTTTTTACACATTTTATGGCGAGAGGTTTTACGGTTTTAATTCGTTTTCATTTTTGTTTTTTTCGTCCATTTAAAAAAAATAAAAATAATCGTTTTCACACATTTTCCTGTTTTTGGTGTTTTGATTCGGTTATTGGCGTGTTTGTACCCACTTTTCCTCTTCTCGTTTTTTATTCATTTGTAGGGGTAGCGTTAATCATTTTCTTTTCTCGTCAATTTTTTTTATTCCGTAGTTTTTCATATTTCTTCGTTTTTGTTGGAGGTTTTTTTTTTTTAGCTCGACTGTATTTTGGCGTCGAACTGACTTTGTTTATGATGGCAAACTCTCTCAGGCTCTGGGGAGTGAATGTTTCCGTAGAAAAAGCGAAAAATGGCGGTAATTCCCCCCCTCCCCTTTGAATTTGCCGCCAAATGGATTTTGTGCCCCTCCACACATGACCTTATTCACCCCTCGCCAAGGTTTTCACCCCCGTTTTTGCATCTCTTGAATGTCTTTTCCCCTCTTCCTGAAACCGTGGACAATTGGAAGGGGCTATTATGGTCCGTTGATGTCTTCCACACATGTTCCATCCATCAACTCTCGCCGAGAGGCGGGTCTTTATTTCGTTATGGAGGAGGGGGGGTGCAAATTCAGGAGGGTTTATGGGTGCGGATTTTGAGAGTTGCAAGTAGTCTCCACACATCTCTGACTTATTCTAAATTCACCACTTTTGTCACGGGCTGCTTTTCAAAGTATCTTGAGTGATAGCGCTTGGAAGAGGAGAAAAATTGTGGTTAATCCAACGAAGATCACCATGCGGGGAAGGAATGGGCGGTGAGAGAGAAGGATAAACAGTTTAAAAATAGAGAAATAACAGGAATAGGAGGAATTTCCGGGATGCCATTGAGAGTGCCGCCTCTAAATCCTTGGAGCTCGAGATCGACAAGTCTTGAACACGTTGACTGCAGTTACCACGCGATCAGAGGATTGGTATTGTTATTACTTACTTAATACCTAAATAACAATAAACCAACGAGAGCATCTTCCTCAGAAAGCTTGAAGCGTGGTTGGTTAGAAAATTGGTGAAGTGAGGTGAAATGAGAATGTGCAGAAAGTACACAATTCTCCCAGCTTGCGACTAAATAAGAGGAAAGTATTCGCCCGCCAAATGTTGCAAACCTCGGCCTTGATGGTCGTACACTCGAGTACGACCTGTCGCTACACAATATACTTATTCGAAACTATGGGTCTACCATATGTGGCCCAAGTTGCAGTAAGGTTAAATTGGAGCCCTGGTAGATGGGACACATTCGTGGTTTCGAATGCTTGTGTACCTACTTGTTTCCTCGAGGTTTGACTCCCTATCCGGGCCCCAGTAGGGAGGAGTGATGTTTATTGCTATAATGGTCACCCTCGACGTTGGAGTTCTCGCAGGTCTGCTGAATACGGCATTGGACTTCTGGCGTCGAAGTAACTGGTTCATTCCCAGCGAAAGCAGACATAAAACGTCAGCGTACGGAGAGAAGTATTTCGTACACGCTGAACCTGATGCAGGCAGCTCCAGTCGCACGCGTCATCACCCATAGACAATTATATCATCACTCGCTCTCTCTCTCTCTCTCTCTCTCTCTCTCTCTCTCTCTCTCTCTCTCTCTCTCTCCCCCCCCTCTCTCTCTCTCTCTCTCTCTCTCTCTCTCTCTCTCTCTCTCTCTCTCTCTCTCTCTCTCTCTCTATCTCTCTCCCCCCCTTCTCTCTCTCTCTCTCTCTCTCTCTCTCTCTCTCTCTCTCTCTCTCTCTCTCTCTCTCTGAGCGCACAACATAAAACTCTTTCGTCCAAAAAGCTGCCGTGGCGTGGAACGGGTTGGCTCTCCCTTGGGCCACGCAGGGTACCCTACTCGATGGGGTAGATGGTAAAACGCAGCACTACCGCCGACAAGGACCGGCCCTTGTTCTCAGACCTTCCAGTGATTCGGTGACTGTCATTTTGATCTTTTGTAAATTTCATTGTCAATGGATCTCGGAGGACGACCCCTCCCTCCGCAGCCGTCAGAGCATGGCACTATTTTATTAAGTGGTCGCCGAACTGCCCCTGGCATCGACTGCATTCTAGAACAGTAAGAAGAAACCAACGAAGGAATCGCCATCAAAAAAGGGGTTGGCAATGAAAGTGGGGGAGTTAGGGGAAGGGAACATGTGCGAAGGGGACCTAGTCCGACTAGACATCCCAAGGTGAAATGGAGTAAGAGAGAGACCCTTGTGGCTTTCTTCAACCTAGCCTTCCCCCTCCCTTCTGAGGCGAAGGCAGGCTGGGCACCCTACTATATGACGCACTATTCCTGTTTTATTCTCATTGTCCCCAATTGTGTCATTGCCCCACCCCCTCCGTTTATTACCTCCAGTACCAATTTCCTACCCCCCCCCCCTCACCTGCCTTCTCGATAATCTCTCTTTTTTTGTTATAGGGGGGGCTTTTATTCCCGGGGGTAATTAAATTTGAAAGCTGGATTTTATCCCCCCCCCCACCCGGTTTAATTAGAAAGGTGCTGGAGGCGATGGTGATCCCACGCGCGTGCAGATAACGAGCCTCGCGATGTCCCCCCCTCGTTGGATGTGTGTTTGTGAAGGGGGCTAGGGGGGGGGGGTAGTCGTGAAGAGGAGCTTAAGAGGGCTAATGAAGGAACTAGGAAGGGGTTGACAATTTTCAATAGCGGGGTAGGGAGGGAGGGGGGGTTTACAGGCTTATATGATTATCTTCGTACAATGAGTACAAGTACGAACTTAAGCCTCCATCTCCCCTTTGGGTATGAGGAGGCGGGGGTAAATAGGATGGAGACTAAGAATAGAGGCCGAAAAAAAAGATATTATTTTTATATTATTATTATTTGAGTTCCTGGCATTGGAAATGCATGGTATGGTTTGTCTCTGCTTTTGCTACATAATAACAATGGCGCTTATGCTTAGGATGTTAATGGTACGAGGATATCATCGGTTCGTACTGTTGGGTATTTAGTTCGTACGTGACTTTTAAGAGGCTTTGAATTTTATTTTTTCCACTACTGTCCTTTGAGTTTGACCTTAGTTAAGTTGGATTCGGCCTATTAACCCTCCCTGTCACCGCCTTCCTCTTTATATCCTTTGAAGGAGTTTAAACTAGGACTTTTGGATGTCTGGGTTCGTTTTACGAGCTTGTTCTTTGGGGTGGGGTGGGAGGGGTTTATAATACATCCGGATTCTGTATTATTTAGAATTGGTGAGGTGTGTTATTGTAATCTGTCACCCTTAGTTTTTGGCCTGTGATTGTTCTTCCCTGAGTTTTTTTTTATTTTCGCTCCCTCCCCTCTACCCCCATTGGATTCTTTACCTTGTGAGTGAAAATATCCTTTGTCGGTTGCACCAGATTCTTCTTGGCGAATTCGTGCACTCATTTCTGTGCGTGTGTGTTCGTGCTCCTGCGATGGCGCTCTAAATAGCAGTAGATACGCCGATATTTCTCTCATATCCGAAGGTTCGGGGGCCATATTTGGAGGCACAAGGGTGCAAAAATTAAATTTGCATATGGATGGGGGTTAACTAAGGGCCATCGCTTTAATTACTTTAAGAAACAATGGTCCGACCGAACGCTCGCCAGTGCCTATTATGATTCATAACTCGCCTACTCCGAGATTCTGGTCCGCTGGGGCGTTCTATATTCGCATTTTAAAATTCATGCGCGCGCGTTTGTGCGTGTGAATGCGTGTGTCTGTGTGTGTGTGTGTGTTCCCTTATAACTTGTTAGTATGTTTGATCACCCAACAAGTTTATTATAATGGCGTCGCGAGAAGCTTACGGCTGGCAGAGGGTGATCGAATGAGTGGCCATAGCGTAAGAATCGCCATACCGTGAAAGCGGCACGGGTATGATCGCGCGTCTCTTGTAGTCAGGGCGGATTCGCGCTCACATACAAGTGGCCTCTTTGAATCTTTGGAAGAGGATGGCCTCCCTCCATTTTATTTGAATTTCTGGTTTTGGGCGCATGCTCTTGAGCCGGACGCCGGAGCATGTTTCCTCCTTTTTATTGCTTCATTTTGCATTTGGTTTGTTTTTTGTTTTTTCATCTAGCCTAGCATTAGGTTATAAGATAATTACGACGGTTTCTAGCCTTGTAGGCAGTCGCCAGATGTGTGCCCCCCCCCCCAAAAAAAAATGCATACATAAGTCAATTCGCGTAAAAAAAATATTGGTTTTGACAGTGGTGAAACACGCGAACGGAGGCCTTAGCTCGAATGGCCAGTTAAATTGCCACCTTTCGATCGATGTTTGTTGCCAAGGTCTATTGCAATCGCATCAGTATTGTACAAGGATGAGCAGCGTTGCAAGTGTGTTTGTAAATGTTCTTAAATGTGTCCACTTAGCCCATTATTAAATATATTTAAGTTGTTTTATCTAGTGTTTCTTCTCATTCTCACTCCCACGGGTTCATTTTTCGGTGCTTCCCACAGTGTGCGTATGGACCAGTTAGTGAAATGAAATATATTAGCAATAATATTGCTTAAATATTTGTAGTTAACGGACACTTAGGTAATTTTGGGGGCTGAACCATTACCAAAACGCTTTTTTAAAAAGAGTATAAACTACCATTTAATGAATGGGTTAATTTTCCATGTTGTGGACAGAGAAGCTCAGGTATTTGATGATTTCTTCCATCGTAGCGGGGATAGTTTCTTCTCGGTAGCACAAAAGGTTTTTTTTTATCTACCTCCTGCGATATTATTATAATTGTAACCCCTTGATCTGTATTATTAGTAGCAGTAGTAGTGGATGGAGAGATGCGTTACATGGTAAGATTTAACTTAAGTCAGTATATGTTTGTGCAAGAGGGGGAAAAAAAAAATTCGCCCGAGTATGATGCTTGATACTCGTGCCATGAAGGTGCCTGGAGGCGTCTGCTTCCCATCGCTTCAATTTGCTCATCGCGTCCAGCTTGACTCATTTACAGCATTCATATGAATACCTTTCCCTTCTACTCCGGCAGCCATCGCAAGGAGGCGCGAATTCGTACCTTTGAGCCTCTATCCAGACTTTTTACAAATTGTTCTGAGGGTTTGGAGGCACCCATCTAGGCCCCAGAGATTTAGGATGAAAAAGGTTATCTAAAGTTCATTTCAGGCCCGCTCTTTCTCACTATTATGGTCATTTCTCGCTGTCCCTTTTTTCTGGTTGTTCATTCCCCATTACACAGGTGAGTGACGGCGCCTCGGTGGAATATACACATTGGTGTATAATTCATTCTATTCCCCCCCCCCCTCCTGTTTCGTTTTATTCTCATATAGCACCATACTCACGTTGGAAGCTAAAGGTTGTAAACACACTCGAGGAGGGAGGGGGGGATAACAACGGTAGTGAAGAGAGGGAATGGTTGAGGACCCATTTTCCAACGGCGGGAGGGGGAATGGGTATTTCTAATAGCGTTGATGTAAGCTCACCCGACCTTGATAGAAAATAGTTTAGTACATGTTTTTTGCCCAATTTGTTCCTGGTGTGTTTGCGGGCATCTTGCGGACTCGAGATCTCAGGCTGTCCACCAACTCAGACTCGATCTAGACAAAGGTAACCGAAGCAAAACGTCTTGAAATATCTTACCATTGTAGAGGGGGTCGGCTTCCACGCCGTATCCCCTCTGTTTAAAGTCAGCGGGGCTCTGCCAGGCGCTGCGTCTGTCTTCACGGCCGAGCTGGTGGCAATACACCACTCGGTACGGGAGATTACGCGACGTGCACGGTTCGGAGACCGGATTGTGATCTATAGCGACTCACAAAGCGCCCTGAGTGCTCTCGGGGCATTGGAATCTCCGCATCCCCTGGTTCGCGATATCCGTGACGCCACGGTTTTGGCGAGCCGGGCAGATGTCGAGATTATCTTCTGCTGGGTTCCTGGACATGTAGGAATGGCGGGGAATGAGCGCGCCAAAGAGTCCGCGAAGACTCGGCAACTGGACCAGCGTTTCGCTTTTCCTCACACCGACTACATGGCAAGAATACGGGCAGCTCTTCTGGCTGCTTGGCAAAGAAGATGGGAGACGTAGAAGGGAACTTAAAGTTGCGTGCCATTGCGCCGCGACTGTTCCCATTGACCTACCCCACAATGCCGCGACGGCTTCAGGTTGCTTTAGGGCGTCTGCGAATTGGACACACTTGCGGGACGCACCGCCATTTGATGAAGCGCTCGCCTCCGCCCTACTGTGAAGTCTGCGTTGTCCCCCAGACTGTTCGGCACATTCTTGTTGAATGTCCCAGTCTGGGCAATCTCCGGGCACGTTACCTGTCCCGGTACTGGGATGGGCGGGGTCGCTACCGCCTGCCCCTTGTACTCGGGACGAGTTCGTGCACATTGACTGGTGGACAGGACTTATAGACTTTTGATGAGAGGCCGGCCTTCTCCCCTTTATTTCATTAGTTGGGTTTTTTTTGTTGGTTTTTGTTATTTTAGTAGGTCGCACATTCCTGCGCCGGGGAGATGCGGACCTCCCCCCGACGCCGGAGCTTGTTTCCTGTTTTTTGCCTTTCCTTTTTTATTTTTGTTGTTTTTTTGTTTTTGTTTTTTTTTGCACCTTATTTTAAAGATGCCTAGTACTAGGCAGTGCTGAATACGGTGACTAATGCCCAAGTAGGTAGTCGCCAGATGAGCTCTTAAATTTTTTTTTTTTAAATTTTCCCATTGTAATTCTTCGGCCTAAAAAAATGAAATTGTTCAAAATGTCCTAAAAAGGTTAGCCGTTGCGTTCATCTCCAATCCCTAATTCATTTTCCACAAATCGTGGTGAAAGGTTAATATCTAATAATAAATAAGTTTATCAATAGTAAACATATAAAGGTACACTTTCTGGGAGGAGCGGGGATGGTGGTGGTCAGACTGTCCCTGATATATTATTAGATAATAATAATACATTCAAGGTGTATTCACGAAACTCCTGCCATCTGAAGTTTACTATGGACTATTGGTCTTCCGTTCATATAACGTACTTAGTGGCGAATGATAACCTAACTTTCTTATTCTTACGACTGATCAATGGCTTGACTGCTGGTGAGCGAGATTTTAAAGATCTTTCCTTGAAGTGACGCGATACTGTCTTCCTGGAGCCACTAATGTCCATAGTTTCATATAGTTCTCGGGAAATCCTGGCTGCTGTCTTGTATCGGTCCTTTATGTAGATACGGATGATGGCTTGGTCATCTCTATTTGAGGTTTTCCTAGGCCTACCAGTAGAAATTCCACTGATCCATGATGCTGTGGTATCGTTACGTAATATAATATTATGTACCACACTTTGGGGCGTTTACCCCTTTCAGCTATGGCTCTGATGGAGGGATGATCTTCTTGATGTAGCTTAGCATTTAGCTCCTGGATATAGGCAGGTGTAGTGGATCCTCCCTTAGGTATGGTTACTGCTCGCTACTTGAAAGTGTTTTGACTGAAAGTGCTAACAATTTATGGAAGTAAGTTACCATCCTAAATTAGTTGGTTGTCTTAAAGATAGAAGTAATAGAATTACGCTGTCCAGATCATTTTGACCACCATATATTTGCACGTGACTTGGTTTCAACTATCTTAACTTGTGCATTTACTATAGCCATGCTTAGTTTTTATTTATAATGCTTTACTTACAATTCTTTGTTTTAAAGTTACTGTAATTTTTGTAATGGAAACCTAAGTGTCCGAATCATTATGGACGCTAATATATATCCAAAGAAGTACAGTCACGTACATGTGAATGAAGGAAAGAAACCACAGTGTTAAGATCGATTTATTGCGAAACCAGGATCGACGGACACATATTTCCTGCACACACACACACACACACACACACATATATATATATATATATATATATATATATATATATATATATATATATATATATATATATATATATATATATATATATATATATATACATGCATACAGTGTCCCGCAAAAGTTTACAACACGCCATGAAAAACAGACGTTTATGTATTTGTAAGCACGATATTACTTGAGACTTTTATTACTAACAGGATATGTATTCAAACTGTATATATATATATATATATATATATATATATATATATATATATATATATATATATATATATATATATATATATATATTTGAGACCCCAAATAACCCCATTTGTCTCTTTAATTGCAGGGGACATCACACAAAAGGGATACGAGAAGAAGAAAGGGAGGTTGCTGGCTCCTTATGTCTCCAAAGAGCAAAGTCAAGGTATGTAGGGTGTCTGTTACGAGGCTGTGTGTGTGTGTGTGTGTTTGTTTGATTGGATCAGGAGTGACGAAACTACATTACATTTTCCTTACTCTTTCGAATTCTCGTTTTATTTATATTTGTTTATTTCCTCAAATTTCTTTCACACGTTTTTCATTTTTACTATTATTCTTTCATGTATCTTTCTTTTGGTTTTGTTTTCCCAGTTTTATTTCTTCTTTTCTTGCTTTTTTTTCCGTATACTCTTTTTCTGTATTCTTTTGCTGGTTTTTTTTTCAATTCATGGTTAGGTTAATTACGCTTAAGCAGTCTTTTTAGTGCATTTTGCCCTTAAAGGCAATCCTGGCCAACATTTGCTTTTTTAACGAAAATTTTGTCCTATGCCCCCCCCCCCCCCTCCCCTATAGTATGAATCTCCAAAAATAGTTCGGTACCCCCCTCCATGAAGCGTAGACTAACATGGGCCGGGTTTTGACCTGTAAAAAAGTTTGCCCATTTGTGTTTTCCTTTAAAGTCAAACTGTTTTTAAAGGGCCGTTTTTATTAATACACTTGTTTGGTTGATTCCAGCGGTGAAAGTTGCGTTTGTAAATATGGAGAATATTTTTGGCTATTATTAAGTTAATTGCGTACGTGTAATTGCTTAATTTTCATGTTAAGGGAATTGGCTGTTACATCTTTGACTGTGGATGCCAAATGCAGACACTTTCTGTTCGTGTCATTGTTTTTTGATCGAGACAGAGCGTTTCACAGTTCTTTCTATCGGTTCATAAACGTTTAATAAGTCATCTCTCAATGATTTCTTTCCCCTAATAAAACTTGTGCATGGCATTAAACATAGTTTAATATTTGGCTTATCTTGCACTGATACTCGGCTGAAAACGCATATGTTACTAATATTACTTACTAATACTAACTAATCATATTCGAGATAATAATCGCCTCGCTTTGGCTAATGGTACCTGGTTTGCGAGCAATTGCGGTGTGGGAAGCCTTTGGTCTCTCGCAACCAGAACAAGGGTGCTTCTTTGTCTTCTCTTTTCTCCCCCTCGTATTAACTGTGTTCGTGTGGCGTGGGCCCCATTTCAGCATCCGAAGCTGCAGCGGGGCACCACCTTCACCGCTTTCATCACCTGCCCGCCGGAGGCAGCGGTGCAGCGAGTCGCAGCCGTAGGTCGGACCATCGGAACATTACCACTCACGAGCAACGTTATCTCTCAGGTACCACCACCACCCTTGATCTCTTACCCCCGTACCCTTATTTTTATGCTTGTTTGCGTATTTAAGTGTGGTTGGAGGCCATGGGTCCTCTTGGTGCGGTCACTATTCGCCTCACTAAGGTAAGGAGTAAAGCGAGTGATCTCGCTTCGCTTATGACGGACGCGGTCGCCACTTCATCAGAATCGGTTGTTTAAATGCATTGCCCCCTCCCCTCCTTCGCCGTTTTCATCAGCCACACGAATCCCTGCTTCCCTTTGTATCCTTTAATCTTACCCTACCCTCATCTCGATTTGTATGCGCATCCTCTAAATCCCGCACCTTTTGGGTTTGGTAAACCCCCGATGGCGGTTTACGTCTCCATGAATGCTTTGACTGCTCAGTAGATCTCATTTTCCTTGTATTTACTCGCTTCCTAATTCTCTGCTAACCGCATGCAATTGCCGCTAGGTTGCCCCCACTCAGTCTCTACCGTTCCTCGTTATGCTTCCCCCTTGTCTCTCCTCCTAGCTTCCATCCCCCGATCTTGCGACTTTCGGAGCTAACCCCATCTCTGTTCATTTCGTTGGTCGCAAATGTTGTTGCGTTCGCTCACTAGGAGTGCTTAAGAAGTACCCATTCCTTTATCTCTCCTATTAAGTCGTTATCGCCCTGCTCGTATTTGTGACTGGCATGTTTAGCCATTTTGTGCGCGCATGCCAAATTTTAGCAGGTTTCCATGCCTTGTTCGTGATTTTGAGAGCTAGCGATGGTTCCTTTTCACTGTCGGTCCGATATTTTTCATGGCTTTTTGTTTTCAACGCGTGTTCCTGGCCTCCATCTTTATTTTTTCTAGATTAAATTCGTAAATTATGTTTTCTTAGGTTATGCCTCTCCGGCATACTTAATTTGTCCCTTTTTTTGCATTTATTATCTAAATATAAGCATTTTTAGTACATGATTACATTTCATCTTATTGAAACTGAAATTTAAACATTTGGCTTCCTAATATTTTAATATACCACCTCTATATGTTATATTTTTGATTTCATTACGTGTTTTATCTTTCGCGTAACGTGTCGGTGGTTTCACAAACCTTCGACAAACTAGCGAAGGGTCGACCATCTTGGATAATTTTCAAAAGGCCTCATCTTTATCTTGGGAATGGAGATAAGGTTCCTTTATCTCCGATAGCATCGGGCGCTCCCAATCCGCTAGTGTGTTTACTCGGATTCTTAAGACTCGATAAAGAAATTAAAATCGATGGAAAAAATTCGTTTATGTACTTAGGAAATCAGCGGTTATCGAGATAAACGTTATTAGATTCTACATTCCGTCCGTGCTTTGATTCTTAGAAATAATGAGATTAAGAGGATTTATTCTTGAAATCCAGATATTTGTTTTTTCGTAATCGTCGGCTGTTTTCAGTAATTACACAACAAAAAATGCACTTAATGGATTTATTTTTAATTAGAGGTTATAATGGTGGGTGGACGGCGTACAAATTTCGCTATTACGACAGCTTTGTAAATTGCGTACTATTTTAATGGGTTACTAGGGTAAGTCAAGGAATTTAGTTCTAAAATTCAAGAAATATTAAAGAATATTTTTTTAAATAAATTTGTTATGCATTAAGTGGTATATTGACCGTAAAATGGGTTAATTCCATGTTGAGTTATTAGGTGGTTAATGCGAGTTATTAAGTGACCAGGAGAGAAGGATGTAGTCCCCTCCTCCCTACTCCGATGTGGTTGAAGAAGCGATTTTGGAATAGTTGACGGCGGGCACTGTCGGAACCCATGGTTGTGGGTGTTCGAAATTTAGAATAAAGCACACCACTCTACCCCTCTCCGAAAACCGGGCTCACCCATACCCACACATACATAAACACATGATCTCGCAATGGGGCGCCCCGTGTAGACTGTTACAACTGGTAGCTGGAGGAAGGGTACACCCTTCCGGCCCTCTGCCCAAGGCTGTCTCGAACTACATTGAGACTATCTTGGCTTTATTCCTTATAGCCAATCTCTATGTTTAACCTTTTTTCGCCACTTTCTTTACAAGGTTCTTCTCATGTATTTTCTTGATGAGCAGCTTAATTCGCAGGCCAATCGTCGACCAGCTTTCGTCTATTCATTTTTGGTCGGGGCCAGGAGGGGGCGGTACCCCCTTTGTCTCTTGGCTCCAATTAGAGGGGGTGGTTTTAACATTCAGACACCACACCCACCTTTGCATTGTTACTGCAGGATGTGCAGCCTCCGGCGGAAAAGGTAGTCATAAATGGTGCTCAGCGGATCTAACTGACCCCCTATGCGCCTGCTCTGGATCTGGATCCCGGGGCGGGGCACTGGCACTGGTTTCTTTGATGTCATAGAATTTAAGTTTCCTTGGAGCCGGAGTGCCAGCTCCGTATTTGCTCCCTCTTGGCGCCGGTGAATCGCCACTCCGGGAGCTGCCAAAACTAAGACCAGACTTCTGACCCACTCCCAGCGAATAATACATCCCGGGTGGCCGATGCCGACGAGGTCCCCGACACCTCTAAAGGGGGGCAGGAACCCCGATAGAGGAAAAGGGTTGGCCTCGTTCCAGAAACCGGAGTTCCTACCCGGAGAGGATCTTGGCTCGGAGAAAACACCCGAGTGTCATCTTAGTTCTGGGCGTGGCCCTCCTAGGTCCCCCCGGGGTTGGTCACACGGTAGTTGGCGTGTCATAGGTCATGTCAGCGAAGTACCAGGAAGAGGAAGACTTATCCGGCCTCGAGGTCGCTTTGGTTGAGGGGCAGCAGAAGGAAGAAGCCCCCATCCCCACAAAAGAAAATTGTTTTCCTTCCGGGAGGAGTCTCTAGAGACGTGCTGGTCCGTCCTCGGGGCCCTTCGTATGCATATGAGCGTGGAAGCTGTCGTGCCCATTAAGAACCCTACGGTGTCTACCCACCCTAGTCAGGCTGTCAGCGGGAAGGGCGCAAGCCCTGCCCTGCTCCAGACAATACCTGTGCCCCCCCCCCCCACACAGGAAGATAGAAATAGAAATGACCACCCACCGAGGCATATTGAAGACGGCCCCCTCTACCAAAGGAGTTTTGGCTCTCTCGTCCCTGCGAAGCTAGAGACGGGGTGCTCCCCCCCCAAAAAAAACGAGAGATGCCGACTACAAAAGTGCCCCGCTAGCACAGGCATTCGAGCCGGGGGAAAATGAAGGTTTCCATGTCGTGCCGAACCTTCTCCGCCAAGTCCTCGAAGGCGAGACAGCGCCATCGCCGCACTCCGAAACTAATAACCCTCTGAGCTCTGTCTTCGAGCTGCCTACAAACATCTCAGTGAGACTCTTCTTTGCGAAGGAGGCCTCCCCAGTTTTCCTCTAAGTAAAGTTGGAGGGAAGTTTCCTGCGATGAAATTGTCGGGGACACCTGGCTATTTGGTAGGGGCTCAGGAGACTTATTTCCTCCCTTTAGCAGTCTCTCTTCTGGAGACCATGTTGAGTGTCCCTTCCCCCTGCCCACTATCCGGCGGGGAGGGGAAAGTTTGTTAATGGATTGCAATAGCAAAGGTCCTGTCGTCGCCTTCTCAACGGTTTGAAGAGTCTAGGCAATCGAATTCTCTTTTTTATGAAAAAACCTTCACGATCGATCCGGTCATCAACAAGGAGAACGATCAGGTGTTTATCTTTAGCCAGGACCCCTCCGATGTCTGTGATGATGCTCGGCATCGTGGCTTTGAATGGTGAGAAGATGCCGCCGGTGTGGTTCGCGGCCGATTACAGGGAAAACCTGGCCACGAAACTCCTGCCCTAGGTGAGAAAGATAACGAAGAAGGCGGAGTACGTCTTTCAGCAAGATGGTTCCCCGGTCTCTACGGGCAAGACCGTGCAAGAGTCGTTGGGGTCGAGCATGAACTTCTGGTTGAAGGACTTTTGTCCGCCGCAGTCGCCTGACCTCACTCCCCTCGACTATATCGTGTGGGCGTATGTTGAGGCCAAGTCCTGCAAAGTCCGCCACAGCAACGTCGAAGAGCGGAAGTCCTCCGTTAACCGCGTGTGGGCCACCATGAGGAAGATAATTCTTCTCTCCTGAAGCGCGTGCTCGCCGCAGAGGGCAACCATATTGATTAATATTACAATTCAAACACATACTTATATTTTAAACCAATAAAAATGACTCTAACTGCATCAAACTTATTGTGTCCTTTGTTGAGAGTGTCATAATGAGTGTAACAGGACTTTTGCAATACCCGGTACAATCGCATACACGGCAAAAACAACCTAAATACTGGGGCAAGTATGAACAAGTTTGTACAAAGAGCACAAACATTCAGTATTACGAACTTAAAACCCCATATGAGTCGTGTAAACACGATGGAGATACAGAAACACATATTCACACATGCAAAAGAGGGAGATTTACTATTCGCACTATTATTACTGACAACATAATATTATTAACTATAAAATATTTTTATTGTAGCTTATTTAACTTTAGGTAAATATTTTATATTAATAATACATATATATATATATATATATATATTATAATTATAAATCAAAGATAAAATTTAAAAAAATCCATTCAGTGCATTTTTTTCATTTGTCGCGTTTATTTTTAATAAGTCTACCCGTACGCTAAAAATGACCAATATTTATGTAATAATTACACTGTGTAAAACGATTTTTGTCTTTGGGTAGCAACTGTTATTTTCTATTTGCTTGTGTATAGAATACCCTTAAAAAAACAGTTATTTATTTCAAACTTTGCTTTAGTGTCCAGGATAATGATATTTATATGAAATTTACCTATTCCCTCTGGAAGAAAGTGGCGAATTTGAACTTTCATTTGCATAAAGTAGAAACAAGACGACTTGATAAAAATAATAGCATTTATTTATTCTAGAATTGCATAAGTGAGACAATTATAATATTAGAAATTAGAAGTTTTCCGTGATTTATGATAATACTGCGAATTACTTCCACGAATAAGCTCCCAAATATAGTCAAGTCAGTCTCCCATCAGACTTTCATTATACGATCCTTGATAGCAGCGTTCAAAGTCCAGTAGATCATGGGGAAAGCGCTTGCCATGCTTCTCGGAGTGCGCTTCCATGTTCTTAAATTTATCAAGATGAGCGTCAAGAATATGGACTTTCAAAGACATCCTGCAACCCATCTTGCCGTAGTTTCTCACAAAGTTCTCAACAAGCTCTACATAGTTTTCGGCGTTCTGATTACCTAGGAAGCCCAGAACCACTGCTTTTTCCGTCCTAGTGAGCTTCTCGTAAAACTCTTTGCACTCTATGACCTTTTTATTTGTGAACCGACGAAGACCCCGGCTCCCACCTTTGCCGTAGATACAAGTAGCTTAGGAAAGAAAGCCGCAGACTCCTTATCTAGAGCTCTGACGAATTGTTTCATAAGGCCCAATTTTAAGTGCACAGGAGGAAACAGTACTTTTGGGGTTCCAACAAAGGCTCCCATTTGACGTTGTTTCTCCCCACACTAAACTCGGTCCCTTGTGGCCAATCCCGCTGATGGTAGTGTCCCAAAGTCAGATATAACAAGGAAACTTGGTAAAACCGCCTTTGAGGCGTGGGTGGCAATGGATGCTTCGTTCCAGTACTTGATGTACACCATTGCCACGAACAACGACATTTGCATCATTCCCTTCTCTTCCCGACGGGTCAGTTGGAGCTGATCGGCGAAGAGCGTGATCTTGATGGCGTAAATCCCTTTCGCCACCCAACGGGCCATGTGGTAAGCGCCAGGAACTCTGAAGGACTTTGGCATGTCATCGCCCAGGAACGCGAGACAGAGCTGGATCAGGTCTTGGTAGTCTTCGCGCGGATGATATCTAGCCTCCAAGAGCTGGCGCAGGAGGTTGATCATGGACTGCCGTCGGCTGTCCTGCTCGGCCGACAAGGAATTGGCCTTGCTCTGATCGATAAATGGCCATCGTGTCTGCAGCTTCTTGAGGGCAATGTCCGGGCCAGAAGAAGGACCGTGGCAGCATTTGAAGACGTCATGCAGCACAACCTCATATATATGGTGCTGGCACGCCAGCCAGAGCAGGGGACGGTGAAGCTCCCACTCGATCCGCGTACACGCCCCTTGCATGAGGCCAGTATTGGACGCTGTGGTGTCGAACCCCATACCGATGATGCTGGTTTCTAGGCCATTTCCCGGACAAGCTTCAAGACTGTCTCGGCCACGGCTCTTCCTGTTGCATCCGCGGAAACAGGGACGCCCATGAGTTCCTATGTGTCCTCCCCAGTGAGCAAGACTGCGATCCTCTCCTCCAGTGATTTGCCACCCGTGATATTAGGGAGGAGCTTCCCGTCCTAGTGGAGGACTAATAATACTTCCGTGCCCCAGGCCAGCGAAGCCGCGATCTCCTCTCTGTTCTTCAATCGAGCGCGGTGAACAGAGGAGCGGAACAGGGTCACCTCGTCTATGTTGTGGCCAAGAGCGATGGCAGTCGCTGCGAATGACGAGGTGGCAGCCCGAACCGACAGGTCGTCCCGATCCCAGGACAGGGTCATCTCCTTGTTTAACATGTTCGCTGGACGGCGACGGCAAGGTGATTTTGCGGGCGTTGGGCCCAGGAACGTGTCATCATATTCGGTCTACTATGACGACCCCGAAGATGTCTCGAGAGCGACATCCTTCGTCAGCATGGAAGACACAGCTGCGGCCTCCCTCTCTCTTCGGTCGTCCTCTTGCTTCCTCTTCAGCCAGGCCCATTCCTGCTTCTTCACTAAAGTTTGGTCGACCCCAGGCTTAGAAGAACTCGTCCTGTCTTCACGTTGGGACCTCAGGAACTCCTTGTCCTCCCCTGGTATTCTTGAGGTCAGGGCATCCGCGTGGGCCACGTCGAAGATGTCTTCCAAGAAGTCCTTGAAAATCCCTCGCTTTGCCACCTCCGTCTCTGAAGTGCGATTCTTCAGCGTCTTAATTGTTTTGTGGTCGATGGAAAGCTTCATGACTTTCTTCTTGGCGTAAGAAGGGTCAGAGGTTGGAATGTTGGCTTTCTTCCAGACGTCGAAGATCTTGTCAATATCACTCAAAATACACGAAGTAGACAATTCGTGCTACCAGTAAATATAGCCGAAATTAAATAAATTTTTTCAGTATTTACTTTCACACGAGAGGCAAAAAAGTTTTGAATTTCTGGCCTGGACTCGAACCCGGGTCTGCTGATTGCCGGTCAGATGCTTTACCGCTAAGCTACCAGGCACAGTAACTATATTTCGCCCAAAGCATTAAGAGTCCCGGCCAGGAATTCAAAACTTTTTTTCCCTTTGCGTTATTTCTGTCTTCTCAGTAAAGGATCGCCTTCACTGTGCCGCCCTCTGCTCCCTTTGATTCTAGATTCTTCTAATGTCCCTCTCTTGCCTTTAAAAAAAACTCCGGTTTCTTGTCTCATTTGCTCATTCGCGTCCAGGTGAAATGAAGTGCCTAACATTTGTCTTGATCTCCGACTGACTTGCCGAAATATGCCTTGTAGGCCTCACACATTTTAACAGATCTCTCTACAGAGTACTTTTTCGCTCTTTTCTTAATAAATTCGCCGCAGACATAGCAAAATGAGTCTGTCGGATGCCTACAACCTCTTGATGCCATTTGTGACGAATGCTTCTATCAATGGCGAGTGACGATGTCTGCGCTGTGATGGCTAGAGTTAAACTGATCTGTTGAGTTAGTTAGTTAGTTTTGTATATAGAAAGAACAGAGAGGGACCGCTGTATGTGATACAGGCAGTCAGGTAGTCAGAGAGGAGAGTTGCGGAAAACATTTACGAAAAGACAGCGAGAGTTGATAGGTCGGTGACTATACACCGATGCGTTGTGTTGTTGTTGGAGCGTTGGTTATGTGGTTTTGGACTGGACGAAAGTTGGAGGCAGGTCAGGAGGAGAAGGCTGATTGCTCTTCTGGAAACGCGTTATTTATGATGCCTACTGGTTTATGCGAAGAACGGTACGGGCGGCGGGTGTTCGTGGGCCGCGGGATATCGCGGCGCCATCGCGTACCTTCTTACGTGTAGCGAGGTGTATAGTGGGTCTGTCGTGAGTTTTTCCAGTTGTTTTGTGAGTCTGGTGTGAGCGTAAGTGTTGAGAGGAGTTAGTTTATTGTTGTTATGTAGTGCGTCCATTCTCGAGTACCGCGGTGAACGGCAAGCGCGCTTCAGAGCAGAGTTCTGAATGCGCTGAGCCTTTCGCTTCCACGTGTCGTTCGCAGCTACGAGCGACAACGGGGCGTACGTGAGAATGGGACGCACAAATGCTTTATATAAGTGTAGTTTTAGTTTTTTGCTCGCAAGGTAGAACCTACCCAGCGATGTGTTTGTACGTGAGGCTCTTGCTTGTATTATGTTTTGGTGTAAGTTGAACCTGAGGGTCTTGCCAAAAGTTACACCCAGGATTTTGGTGCATTGAGTGTATTCGAGCCTTGTTGGGTTTTGGTGGATCATGTCTGGTGTGTGTGAGTAGATTTGTAGGTTGTGCATGAAGTGGTCTCTAGCGCCGTACAGTGTCATCTGTGTCTTCTGAGGATTCGTGGCAATCAGCCATTTATCCTCGTAATCTGTCTTCACGTCTAGTATTCTTTGTGCATGGAGCGCGATTTCTTCTGGGGCCCGGCCGCTGACGAGAATCGTCTCGTCATCTACGTTGCCAGAATGTTCTATAAATTCTTCAAACATATAAAAAAATTCTCGAAAGTTCTAGAAAGCTCTACAGTTTATTTTTCATCAAATTAGTGCTGAATCTATGTAGAATGTAAGAGAAGTGACATTGCAGTTGGCAAAAGTAAAATCAGAAAAACGCCATGCAAATCTGGTGCTACGCGATGTCAAAAAGGCCTTTGACAAGGTATGGAGGAGAGGCCTACAATATAAGATCCTACAACTAGGCCTCAATCCAACTTGAGAGGATTCTTTGTGACTATGTGATGGAGAGGAGAGCGTTTTTGAGTATAAAAGAGTATAGCGGCCCTGAGTTCGAACTCGAGGCGGGGGTGCCCCAAGGCGGGTGCATCTCTCCCCTGCTCTATAACATCTACACCATAGACCTTCCCCAACCCTTGACTGAGGGTTCCTTATACGTCCAATTTGTGGATGATATAACAATGATATGTACGGGGCCTTATCGGAATGCGAATTTCATGGCACGAAGTACGGCAGTGGAAATCGAAAACATCAACTCTTTCGAGAGAAGATGGAAGATATCCACCAATGCCCAAAAGTTCCGTGTAATTCCATTATTCCGAAGGACTCTGGCAGACATCCGTGTGGGGGGTGCACGCATCCCATACCGCACGGAGGGCACGGTTCTGGGACTACAAATTACGACTGGTGGGTATAGGAGCCATGTAGCAAGAACTACACAGAATGCACGGAGGGACTTGGGTGAATTTTTCAAATTCGTAAACCTGAGTACCTCCAACAAACTGAAAATCTACAATGCGTGCATTCGCTCAAAACTCCTGTACCCCCCGATCCCTATAAACGTAGTTTCCAAGACCCAAGTCCTTAAACTGCAAAGGGTCCAGAATAAGGCAGTATATATCATTACGGGAGCCCGAAGGAGAGAAGGGAGAAGGCAGAGTGATCTCCATGGTGAACTGGGGATGACCCCCATAAACGTGGAGCTTCACCTCAGAGCAACCAAAATCTGGGACAAGGTGCACCGGCACCTCCCTCCCGAGTTTGTACTGGAGCGCATCGACTTTGACAATTTACCTAACTTTAGACGACCAATTAGTTTCAAAAGCAGTAGACTACCGAATGACTTTAACGTCGACCTAAAGTTCACTTAAAAACTAAATAACCCCCATTCATAACACAGAAAAAACATGAACAAAGCCAAACGAGTTTAGCCACCGAATTAGCACTTGCTTAATTTGGTTTATAAAATACTTCCCCAAATTTTTGTGCGAAATATCGCCAAAAAAAACAATTAAAACAACACAAAAATCCAAATCTAGGTGTGAAACACCCAGAATTGAAGATGGAAATCTTCCAAAGCCACGTAGAGATATCATATATTAATACAAAGGCTTGAATGCCCAGCGCATTTACCAGATAGTATATTCATATACTATCAAAAAACACAAAACCAAAACGCAAAGAAAGCCAGTGATACCCTTTCACCAGGGATCTGTCTTTCATTCTACCTTTCATTTTCGCTTTCCTATTATTTTTTCCCCTATTTCCCCACTATTTCTCCTACTAAAACCCTCTTCTACTATATTCCTCACTTATGTCCAATGTCCAGGTCGCAAAAAAAATATAAGGGAAATAATAGCTATTACTGTATTACTGTTTTTATAACTTTTTAAATACAGTATATCATGATTATACCATAACTGAAAAAAAACATAACCCTTGAAACTTTTTTTCTATATTTTTACTATTTGCATCGAAATAAGGTTATTTACCATAAATTCAATGTCCTAGCCACAAAAGCAAAGTTTGGGGATTAAAATTTACTTTTTTTTACTTTATAGAGCCACAAACAATTGGGAAATAACACTTTTAAGCCAAAGACAAGACAAAAGTGAAATTTTGTTACAGATAATATTATTTTGATAATGTTAAAGCGTATGTTAATTGAATTTCAGAACTTCTCTCATTGAAATAACAATCCCATTTCACCTAGAATTCGATTTTGCTAAAGTTAACACATTGAAACTGCTCATTATTATATTATGTAGATTCGAAAAATCTTTAGTGTGATTCATAGCAACGATTCTTGAATTTTAAAATCGTTGACGTAAAAGTGTTTATTTTTTTACCATAACATTTTAAAATACTTTTTTTTTTATTTAACTATCATTGTTGTATATCCCTTCCTCCTCCTCAATGCCTTATTCCCGCTTTTTGGCCCCTTGTTTATCGAAGTTTTGCCCGCTCGCAACCCTATTGTTCTATGGCACCCCTAGGTCAGTAATTCCTCCGCTGATCTCTGTTTCACCCTACATCGCTAATTTTCTCGCCCTTACGACGAGGTGTCCGCACTACCCTCCCTTTACCCTGCATCTGCTGTAGTGATGTTTTCTCGGGATCAGGTGCGATGAAGGAGAGCGGGACGGGATCTTCTCCGTCGAGTCGTTCGCGTCGGAGAGCCCAACGTCGGGTTACCAGAAATGAGTCGAGGTATCATTCCGGTAAGTGTCAACCACTCGTTGCCAGTTTAGGTAATTACAGGTCCCAGGTTTATGTTAAAGGGGCTGTAAACCCCTGGTTCTGAAGGAACAAACCGCTTGCATTGAAGGTAAGCATTCACCTTATTGTTGAGTTGAACGTTTAGGAAGAGAGGTGTAAACATGAGTTTTAAGTGGTTCAATAGTGTTTTTTGAACTCGTTAAGTGGAGTTACTTATAAGAAAGGGAGTGGCATAGCGATAGTGTGTTTTAGTTGTTGATTCAAGTTTCTACGGTGAGTATCTGGCTGGGATATACTTGAAAAGCGAAATTTAGACCATATTCCCGGTCAGGGTTTCTGGACGGACACTTAAATTAAGTAAATTTACATTCCAAGACTTTGTAATTTCTATTAGATACGCCGCATAAACTGGGACATGACCAAAACATCGTCCGAGAATCTATATGTTGACACCAACAGTTGTAAACAGGCGTATTCTCGTTCGATCCTCGATGCTGCCGCGTGCATTTGTTACGTCTCATCTGCCAAAGGAGCAGGAAGACGCGAGTCATATATATATATATATATATATATATATATATATATATATATATATATATATATATATATATATATACAGTGGCGGCAACAAAAAAAGTGACATTGAATATTGGCAATAGAAATCGATACATAAAATCGCTTTCACGATTTTACTTGCCAACAAGCCAATGAAAAGGGGCGGGGCTTATGCCACGAGTGGATGACTCTCCTGAGCTAAGACAACAGAACTGCGCTTTATTGGAACTCACTGTCTCGTTTGAGCTCGTACAATGAGGTTTTGCTGTACAACGCTCCAGCGTGCTGATTTCCTGCATTCGTGCCTACATTTGACGTGCTATAACTTCTGTGCAAGTGGATACAATGGGGCGGAAAAAGCTTTCTATGACAGAGAAAAGCCGTGCCTTGACCCTATTAGAGCAGGGAAAGTCTTTTATTGATGTAGCAGCAGATTTAGGAACCTCAAGAAATACGATTTATCGCCTAAAACGGGCAGCTGAGTTATTGCCACCAGGTACCATACCAAAGAGGAAGGAGGGCACTGGTGCAGCTAGGAAGACATCTCCAAGGACTGATAATATCCTAAGGCGTGAAGTGATGTCAGACCCTTCTGTAACCTCCGCTTCAATCAAGAAAAAACACCCAGACCTTCTCCAGAACGTCGCCCTCAGGACCATCCGTCATCGCTTACAGAAGGACTTAGGCCTACTGGCTCGCCGCGCTGCCAAGAAGCCACTTCTTACCAAGGCTATGAAGATGAAAAGGCTCAATTTTTGCAAGACCTATAAACATTAGACAGCTGCCCATTGGAAGAAGGTGATGTTCAGTGATGAGAGCACCTTTAGGCTGGTCAGAGGAGAGTCAAAGATCGTGCGTCGTCCCAGCAATGTGTCTCGGTATGACCCAAAATATACCGTGAAAACTGTGAAGCACCCTGATAGTGTGATGGTGTGGGGTGCCTTTAGTGGAAACAAGGGCAGAGGAGGTCTGTACTTCCTTCCCAAGAATGTAACCATGAGGGGGACTAACTATCTCGAAGTTTTGAAGCAGCACATGCTGCCATTTTGGGAAATTCATCGGTGTGAATTTTTCATGCATGATGGTGCCCCTGCTCACAGGTCCCAGTTAGTAAAAAGGTTCTTCAATGATAATAATATTAGTGTTTTGGAGTGGCCTGGTAATTCCCCGGACCTAAATCCTATTGAGAATGCTTGGAATCTGATGAAATCCAAAGTTCAAGAGACAGCATCCGGCAGCATCAAGGACCTGATAGAATCACTGAAGAAGATCTGGGTTACAATCGACCCCACCTACTTCGCAAACCTCGCTGAATCAATGCCCAATCGACTCAGAATGGTCATCAAGTGCAAGGGCAACATGACCAAGTATTAACTTTCATGAAATATTCATAATAAAATATGTAAGTTACATTTTTCTGTTTCATTTTCCCCGAATTGTCACATGTCACTTTTTTTGTTGCCGCTACTGTATATATATATATTCTGGTCCAAATCGCTACACCAGGATTGCACATATGTTTTTAAGGGAAAGCAGAAGTTTCATCCATTCAACTCTCATTGTAAGGCTAGAATAGAAGCAAAAGGTGGTCATTTCGGCGACTTATGCCCTCGAAGGCAGTCGCCAAATGGGAGCTCCTTGGAAAAAGAAAAATTAAATCTTAGACCTTGTACGAACTTGTTTTTTAAGGCTAATGCGAATTGCTTTATCAGCACCAAACAAGACCCCAAACACCTCTGCCAATGCAAGACCCATGCATACCTCCGTAAAATGTGCACAGTACTACTGGGGTACATTATACCGAGGTGCACTATGATATTCGACCACCCCAAGACCTAGTCCCTATAATATATTCATGTACGCGCGCACCACACTCGTACAAGCCATCCAATCCCAAGATCCAAACCCGCTACCGCAAGACCGATCCAAAGGAAACCTTCCTCCCACGACAGCCACATGTCCAATGCGGTCTCCATCCAACACTCAATACAAACCCCCCATTAGCTTGACTGACATGGAATCTTGCACCTACTATCGGCACATGCCGATAGTACATCACGCAACACGACTACAATCTAGAGCAAGGGTCTCCAAATTACGGCCCGCGCGGTCGGTTCATCCGGCCCGCCGCTGCACTCTGCCACAAATGAACATTTGAAAGCAATTCTCTTGATTGGATGAGACAATTACAAAGCAAATATTGATGATATCATAAAAGCTAAACGCCAGTTTCACAAATCCCAGTAACCTTTTTAGTTGCGTTCTTTGGTAACTTTTGGGGAAATAAATATGATTTTTTGTGTATTGGTAAATAAATATGTTGGTTGTCTTTATTTTTTGTGTTTCACTATATGTATTGTATTGAACAAAATGGTTATGCGGCCCGTGCTCGTCATTCTCTGTTATCTGGCCCACTGTGGAAAAAGTTTGATGACCCCTGATCCGGACGTACACGGTGTGCTGGGTTTCTGCCACTCTGGTATAGCTTCACCAGAGGGAAGGGGCTAGTTCTCGTGGGAGGAGGATCCTGTGCTGGGGACAACGCCTGGGTTTGCTATTAGTCTTTGTATTATTTTAACCTTTTGAGACTTTGTAAATATGACCTGAAAAGACAAGCTACCGAGAGGTCTGTTTTATAGGCGATAAAGAAAATCGAATTTTTAAGTAATGGCAAATATTTAAACCAAAAATAACAAAAAGAATGGCACTATTAGAAGACAAAAAAAAAGACGTTTAATTGATAATTAGCGGCAATTGCCCCGCAGAAAGTATGAAGAGCGTCATGCTTATTTCTTTCTTCCCTAACCTAATCTATAAAGATAAGCAACGCTGGGTAGCTGATCTTTACAACATCCATCATTTTCACCAATTCCTCTCCATTTCATTTATTTATCTTTTTTTTATGTTTGTCCCTCTTCTCTTGTAGGTTACACCAGACAAGTTATCCACTTGATCTATGTGCTTTTCATACCTTCTCCTTTTTACCCCTTAATTTCACCACTTTATTTACACATCTCTTTCTAACTATTTTAGGTCGCCTATGCTCTCATTTGTTTCGCTTTATATTTCCCCTTCCACACCATCTGCCTTCCCACATAGAAGGTGGAAAATGACTAACGAGAGAAGCAGACGAGTAGGAGAGAAATGTGATTAAATGGGAAACCTTTTCAACCCGAATTACTGTGGTTGTGGAGGTGTATAAACCTCCATGTACGGGTATGTACAAAGACCATTCACTGCACAGTGAGAGTTTGATTACCACCATTCGGTGCTGAACGGGTAGATGGCTGCCCCCCTTTACGAAGTGGGGGTTGTAGGCCCCCAAGTTACTGTGTATATGTCAACCATTCTTTTATGAATTTTTGCTAGCCTAATATATACGGCTTGGACTTCCAGCGTCGACGCACGCGTTCGATCCCACCGGCGTCACGAGCTGGCCGCCCATTGACGGATACGCTGAGGGTAAGGAGCTCTAACGCATGCAGCCAATCGTAGCACTGCTATCTCTTCCCTTCCCGTCTTTATAGCACAACATACCCGCTCTTTTTTTATGTTTCGGAACCCTGCCGAGGAGGAACCTAGTATCCATTATGGGTCGAACTCTTATCCATGCGTGGAATTGTAGTCGCCTATGGGGGTTACTTAAGAAACTCAAGTTTAAAACTCTAAAGCTATTTTATCTTTTTTGTGTTAAATTATTTAACAAATTCGAAGAAATTTTTCTCTTAAAGAAAGGAAAGAATTTGAAAAGGGCCTTGCAATATTCAGATTTATTGAAATCCCTGAAAATCTTTGCTCTCGCAAGAAGTAATTAAAGTCAAAATATTAGTGTTCAAAACTATAGCGCCACGGTGGGAAAACTGGAAGAACGAATAAATTGTTAAGGTATTCGAAGATATTCTTTCAGCGATAGTGTGTTTGACCTTTTCCTTTCTGAATAACTTAAAAAATACTGGATTCGATGCTCCCAATCAACCACTGTTGCAGTTCATTTGTCAGCTCATTCCATGGCCCTTCAAAATAGTCCTTTTCAAATCCTCATCTGTTGAATATTGATTTCCATTTTTAGTCGAGTGCGACTCTATATCTCACTTGTCGGTCAGTCCGTCAGTCCCCGTTTTGCCTTTTTTTTTTGGGGGGGGGGGGGTAATAACGTTTTAACTATTCGGTCGATTCTAACGAAATTTAAAACCCTTGTGTTTTACACTCTCTTTCGTATGATATAATTGCCAAGGTTATTCCGTGAATTATTGAAAATTTTGAAGGTCATAAATCAGAATAAGTGACAGAACACGCGACTTTGGTCAGCAGACCTTGTTTCAGTGGCGTACCTAGTAAAAATGCCGCCCGGGGCGGATATTTATTTGGCCACCTCTTAAAAGTTCTAACACTTCAAAACGCCGAAACCGTAATAATACATGCACTCAATAATAGATTTATAGTAATTTAATATCCAAATATGTAAATTACCCTTAAAAAGTATTCGTTTTTACCTGCGCACCTCCTCCCGGGTAAACTCTCAATCTCGTACTGTCAAGACCAAGTAACCTTTGTCTCGAAAAGGGGGTGCAATAGAACATGTGACGTCATGGCGGAATGCGGTATGGCACGGCAAATTTGTCCGATTAAAAATTAAACACTATACACAATAGTTTATATACAATACATAGAACTAAATGAGCAATTTGAATGATGCATAAGAACAATAAATAGTAAGTAAGAGCAATAAACATGACACATTTTGTAATATATTGCAATTAGGTAGAAAAATGAATTGCATTTGACATTTAAATAGATACAGAACAGTGCGAATGCTGAGAAATACAAAATAATAAATAAATATTAATATGTTGGATCACCACAAAATACCGCCCCCAAAATTGTGCCGCCCGCCCAGACAAATCATTGAAAGTTGGTCCCTATGTTTGCTGGCTATCAATCAGACGTTCTATATCTGATGATATGAAAAACTTTGCCACCAAGCTGTTTGCCACAACTTCTTCTTCAGCTGGAGTTGAGAGAATGTTCTCTTCTTTTGGCTTGATACAGTCCAAGCTAAGGAACAGACTTGGATCAGAAAGAGCAGCAAAACTGGTATTCATTTACTAGAGCCTTGAATGCCAAAGAAATGAAATAATGGATTATGGATACTAATTAATTAAGTGAATTTAAATGCAGATATTGGCACTTTTGAATTGATCTTCATATTCATAGAATCAATAGCTATAGGAAATTGTTTTTGTTTTTATCCTAAAATAAAAATGTTACAATTATGAATTAGTAAATTTATTGATAGAGCGATAATGAGATTAATAAAAGATATAAATAGATTCAAAATCTGAAAAATAAAAAAATCGATTAAATAAAAAAAAAATTGATTGAAAAAAAAATCACCAACCCTGTATACAACATCTGTGAACCATCCTCACCCGTTCTCTATGGGATTTACTTCCGGGTTTCTTGTCTGCCATTGTAAAACTTCAACTCTAACAGTATGTAGGAAGTATTTTAAAGGCCCAAAGAAATGAAACTGGTAACACAACCCGGAAAAACGCTAAGGAAATTATATATATATCACGTGTCATGTGATTTTCAATTAGTATGTAGGAAATATGATGTGGCCTTTGCCATAAGAATTCTTGCTGAAAAAAATCAACTTTTCTCCACAGAGCCGCCTTCGTCAATACATGGTCCATCTAATAAAGAGATGTATCGTACAGCATTGAAGCGTCTATCCATGATAAAAGTGATAACTTCCTATTTGCACATATTGCTCCCCACACCTTACTGCCTCCTCCACTGTTTTGACGCCTGGAATAAATAAGATTTTTCACACTTTCATCTGCTCTTTAATCCTTTTAACAATCAGGACCATTTTTTTAAGATGAAAATTGTGCTTCAAGATCAATCACTCTTGGCAGAGTGGATGGTGATGCTTTCCCCCCGTTGTTGCCTTGATTTGAGGAACTGAAGAACGTGAATTTTTAACAGTTCTGACAACTACTCTTTCATCCCTTTTTGAAGTAGCATTTGGCCGTCCAACAGGATGACCTTTATTGTAACTATCAAGACCCTTACAAAAATTGTTCACTGGAGCTCTGCTTCGCCGCCCATTCTTTTGGCAATCTTACGATTACTCAATTCTTCCTTTCCCTTTCAGTGTAATTACCTTCCGCTGTTCAACGTCGAAGAGTTTTGTTTCTTTAGGCATATTAGAAATATTATTCAGCTTTCAATGTATCAATCTTACCTTAAAAAGATTTGAAAAATTTATTAGTTTTATATTTTTGAAGTTATGATCTGCTTGACAAGATTTAAAATATCTTAATATTTTATAAATTAATGAAAAGGACATTTTTATTTCACGAAATTGACTAAAATGCCAAAGAGAATAAGAGGGGGCGGCACAGTCACTTTTTAAGTATACAATTCAATTCTTAACTAAATCATGGCTTTATAGTTTCGAACTTGAGTTTACATATACTCCTGATTGCTGGTCGGTGTCAAAATACAATACTTCCCACCACCCATCTCCTCAGTATGTCCGGCTCTTACTGCCTTCGGGCTTGCGAGCGATTGTCATTTTGATTATGTGTATTTCATTATCAGATTGGGGGATCTCGTTTACAGCACGATGAAAGGATGGTGTTACCTGCTTACTAGTACTATTTTATTATACTAGTATATGAAGTGAAAATAAGCATAAATCAATGGGTGAAAGAATTCAATAGCGAGTTATGGTATATGATAGTGAAACCAATGTATAGGAGAATAGAATTTATTTACGAGACTAGTTTCGCTATGAAGTTTACCATACCCTCTTCAGTCGTAGAGGGTATGGTAAACTTCATACCTAAACTAGTCTCGTAAATCAATTCTATGCTCTTATACAGTGGTTTCACTATCATAAATCAATGGATGGGGTCTCTAATAAGATTAATGATCCCTGAATCTTAGTGGTATCGTTTATAATGTTATTGTCAGAAATAGGTATGTGATTCTCTTTACAGACAACGTGAATATGTAATGATAGGAACTTAAATCTATTTAGTACTGAAAGTTTCATGATTCACAATGCTTTTGTTTCCTTTGTTCGGATTAAGTTGTGTGAAGTAAGTAAATTTAAATTGTTACTCCTTTTAGCTATTTTCTGTAAAGATTTGTTTTCTATATGGTTTTAAGGGTGACTAATAAAATATGATATTTTAGTTATATTTTAAAGTCAGTGTAGAGGTAACAATCGCTACTTAATTCTAACCAATTAAATTATGAACTGCAAATATATAAAAGTTCTAGCACTCACAGCCCCCCAAAGTAAGTCAATTGTTCCGATTACTTAAACCCCCTTGGGATATGGAATTCCTTTAGATTGATTCCTTTCGATCGGGAGGAAGGAAACTCGAATGAGTCATCATAGAAAGGAGGTCGACAACCTTGCAAATGGGCGGAGATTTTGGTAAGCCGTTTTGGGGATTGACAGATAGAGGAACAAGGTGATACCGAATTTTGGAGGGTATGGTAGACCAGATCAGTGATTCAGGACTCTTATGGAATATGACTTGCATTAAAATCGTCCATTAAAGATGCTGAAGTCTGGAGGTTTTGTTTGAAAACTCAAGAGTGGACAGGGAATTTTAGACTCCAGGAACGAATGCCTGGGTAAAGCAAAATCATATTACGGCACATTTTGTTTACAATGACAGCAGAGTCGTTTGCAACTTGAATGGTTATATTATTTGTCCAAAGAGTAGAAAAAAATACAAAAAAGACAACGATAAAGCTTTACCACAAACATAAACAAGACGCCTTAAGATTTACTATGGCTACTTATCTTGCAAGAAGTGGAGAATCCACTACAGGTTCTAATTTTTTTTTTTTTTTACTAACCTAACCCTCTTAATGTGGGTGGGGTGCATGTAAACTTACACTTGGTATCCTCTTCTCGCCTATTTTCTTGGTCGGCTTCTAATTTCGCACGCTAGTCGCCGATCATCTTTTGTCGATCCATCACTGGGGTAGGCAGGTTTACCCCATCCCTAATGACTCCGGTTGGTTTGACTGGTTTTAACATGTCGGCATCTGCGCATCTCTCCCTCCCATTTTTCCTTCCGATAAAAAATAGTTATACTCCCGACCCAATCCAACATCGAGATTCTACGTAAAAAGATAAATTGACTGACGCCAACATTAAAAAAGATATTTCGCATTAAATTTGTAAAATGAATATCATTGAGTTGACGGAACTGAAAGCAGTTATACTTAGATCAATCACTATTATCCTGGTTGATAGTGTAATAATAATGAAATGATGACCATTCACAATATCGCTAGCTTTCCTCCCCTCTTCACATCACCCACTTCTCTGTTCCAAGTAGTCCAAGGAGCCATTAGCCATATTGTGAAAAAGTACCATTTCAAGACGGCTGCATCAGTTTCTTAAGAGTTTAGTGAGATATTTGTCATCACTGTTACCAGGAAGACTATGTCACTTCGGCTGGAGGAAGACAATCTTCGTGCGGCACACCTGCGGTCTAACCAGTAATCAGCCCGAAAAACATGAAGGATCTTCTTGCACTCGCAACTGAGCACAGGACGGATGACCAATGGGGTCAAGTCCACTTAAGTGATGAATCTAAGTTCGATTTGTTCGGATTCGGTGGCAAGATGTTCGCTCGTCGCAGACTAGGCGAAAAATTGCCTGTAAATTGTACCCAAAATATGTGAAGTTTGACGGAATAAGTTGCATGGTCTGGCGAAATTTCGGTAGAAGGTAGTAGGCCGCTTCTGTGTTTGCGGAGCACAGTGAATGTACAAGGAATCGCGACTGTATGATTTGCCCCATCTGCCCGTCTCTGAAACCCAACCTGCAATTTTTATGCAGGATAACGGCGCCTGCCACACGGCTAAGTTGGTGAAGACCTTCCTGGACGATGAGCACATCACTTTTATCCACTGATCTCCACAGAGCATTGACCTGCAATCCATTGAAAATGCTTGGAAGAGACGAGGAGAGAGGGCTAAAGGGAGGAATCCAAAAACAGTTCAGAAACTCTTCAAGCTGATTGGAACAAGATTATTGCGCAAGAATGTCAAGAGTTGGTTCGTTCTTTCGGTAGGAGATATCAAAGTATTATCGATCATAAAAGCTTCCACACTAAATACTAATTACTTTAACTTGTAATAATGTTTTACACTGATAATATAATCGTTATATTCCAATAGAAATTTTTCGCTGCACGTTCTGCACCTCGATCTTAGGATCAGTGCGGCTGGCCCCCATTGGATTATCTGTTAAACGAAGTTTCCGTGAGTCACTTGTGTTGAGTCTGTTTTCAAGGTGTGATTGGGGCCATGGGGTAGTACGGTCTCCTTCCCGAGAGGCATCCACCTTTTGGTTCCGAAGAATGATCACTCCCGAACTGTTGATGGTAAACACCGGTTTCAGACCTGTAAAAAGCCAACGTTTCTTCAAGCCGGTAATTTCTCAAGACTGTGGGTCCTAATGGTTGTTTTAAGAAGTGACGTGCCAGGCGCGCTGTGGTTTTCCTGCTCCCCCCGCCTTTCTGTGAATCACGGATAAGGCAGATAGTCCCGTGCGGTATTAGAACAAGTTGAGCACCCTTGGGTACTCCGTAGTAGAAGACAACCTCGGATGTTGAATTATTTCTACTCCAAGCAAGCAGCTGATCCCTTCAACTTTATATTTTTTTGACTAAAGGAAGGTAGGAGGCTCTTTATAGAAATGGGACACCGTCCTCCTTCAAGGTCTAGACTGCAGTTCCATTGCGCATAAGGTAAAACCAAGGTTCGAGTTTGATCGATTAGGAACCTAGCCAAAATTCGGTTATATTAGGTTGAGGAATAAGTTCCTGGTTATTTTTAAATGTTGTGTTGATTTAAGTTTTGTTGACGTGATTTGTGCACATATTAAGAAACAATAATAAATAATGAGAGCAAAATTTGCAAAGGTTAGGATACGTCTCTTAACAGCGTAAACTATTATGCTTTTGCTTAGGCTACGTCTTGAAGTTGAGTAATAAGTCATTGCGGTTTATTTAAAAGTTGTGTTAATTTAATTTTTGTTCTGTATACTCAAAATGGAATGTCAAGTTGAAAGAAAGGCGCATTTTCGACACTTGTTGTTATTCATTTTCCATCGAGACGGAAACAATGCAAACGCAGCCAAAGCTCGTCGCGATATTTGTGCCGTGTACGGAGAAAATGCTTTATCATAAAGGAAAGCTCAATGGTGGTTTTCACGTTTCAAAAACGGTCATTTCAATCTTAATGACGAAGAACGTTCTGGTCGCCCCCTAAGTTGGATGAAGATCGATTGAACGACTTTCTTCATGAAAATCCTCTTTAATCGGCTGTCCAATTGGCGTGTGATCAGAAAACTGTAGTGAATCACCTTCATTCGATGGGGAAAGTTAAAAAACTCGGTGCATGGGTTCCGCACGCTTTGAGTGAAAGCAACTAACTTCAACGCTCCACGATTGCCGCAGGTTTGCTTGCTCGTCACAAGGCTACTCGTGGATATAAGGACAGATTTCTTCACCGCATCATCACTGGCGACGAAAAGTGGTGTATTTATGTCAATATGAACCATCGAAAACAATGGCTTAGCCTCAATAAAAAACCACTTCCGCGATTAAAGCAAGGAATTCATCCACGAAAGACGATGCTGTGTGTGTGGTGGGATTGTGAAGGCATCATTCTTTATGAGCTTCTTGCGAACAACGAGATTGTCAATGCAGAACTCTACGTTCAACAAATATATCGACTCGCCGAAGCTATTTGTGAAAAGCGACCTCATTGACGTTATGGAGTCCTTCTGCAAGACGACAATGCTCGTTCTAACATTGCCAATATGACAAAATACGCCACCCAAACGCTTAATTGGGAAATCCTGCCGCATCCTCCATATTCGCCAGACTTGGCTCCATGGAAATCTGTTCCGATCGCTCTCTAACAATTTGCGCGGCGTTTCGTTCAATACTAATGTGAAATTAATAACCTGGTTAGACGAATTCTTCGAGTCAAAATCCAGAGATTTTTATTGCAGAGGCATCTAAAAACTAGTTGAACGTTGAGAAGAAGTCGTAAATAACAACGGAGAATACATTATTGATTAAATTGCATATTGTTATCAATTAAAAATGAAGTTTTTCTAAAAATATTAATGGTAATGAATAAATTTGATAAAACCGCAGGAACATATTCCTCAACCCAATAACAGAAGACAAGGACCGATTGCAACTCCCCAATACGTTTAGTCCGTGTACCAATGAACGTTATGATTGCTCATATGTACGACGGAAGTTCCCTCAAGTTGGCACTCAAAAAAAGGGCAACAGGTTCAGAGATGCAGGACCTTTGAGAGGAAAAATCAATTGGGCACCGTACAGGTATGACTTGCCCCAAGTCTCAAATCTAGTGTCAAAGTTTGGCAAAAATACAAAAAATTCTGCAGAGTGCCCCCAGCCCCCAACGAGTGTCAAAATCTGACCGTGAAATTGTCACAAATTTCCATTGTTTTTGACTGCTATAGGGCAATGGGTTGAAGTGTAACTTGTATCTTTGCAAATTTTGCACTGGTTTGATAGGAGATAGTGGGAGCCACGACAAAAGTCTGACAAATGGCGAGAGAAAGAGCACACACTCCACAGGTTCAAATCTGAGCACCTTGTTATCCTATTAGAAGGGCTATTGTTCTTGGGACATTTTAACATATTATGAATCCCATCGCACAATTTTCAGTTTGAATTGGGAAGTTTGGAATTTTCATTTGAAGGAAGATTTGACTGATCATTGTGAAGCTTTGAAGATGTATTAGAATTTATTTGAAGTTTGAACTTTTGTTGAAAAAATCGACCTTGGAATTTGAATGTTTGATTTAGAAGCCTCTCCTCTTGGATTTGAAATGTTAGTTTTGAAAGTTTGAAAGCCAAGAGGAGACTTCGAAAGGAGTTTGCTTAAATTTTACATTACTTGAAAAGAGTTTGTAAACAGGAGGGTTAGAAAGGAACTTAAAATTCTCTCGTGCAGGCATTTCCTTACTAGTACGTAGGGATTTAAGCTTCTCCAGGCTACCATCGGCGGGTTATAGTTCTCAAATATGTTCGAAAGGGAAGGACAATCCGTCTTTGTAGTTATCGGATAAGAACAACTCAGAGAAATTAATTAGCAAGGGTAATGTGCAATATAGACTGGGGCGTCGCTGTTAAAGAGAGAGAGGCGTGAGATATTTGAAGTGTGTATGGATTGTTTTTGTTATCAAGAAAGATTGGCCGAATGTGAACTTCACAGCCAAATTTCAGAAGAGCGTTGTAGAGGGTAATGGACAAGCGTATATGCGAGGGAGGCAGCTTCCGTCTTAGTGCCACAAGCGTGAACTACTCTAAGACGCCTCTTGCAGGCTCGCCTGTGCTCCTTTACTCGTTGAATCGCATCTGTAAACATGTGGTACGGCTCGAGGAGTAATTGTCACCCTCTGATCTCAAAGGCCATCTTCAATGAGCCGACCATGTATGATATCTATCTGCTAGTCAGTGTTAGGGAGAGCTTGCTTGGAGTAGAGTGAAAAAGCAAAAATAATTTTTGCCCTTCATAAATTTGTAGTGCGCCCACAATTGGAATACTTAGTGCAGGTTTGGAGTTCATACAGGATTAGATAGTTTGGGCAACAAAAATGAGACCCACTCTTAGAAACATAACATAATCATACAAATGACAAGCACCAAGGATGATCCGAATCAATCAACCAGATACTGCACCCAACTTTCAACATTATCATTATAAATACATCCATAGAATTGCGTCCAGAATACCGTTACAAATTTATCACCAATCAAGGCTAGTCAAACTTTTAATCATATAAACATTGCAATGTATTTTAAAGGCCCAAAGAAATGAAAACTGGTAACACAACCCGGAAAAACGCTAAGGAAATTATTATTAAGTGTACCATTAAAGCTTAAGAAGGAAAATGGGAGATATAGTAAGAGAAAAATAGGGGCAAACTATTTTAACCGTTATAAGAAAATGGATAAAGAAGTTGGATTCGAACCTGTGTCATTAAGCGCTCTTCGCTAAAATAACCACGACGCTCTTCGCCAGAGCTACCATCCTCAACCCCCAAAAAGATTGATTCAAGAAGCCTTTTGAATAACGAAGTGTAGGTTTTTATCCAGTGAGAGAAAAGACAAGTGTTTATCTAGTATCACGTGTCATGTGATTTTCAATTATTATAAACATTGCAATATTTACAACTCTTACACTAAAGCCAAACTCAAAAGTGACACCAATTTTCCTCCATCATGTTTAACCTCCACTTGAAAATATCTAAATTATGGCTACGACCTGTGGTAATTCAATTCATGAACCTAATACTCTATGGTAGACATTTTTTTTTTTACTCAAATCCAACCTACACCGTTTCCTGGTGTTATTTTGGCGCCCGATACACCGAGCTTCTGAATATCCAATTTATTTCAGAAAAAAATTGGATCATACCGACTTCCGACACACCTTTTAAGTGAGAACGTATTTAGTACCCTCATTCTATCATCTACACATCCATCTTTGTTGCCTCCCATCAGATTGGTATCATTTCCTTTTACTTCTTGGAAACATTTGCGAGAAGATGGCCGGGTTTGACCAGAAACTGGAGATAGAAAATACCACGGGGGAAGCCTAAATCACTAACGGTTGGTCGGTTAGGAATGAACTAAATAAGATTATTAAAAAAAAAGATGAATTAGGCGGAGTGGCTGAAAGAGAGAGAACTAGCAACTGTAAGAGTGTATAATCTTCCGTGAACTAAGTTGAGACATTGAACTTTTAATGGAGAAAGAAAGGAGGCAATGAATTCAAATTAGAGAGGAAATTATTTCCCACGAATGTTGCGGTCGATTGGTGGAATGCACTTCCTGGTAATATTATGAAAGCGATTACTATTAACTCGTGTAAAAAGAGATTGAATAAATACTCCATTATTATTATTACTACTACTTAAAAAAATAAAATTAACAAGGGCATCTTTGGAAGAAAGTAACGAGTGTAAAGAAGGTGTAAATGGAAGAAGTGAAAATGTGTGAAAGATATATAGAAGCAGATGCACCTACGGGCGTTGGGGCCGTGAGGGCAGGCAATCATCCATATGTTAGCTGTAGCAAGGATGCCCAATGCCCATGTTAGCCCTTGGCACCTTGCGGGGAGTAAATACTTGAGCGAATGCTATATTATACAAATGAATCAAAATTCATTCAAGAAAAAGAAAACAGTACAATGGGCAACCTGCATAATGGACTGCACACTGCGTTGGCTGCCACTCTTTCCCATAATCCTATTACCCTCTCGAGTGCCACGTTGGCAATCTTCTGATGCCAGTCTCGTCCCAGGTCTTAAAACAGACCCAGATCGAGGCAAGTTCCCAACCCATCAAATTCTAATCGTTACTGTGAATCTGCTTGCTTAGGGGCACTCGTCCTTGCCGTTCTTGGGCCCCCTTTACTCGCCTTCTCTTATGGGGAGTGGGGAGGGTCACTCTGATGCCTCTACTGCCTATGCCACAACGCTGTCGATCCCCGACAAGTTTCTTGATCGACTCGTCAGATTGAGTGGCCACAACTGGACCCCTGGACGTCATCCACGATCGAAGCCCTCGAACAGTGCCACAGTGTCAGGGGATAAAATGAAGCCTCGTCATCCTTGATCTCGTTCCTACGACAAAGAGTGGACCGGTCTGGCACTTTTCCCGCTTCTCTCTTTCTCCCTCTCAATTTCTTTTTTCTCTCAATGTCTCTCTTTCTCTCTCTTTCTTCCTCTCTCCCATGGCCTCAAGTCGTCTTCATTTTAGACTACCCGGGCTATATATTTTCCCCACATCTCCCCCATTTTCTCGCCTCCTTTCTTTACAGATACGCACGTTGATTTTCGCTGGGATATTGAAAGGTAATATTCTCATTACTGTCTTCATTCTATCAATGATAATGATCTGAGTAATATTGGAAAGTAGAGGGTTGCATTTGTATCTATCGATCTATCTAGGGAGAGAGAGAGAGAGAGAGAGAAGGTGGGTCATTGCTGATGACCTCTGGCCGGAGACATAGGAGCCCTGCTCGCCGACCTTGCTTTATTGGGGTGGGGTGGGGAGGCTTAGCGAGTTTTTATCGGTCGACCTTTCTGTTCTTCTCTGGTGAACTTTACTGCTTTCCGACTTTATGACTAATCCACGGCCCACCTGTTCCGCCACACATCACAAACGTGGTGAAGCGGAAGTTTTATGTATGGCGAGAGGTTGTGATTGTGTGTGTCTGTGCGTGATTGGGAGTGTGTACTCCACTTAATTTGGTTTTGGTTCTAATCATCCCCTAGAGGTATACTTCGCATTGTGGAATGATGGATGCTGTGGCGGTGAATTGGGATATTTTTAATGGGAGGGAGGCTATAAGAACAGCCCTTTCCGCTTTCATTCTACGGTCACACTATTTCACCCGGTTTGGTTTTTTGTTTTGCCGGGTCTTTGTGATTGTTGAGTTGTGGAGGTTCCGCTAGGTTGGATTTTGTATCCCCACAGAAACGCATTATGTATAAACTCGCAAAATATCACGTTAAATGTTGCCATTCTTTATTTTTTTCTCTCTATTTTGTAACGCTTATCTCTTCACGCAGTGTGGAATAAGCGTTGATTTGTCGCTTTTAAGTTACTTCGACAATTATGTACACATTGAATCTAGTTTTAGTTTGTTGTTTTTTTAAAGTTCTTACCACTACTATCACGACAGGTATATTTCTTGTGGAGAGCGATAGTTTAATGTGGATTCTGAACCACCAGTTAGGTAGGGTTTGAATAGTGAGGGGGGGGGGGAGGAATTCGTCTTGTGCACTTTCATTATTATGCCACATCGGGAGCTGTAATCCATCGAGTTTCCACTCCGTAGGAAACAAAGTGTAGACAAACCGATGACATAATTAGTGTGGGGTTAGTAAAGGGGATCAAGGATAAAAAGAACAACAATACTCCCCTCCTCTTTCTTTCAACCTTAATGGCAATTCTGTGACCCAAAATAGATACGACTTGCGAGCCGCGCACTCGTGCCTTTAAGTCCTGCGCGGGGGTCGTTTGTTGTTATTAATTGAAGTATTACTTAAAAGTATTAATAAGGGCGGGCGAATTGAATTGAGGAACGGGTATTGCCCCCCTGAGGAGGAGGGTGAGTGAATGACCGAGGAGTTGAAAGTCTTCCTCATCGGGTGAATTTCCTCCCTAAGGACATCGTGTCAGTCGCCTTGATGACCCATGATGGCGACTGCTCGCTCGGATGTCGACCGCGCTGACCGAGGTCTCTCTCGTGGGCAGACTTCATCATATGGGATGTCTAGACGAGTCTCTCTCGTTTCTCGAAAGAGCTCTTTTTTTATCTCTCTCTCTCTCTCACTCTATCTCCCTCTGCCTCTCTCCCCCCCTCTCTCTCTCCATCTCCCTCTCTCTCTCTCGAATTTAAAAAGAAATGCCATCGAGTGTGAATCCGGAAGAAGTTTGTAAGAATGGATATGTAAAGAAAGAGGGGAAGATTGGAGGAGTAAAACATGCGTGTAGAATAATATATATATATATATATATATATATATATATATATATATATATATATATATATATATATATATAGCTGCAGATCATCCTGCTGGGATTGGGGCCGGGAGGGCACACGAGGCTCCAGATGTCACCTGACATCCCCGTAAAAAGTATGCAGGCTTGCAAAAAATCCCCTCCCCCCCCGACAGAGATCAATGTACGAACTCGGATGGCGGCTAGCCTACGACATTAACTGCCTGGCAAGGAAGTGACGAAATGAGGGTACAAATTGAAATGTCTGGGAAGAATAAAACCCGGGTAATATCATTCTTGTTTGAGACTACCGCGAGGGTACCACTTGCGACATTCTATACCAGGGGTCGCCAAACTTTTCTCACAGCAGGCCAGATAACTGAGAGAATGACGCACGCGGGCCGCATAACCATTTTGTTCAATACAATACATATAGTGGATACACTAAAAATAAAGACAACCAACATATTTATCTACCAATACACAAAAAAATAAAGACAACCAACATATTTATTTACCAATCCACAAAACACATAACAAATAAAGACAACATACATATTTATTTACCAAAAAGTTATCAAAGAAGGCGTCGTTAGCAATATGATAGTATTGTCAAACCCAGGTCGCACATATCCGAGTTTTACAAACTAAGAAGCAAAAGAGATTAGTGAGATTTGTCAAACTGGCGTTTAGCTTTTATGATACGATCAATATTTGCTTTGTAATTTCTGCATCCACGGGGCAGCGGTGGGTCGGATGAACTGACCTCGCGAGCCGTAGTTTGGAGACCCCTGTTCTATACGGTCTCCCTTTGGGGGTCTGGAAGAACCATGCCACGGAGGCATTGACATTAGGGAGGGGGGTAAGGCAAAAACCGACCGATTTCTCCAAAGTTCTAGAATTAGAGATTTGTTGGGGTGAAATGTGTGGAAAAGTCCATGACCCCAAATAGTTTTTGTGAGGTTGGGAATCGGGTTCGCAACTCTCCCAAGCTTGCCCCTTTCCCCCAATGAAGCCATGTTTCCGCAAGGAGATCTGCAGAATTACGAGCCTCGTAGGATCTGTTCAGAAGAACGACATAAAATGAATACTTTGGGAAACTCGAATCTGGGCCGGCGTCCCACAATACCACTCCTCTGCGTGAGGGATAATCCCCCACCCCCCACCTTTATATAAACAATATCTTCAGGCTTAATCATTTGGGCGGGCGGAGGGAAGATAAGAGGCGGTCATGGCGATGGCCTCTTGGAACTTTTATTTGACGCTTTGCTTATTCTCGGCTGAATCCCACCATACCACAAAAGGGCGAGATCTTTATCCGTCTTCTCAGGCAACTCTAATTTTACTGAATCCCTTCCCCCAAACCCTGCCTTTAGTGAGAGGTGCCCTAAGGATCGATAGAACGAAATGAAACTAAAGGGTATAGGAGGAAATTGACTGAAAAAAAATTAAAATTGGCTTAAATAGTCATGATTTCGCGAGCTAAAGCCAGTCATGTCCAAGCGTTGGAGAGTAAATGTCGCATTTACGAACCTTGCTGCTGCTATACGCATCGTCTTAGGTGAGATTCCAGAGAGGTGGTTGGTCTGGCGTTAAAATGAAATTGCTTCATTACCAATGCAGTATCAAGAGAGCTCCGCAGTAGAGTTGGCCAAGCGCTATCAAGACACAAAATCTTTATTTCCATCTATTATGAAAGGCTTACGTTTTGCTTGGTCTCTGAGTATATTATATAAAAGATCGGGGGGGGGGGGAGATCATGTTTACTTTTTACTACTGAGGCAAGGAGGGTGAGGGAATAGTTTTCAGAGCGGCCATGCCGAAAATACGTAAATTACTGAAGGAATTGTTGCATTTAATGAAGTCGTACTTACGTCTCTTTTACCCCTTGAATTCACTTCCCAGAATGGCCATTCCAAAGATCTACTAAAAAAAATGTCCCTACCTGCCTTCCAATTTATTTTAAAAAGTGAAACCAACGAGAACATCTTCGCCATTAGGACTTTCAAATTATGTACCTAAACGAAGTGATCAAATTAGGGAACATGAAAATGTATGGTAGGTAAATATCCCGAGTTAACTATACTTGTTGTCCCAAAAGGCAGGACCCTTTTCAAGGAGGATCAGATCCAGTTTTACCGTGGTATTTATGGCGTATGGGGGCTCTGGAGGAATTAACATTCCTCTTTTTTTACTGAGTAGGTTCTCTTAGGAGTTTTTACCACGCTTTGCCATCATTACTGTGTCATTTTTTTAATAGAGACCTACAATATAATTTAAGGCGGGAGCTCAACTTGCATATGTCAGCCACGAAAGACGGGTCAAACCGAGTCGGTACTCCATCTGGTGACTAACCAATCAAGATGTAGTTTAACCCCTCTCAACTAAAACGTAGTGTTTCCATTCGGCTAAGCGGTAGCCCAGGTGGTTGGGGTAGTATTGAGGTTGAGATGAACGCGACGATGGTGCGGGGTCTTTGTTTTATCGGGATCTTTGACCGCCCAGATCTTACTCTCGTCTCTGAATTGCTTAGCCTCTTTTGAATTGAGTAAATTTAGGAGAATTTGATTTCGATTGTCGGATCGCTTCTCTTCTTGTTTTGGGGGAGAAATTCTAAAATTGCCCAAAATTATTTGCAAACAACAACAAAGGAATTTAAATTGACTCCGGATGTGTATAAATTTATGTACGATGTACATTGCAAATTGTATTTTGTGTGCATTATAAAACGAATGAGCAAACCTTGAAGACCCGCCGCCTGTTTAAATGAAGCAAACACACACACACACACACACATACAGTTTGTTTAAAACCATTGGAAACTGGTTGTAATTTGTGTTTCATCTAAGTTGTACAAAAAATGGGATGCCAAAATTGTTTGTATCTTGATTTGACTGAGGGGGAGGGTGGCTGCAGTTGGATTGGGATCTAAAGACCCTATCTTCATTATAATGGCGGAAAAGATAGTGGTTGAAGGCGATTCGAAAGTAATGGCGCTTCTTAATTCAATTCTCGGGGATGCTTTTAAATGTGATAAAACAAAGAAAAGTTGGAAATGTTTGGGAGACCGATAAGGAAAGACCTTTAATATTTTATTCGGCCCCATCACTTAGGCGCTACCGGGCCGTATACATGTGCACGTGTACAGACAAGCGGGAGAACACATAGACCCATAGTATGTTCTCATCGACGATTATTCTCGGAGTGGTGTTTATGTGTTGTGTGGCTCGCCAATGAGGGCTTGAGGAGTCGTGCAGGAAATAGGCGGGTAATTTTTATTGTTATGGTGGAAGTTTGAATTTCCTTTTTTCGTGTCTCGACGCCATTAAAGGTAGGAGTCGTTTGCCTTCTTGGTCCGGTGCTTTTGGGGGTCCGTGCCGGCGGAGGGAGGGAAGAGGAACGTCATCGGCCGTGCGGGGAACTTAGTTAGTCGTCGTTCTCATCTTGTGATACTGATTGGTGTCTCTTCGTTGACACCTTCGGGTTGTAGTGCTTTCGCGTGAATATCACCCCCCTCCCATAATGTAGCCTGGGTCCTTAAGGGATATTTAAACGCCGCTTGGCGTGCAGCGGCGCCGGACGAGCGGGCCGGAGGGCGATTCGGGTAAGGTAACAAGATCGGCACCAGGTCTCACGATCGTCGTCGGGGACGATGCAGCAAGTGTCGGCCGCGTAGCTCCTTTGTCTTCCATTTCCCCGGTAAGCTTCGGCTGAAGAATGACGCACTCAACTTACCTGGAGATAAATCGGGATGGCTCTGGCTAGAAGAGTCCGTGCTGTTCGTTTTGGAGGATTTTGTTCTTTGGTACGTCGAACGCGGAAATTGGAGAAGTCATCCGGGATTGTGATTGATCTTGGACGTACGTTGTGGTGCAATTGTTATGGCTAATATGAATCATCTTTTTTGTCACGTCAGTGTGTAGGTTATAAGAGTGACGTGTGTTTGCTGTTCCTCGTGGATCTGTTTGTGCCACGCCCTCGCTTTGCGATAAAGCATCCTCCCCATCCATATTTTTTAACGATTCCTACTCCACGCCCAAAGCGTGCATCGCCCAGGTGTAGGCGAGTGGTTATTCATCGCTGGCGTAACACGGTGTACACGAATCGACGTCGCCAAATGCAAGAGGAAAACTACCACCACGCTTCTCACCTGTTGAGGTCGAGCAGTTCTGAAAGGGCGGCTAAAGCTGTTCTTACTTCCACTGTTACCCCCCCCCCCTACCCCTCTCTTGAGGGTCGCCCAGACGAATTTGGACGGTGGCGAAGTGGCGCGTCATTCCTTGTTTTGTTCAATCTCGCTTTGGATGTGTCGCTGAGCGCTGGTAGTCGGTCGTTCCTCCTCTGGGGCTGCATTCGCGTTTGCCATTACCGAAGACTGAGCAAAGAGGCGAAACGACCTCAGTGGTATTCCAGCGATTTATTTTGAGGGGGGTTCGTAATTACATCAAAAGTAATGTTTCAGTGTTTGTGATATTCTCCCTTTTGTGGTTCTTTCGAAGAAAAAAAAAATGTGATCGGCTCCGGAGATTCACGTGCTTGTGTATATATATATATATGTATACTCCGATAACTCCTTAATTTTGTGTGATCGGTGTTCCATATTCAATCCATTGATGATAGTGGGAGTTAAGAATATGATAGACAAAGAATCTTTCGCGAGGAGATCCCTTAGAAGATGGAGAAGGAAGGAAACAGGTGAGAAAATGACATACACATATAAACACCTATACACATGATTTATTTTGACTGTAAAACTTAAACTATTGTTTTTTTTAAAAAAACCACACCAGTCTTTGCGACCTTAAACCCCACTGGATTTCTGAGGTTTTATGTGTGGGACGAAATAAAAACCTTAGATTTCTCTCGTACTTTGTCATCTACTGGACATTGTTTACCTAATGACAAGGAATGCATCTCTGAAGAGATTGATTATGGCAGCACATTTAAAGGCGTGTACCATCCAGTTCGGGGAAGATTATTCATAAGAATACGCGATCGTATCCTACGACCTGTGTATGTGTGTGCACGCGCGTGTCTAAGACGTCATTAGGAAGGTGGATTGGGTGGTGTTTACGAAGGACGATTGAAACAGTCCCAAGTTAGATAATGAGTGGTTTAGAGCGAGCTGCCATTTTCTCCGGTTGAAATTTGATATGTGTCGGAGCGTCTGAAAATGGGGAAAGGAGCCCTGTTTAGGACGAAGGACACCCGTCTTCGTTTTGCTCCCCTCGCTTTTTTTTTGGCATTCCTTCGAAACGAGGAAGTTCGGAGTGCCGTTTTGAGCAGCGATGAGATGGGGGGGGAGGGGGGTGTACACGTTTGAAGGTTGCCCGCGCTTGTTCGTGGGTACTTTGATATACGAGCTTAAACATGAGTGCAGTTTACCCACGTTCATAAGATTCTCGTCGACTCAATTAACGACTTTCCTAAGATTATAGAAAAATAGTCTCCTATGATGTTGGCTCATTTCCTCATTGATGACCCCCCCCCCCCCCCCCGTTTTGTTGGTTAGTTTCTTAGAGTGAGGGCGGGAGTAGTGAATGAGTGAGTGCTCTTGGCGGTGAATTATCCATATCCACTTCGTACCCACATATTCTGCAATAGAATTGAACCGCCAGTAAAAGTATTATTATATTCCTTGTCCGGATGCTACTTGTACACCACCTCTATCGTACACACATTTAATCATGCGCTCATCCCGTTTTCTTGCGTAGTGGGAGGAAGGGGGGTCCATTTTTGTCGGGTTGTTACGTACAACCCGGAAAATGACTGATTTTCGGCCAAATTGGGAGGGAGGGGGGGTAGCCCCCCTAAAACTGTTAAGCGTGAGAAAATGAAACCATGACATTCACCAACAGGGGGATTAAAATTCCGTAAGTACACAAAGGGGACTTAGATAAATACAAAGCGAAAACCAACGGGGCATTTCCCGCAGAAACTTTGTAAGGGAAACTGGAAGAAGTAAAAATGAGTGGAAAAAATGCAGTCACACATCCTCCTGCAGGCATTGGGACCGGGATGATCCTCATTCCTCCAGATGTCAGCTGCCGAATGCTAGCACATGCTACACCTAACACCCTATTGCGAAATACACACTGGGGCCAGGAGGGCGTGCCATTGCAGAATTGGGTGGGACCAGAGCTGCCACGAGATTTTTTTGGGGGGTGGGGGCAAAAATTTTATCGTAGAAGTAACATTTCTCTATTTTAGCAGCTTCAGAACCATAGAAAAATTAACATTTGTTACGTAACAAAATTAGTTATTACGAAAGCAACATTTGTGGCGAAAGTAACAAAAGGTAACAGTTATGAAGGTAGCAAAAGTAACATTCGTTGAGAACCTAACAAAAGTAACATTCACGTTACTAAAATAACATTTGTCGAGAAAGTAACACATTAGCATGTTACGAAAATAACAAAGTCACATTTGCGAAAGTAACAAAGTAGCACGTGTTACCAAAGTAACACGTGCCAGTCCTGAGTGAGGTGGGGCAAGCCCGGGGAAATGTAGGCGAATAGAAAGGACAAAACAGTGAAAAGTGACTGTATGACTGTAGGGCGATCGAAGATTGTTGATACAGGAAATTCTTGAGTTGAAGAGGGGGGGGGGGGTACAATTCCACGAGTATATACAAGGGTGTATACTATGTATACACAAATGTCTCATGTATGTATGACCTAAAATCCCTCTCGCAGGGGCATTAAGGCTCTATGGTGTCGCCCCGGGGATTTAACGCTGACTCATGGCCTGGGGGGGGGGGGTCTATTTTTCAGTCATTCTAGCCTTTCGTGTCATTCGATTTATTACACCGTTGTTTATTCTTTGTTTTTATTCTCGTTTCCCTTTCACTTCCTATGGTGTGCTCTTTTTGTACCCAAGGGGGGGGGGCTGTTTTTACTGACCCGACACCCCAAGTTGACCTTTTGATAGGGGAGTTGCGCGCCCTCTCTGTCTCTTGTTCCTTATGTAGTTAGTATCCCTATTTGGGGAGTCGGGTTAGGTATCTTCCATACCTTTTTACTTCCACTAATGTTGCCATTTTTGTTGCGAACCTCTTTTGCAAGATTGCCCGTTGGTTATCATCTTTTGATAGTTAATATTTTTATGCTAAAGTCCGGGTTTCGTACATATGAACTCTGTCATTTTGAACGAAATTTGTGCTAGAATGTGCCCTGTGGTTCTTAGGGTGTGTTGAACAGAAGGGATTACCCCCCCCCCCCCTTCCTGCGCCTAGTTTGTTTGAATTGTTTTTTAATGTCATTTTTCAGTTTTCCCTCTGGTATTTTTTTCTTATTTCGGTATCTGATCCGAGATATCCGTCGCTGTTTGGAGGTTTGTTTTAAGATGACTTCGTGGCTGACCCTCCCCCATAAGGTGTCTCAGTTACCCCCCTTTTCCCTCGCACACCACCTAGAGGGTTTGCGATGGGGGCTTCTTGCTGGAGGTCTCCGTCACGCCCCCGTCGCACCCACGGGTTGTATAGTGTATAGATAGTGTTCGTACCTACCCTCACCGGCCAAGGAAGTTTGGCTAAATTGCGGGAGAGAGTGCACCCTTAGGAGAGTTGCGTACCCCTCATGCTGGGCCTCTTTTGAACCTTGGCGAGTATTTTTTACCTGGCCAAAAGCTTCATTTCCCCTTGATCTCTTTAAGCTTTCTGCCGAGAATGCATCGTTGATTTTCGTGTTTAAAAATAATAATAAACAAGTGACCTTCTTGATCATGTTTGACAATGGGAGACAGTGCGTAGGGGTGAGGACCCGGCTTCCCTTAAAAGGGTTGCTAAGGGCATGGATGTTAGAGGCAACCTTTGTTCGCCGCCGCGTGGGATCCATTAGTGCCAGGTTCGCGCGGATCTTGCCTTCGATTCCGAGCTGCCGAACGGAGAACGAAGACGCGATTCTTGCGCCGCCCCGTCCCGATCCGGTGCCCCGAGGTCGCTTTCCTGACCGGCGCTGTTAACATGATTTGTTGTAACTAAGCGATAACCAATGAGGGCACCTCCGTCAGAAAGTTGTTAGGATAAATATGTAAAGAAAGTGGAAAAGAGTGGAAGATTACTCGCAGATCCACCTGCAGGCGCTCTGTCGGGAGGGCACGCAATACGTCAGATGTCAGCTACAGCATGCTGGTTCATGCTATACCTAGCACCCCTTTGCTGGGTACCCCTCGCACCCCTGTTGTCACTGAATATCGTATCTGTGAACAAGTCTCGCTCCACCGTTCCTTTTCCCTTTCCCGTGAGACTTTGTATGACCAACGAGGGCAGCGCCGCAGCAAAGTTTGGGAGAATGAGGTTGGTGTAGAAGCTGAGTCTGAGTGAAGGTGTGTGAAAGTTGCAGAATCCGATGAGTCAATAAAGCCGTGGATGACTGAGAGGTCACGCAACTCTTCAACTGCCCGGGCGGCTATGAACCTTCCCCTAACCTCACCATTCTCTTTAAGAGGTTTATGGCGGATATGCCCACGTCGGTTTTTGCTTGTTAGTTTTTAGTAAATAATAATCCCCCCCCCCCCTTCATCCCAACCTTGTCGCATAGGGGGGGGGGGTCACCTCGAGTGTTTGCTGGGTTGAGGGTATGGGTATACGAGGGGGTTGGTAGGGTGAGAGGGAAGGGTTACTTTTCCTTGAACCGATAGGGGGGGTACGTCCGTATACCCTAGTTTCTGCACTTGTTTTATCCCCGGCGGAGGTTGGATTTGCCGTCGCCTGCCTCCCTTGCCATTCTCGATCTTTAAGTGGTCATCATCCTCTCTTGTCACGTCACCACTGGGCCGACCGAGGGGCCAGGGGTTTGCATCCAATGGGTCTTGGTGGTGGCAACTCGGTCCCAAAGTGCCTCCTCGGACAATGGGTTCCATAGTTTGGATGGGTTCACCACTTGTGCGAGTCCCCGTTTAACAAGGTTACCCCCTGTTAAGTGGTAAAGTAAGGCGAAGTGAGAATGCGCTGAAGTTACCTCGGTAGAACAGCCAAAAGAGTGAACTACTTGAAGCACTCGGTGTATGGAGCGGGACGCAACTCTCCTGAGCCCGTCTTTGATCTTAAATCGAAGCCAGGGAGGTGATGATGATTCGAGGTTTGTTCATTTAAGACGTTTGCCCCCCTTTTGACTCATTGTTCCGGGGGGAGGCTTTTGACGTCAGCAGATAAGATTTGATAGGAAAAAAGGGGGATGGAGAGTGAGTCACAAAGCTCATCTTTGTCGTTGCAACGCCATCAAACGCGTTCCCTACCGGCCCCAATACACCCTATCGGTTTGTCCTAAATTGATCCTGTCAGAAAGAGGTTATGTTCCCAGCGCAGTATCGTCTTCTTCGGAAGGGCGAGTCTGCCGAATCTTGCAGTGAAGTCGTGTCACACATCCTCCATGCTCTTGCCAGATGCACACGATAATCGCCCATACACTTGTAATCAGCCCCTCTTCAAAATGTAGGGATGAGGGGAAGGGGGGTATTATTATTTACTAAAAACTAACAAGCAAAAACCGACGTGGGTGTATCCGCCATAGACCTCTTAAAGAGAATAGAAGACTAAAACAATATTAACAAAGTTATCGGAACTAATATGAATCCAAACACACTCGACTTCCCCCTTCCCATCCAAAATTGCTACCAGGCTTCGATGACTTTTGGTGTTCCTGGTCTCCTTCGTCAGATTTTACCTGGGTACGAGTCCCTGAACGCGAAAGGAATCCGCGCGAGTCCCGGGTTGGACTGGTAGAATTCAGTCATTGTCTGAAAATAGCGTCGCTGTCATAAAAAGAGAAGTTTCCTGTTCGGCCGCTTTGTCATGCAAGGCCTTCATGAGAGAAGTGAAATTTCGGAGAACGGCGTGAATGCATGATGACCGGAAGTAATGGCGTTGACTTTGCACATAGACGTGTGGTGTACGCAACGAATATTTCGCTCGTAAGTGATAGGTAGTAAAGTTATTACGAAATTCGGGCGTTTCGGTGACGAGGTGTGCGCGCGCTGCGATCGTGCGATTGCGTCATTGTTTCATTCCGTTCGTCGGAGTTATCGGGACCCCCCTTGGTTCTGTTCTCCGTTCCAAACAAGGCGAAGCAGTAAACTTATATGTCATAGTGGAGGTTATGGCTATGACCTTCGTTCTGATTTTATGTGGAGGCTGGCCGTGTGCGGGGAAATGGCGCGTGTATGCGTACGCCTCCGCTACGTACATTCGAATGAGAGTTTCCACTCTGAGTGCGGGGTTGTCGTCCCTGAAGACTATCATGTGCACTTTTCAATGGTTTTGGAAGATAAAACAATCTAAGCGAATAGTTATGGATGGGATGGGGGTGCTGAAAGCATGGTGATCGCATTCCACAGATCTCGCCAGTGCTGGGGAGTCTAAATGTCACACTAAGGAAACAGGAGTAAACAAAAGAGTTGATTACAGATGCCAAGAGGAAGCAGAGGTCACTGGTCTGGCGCTAATGTGGGAGCGAAGCTCTTAACGAGATCATATTCCTCGAGTGCTTCTCTATGCATTTTATACCCCGCACGAGAGGCGGGGGGGGGGGGCGTTAGTAAACAAAGGCAGGTTCAGAATAGTTGCTAGGCCCATAGGACATGGAATATACTTTTCGTAGTACTTGACGAAAATGCCTCGGTTAGCTTTGCTTTTCTTAAATGATTTTTTTTTTCTTTCACACCAATTTTGAATGTGTGTGAAATAAAAAAAAACTCGCACACTTTCTTAATTTGGGGAGGGAAGCGATCAAACGCCGCAGGCCTAGCAGTATTTCATAATGAGAGAACTTCTAGGTTTTTACTCCGATTATATCAATCCATTCTTCAATAAAAGACGTGGTATTATTATTATTATAGAAAGTAAATATGAGCTTTTAATTTTGCGTCTTTCTTGGATTTCATCTCCGATTTATGAACTATTTTTCTTGTTGATTTTTGCCAGGTGATTCTTTGATAGGAATAAACAGCAAAACCTGGTTATAAATGTATATTAACGTTTCGGTATCCTACAAATAACATCTTCAGAGTGAGCATATTTATTTTTTTCGCCGCTATACATACATATATACTACACTTTACAGGGTGGCCAATACACCATATCATGTCTATACACACATATATACTACACTTTACAGGGTGGCCAATACACCATATCATGTCTATACACACATTTAATAGATATTACAAGTCATATTGCCCATGGACTTTGTGGCCAACCTGTAGATCTTAAAGAATTCGAGCGATTTTCCATTTGTACCAATGAACAGCAGCGAACGCAGTTTGCCTATTTAGGATATTTTTAGGATAAGATAACTTAGAACCTGATCTTTCCTTAGAGTTGCCATGCCAATACTCGCAATTTGTACTTATTACAATTTTTTTAGTGACATAATAATAAATGTATGGAAGAGCCACCCAGGAGTGGAGGGGAATGGAATCTCATCGGGTTGTTTTAAAAGCAGTGTGGATAAGTATTTGGTGTGACACGGGGAGGGTTTAATTAAAATGACCTATCCATTGATCAATGTATAGCGTCACTCCCTCTTATCGCGGGACATATCCTCGACTGGACAATGAAGTTCACATAAAGATCAGAATGACAATTTCTGGCTAACCCGCGGCCATTCTAGGACCAGTCCTTGCTGGAGGGTTGGTAATACTGTGTTTTGCCACCAATCAATAAAGCAAGGAATATTTTGTGAGCTAAGAGAGAGCCACCCTTTCTGCGGTTTGAGTAGGGTGTTGTATATTCAGACACAGAGGAGGGAGGAAGAGACAGTGGTGGTGATTGGTTGTGTGTGGATGGAGCTACCTGCCATTTTTTTGTGTCCCTTCTTGCCAAAAATCTGCCCCGGTACCCATGCGTTGGAAGGCCAACGCCTTCCTTATCCACTAAACGGGCGAGAGATCCTTTTACCTATGTATCTCTGTGATTCGTATGAAATTGTATATATTGCATCCATCCATCTGGAATGGATGCAAAATCGTATACAGTTCATTTTTACATTGTATACATTACACTGTATACACTAGATGAATTAATTTGGTGGGTCTTGATGTTCTTTTCCACGTCTTTTTCTTTTGTGTTATTGTGTATGCTTGATTGAACCAAGTACCATCCTTATTGGTCTCCAACACCTCCCCCCCCCCTCGTCTCATTTCCCTCAGGAATCCATATATCGCTCGTACAAGCATATATTGAGTACTAACCAGGAATACAAGCATAACATCGATTACTAACCAGGAATATAAGAAAAGTCGAGCATTAACCAGAAGTACAAGCCGAATATCGTGTACTAACCAGGAGTACAAGTAGATAATCGAGTACTGACCAGAGTACAAGAAAAATCGAGTAGTAACCATGGTACAAGCAGAAATTCGATTTTGCCCTTAGTCCCCTGTTTCAGTCTTTTAAGTTCATCGGGGAGAGTTGTATACAAAAAAAAAGAAGTTTCTTGTTTTAAAAAACTCGAAACCCAGTTTCGAATTCCGAGAGAGAGACCCCGCGGATAAATTCTCTCGTGTAGTTTCTCGCGCGCGCCTCCGTATGTGGTCATTTTCCCTAATACGCTTATCTGTAAGGAATTACACAAGGAATGTCCGCGATCGTCGACACGTTTGCCACCACCTGCGAAACGGCGGATGGTTTCGATCAACTATGGTTTATGATTGGGCGAATGGAGGAACTATGAGAAGGGGCGGGGGGGAGGCTCTTTTTTATGGGACGTGTAACGCATATATATGTCGACGCAAAACGTAAACTGGTTTATTTGAAAGGGTCTGTTGTCATACACGTCTTAGGCTCTTATCTATGGTGCATCTATATCAAAGACCATCGCAGGAAGATCGCCTTAATTGTGTAGGCTGGACGGGGTAGAGAGGGAAGCGCTCCTAGTAGTCTCCTCCTTAAACTACTCATGGTCTCTAGCTTGCATGTGCTCGGTGCTCTCACTAGCCAAGTCGTGGCGGTTGGAGGTTGAGGAGAGTCGCGCGCGCACTCCTCCTGGTCCATCCCTCCACCTTCCTCAACTCTTTTGAAAAAAAATATTGCCGAGATTCTCTCGTCGATTCGTTTTATTTGAATGGGTAAAATTCCCCAATGACTTTACATAAATTGGTAAATATTCAAGTTCCCACAGACGACTGACTATCTTGGTTGGTAGATAGAGAAAAATGGTGGAAGTTGGGTTGGCTCATCAAACTCGCATAGGTACCCGGTGTTTCCTGGGATACAAAGTCATGTCGCAAATAAATGCAGATGTATATTGTTTGAATTTTTTATATTGTGGCACAAAAAATATATTTACTTGCTGATTATTATTATTAATTGTGGGCTGAAGGCAGATTCAGGAGAGTTGCGCACTCTCCCTATCATATAATATACAATGAATGTTTCACCGCGCACCCCCGGCAGTTTACGCGCGCGCGTGAATGACCGTTAGTTATGAGCGACCGACGTTGTGACCGCGGGAACAGATCGAGCGTCTTAGAGATACAGAATAAGCTATCCATTATTTTATGGATGGAAAATTGGGCTAAATTTCCAGCTGATGTTTGTTATCACCAACCGCACAGCTGTGTAAACGTGTCCCTTTCTTCCTCGAGGGACTCTGGTGGGATTGAATATCCTGCCATGAAATGGATTGGGTGACCCAAAGGACCGGTCGTATCAATCAGACCAGGCAGATGATACCTAGTGAGTCACTGCTAACTCGCCTCCATGCAGATTTATCGGTGGTGGTGTTGGGTTTTATCTGTCTAGAAGAGATGGATAAAATAGATGCCTAGTGAGTCACTGGTAACTTCGCCTCCATGCATTTATTGGTGGTGGTGTCGGTTTTTATCTCTCTATAAGAGATGAATAAAAACCGACACCTTATGATTTAGGAGACTAAATCTACATAGTTTAGAAAGGAGAAGAGTTCGAGAGGACTTGATAGAAGAAGTCGGTAAGAGGTCATAACAGGGGAGACATAGATAAGGTTCACATTTTTAGTCAACGGGACACGCAGTAATGTGTTTAAGCTTGAAAAGTTTATGTTTAGGAAAGAGATTGTTTGAAATTGGTTTACAATTCAGTGGTAGATGAATGGAATAGGCTGAGTAGTCATGTGATAAAAGCCTCCTCCTTGATGAGTTATAAGAATATACTTATTAGGTTTATGTATGAAGATAGTAGGTGGGACTGAACTGAGAATGGGAACAGGAGTTGCCTCTTATAGGATATTGATTAGCCTTTTACAGAATCCTTCTTTTCTTGCTTTTAGATGGGGCCAAGACTCGATATTAAAACAAGTGGGTTTTTTTATTCAAAATTAAATTCTCTTTCGCATGGTTTTGTCTGGAACTGCAATTTATCGTATTATCGACATCAAAATATGTACGAATCCTATCCCAAAACAAACCTCAACAGCTACATAATCTTCCTTTCCCATATACCAGTCTAACTTGTCCTGTAAAAACATTCATATTTGGACTACTTATCACCTCTTGCAGGAATTCATTTCAGAAAGCTACCTACCCGATTGTCGAAAAGAAAAATATCTACTTAAATCCAACCTACAATTTTGTTGGTTTTGTTTTTAATATTCAAAGTTGTGACCCCATCCCCTCGTCTTATTATTACCCTATAACTAAAAGAAACTTGTCTATCCAACTTATCTATCACCTCCGAGAAGTTAGCATCTTTGTTTCCCTCCTTTGCACTTACTAGCAGTTTGGTATCATATGTAAAATCCTGGTCCTCTGAACTCGGCTTTAATATTTTTCTATCATATTTTATGTCTAGAGTAGAATGATTTTCTTAAATAATAATAACTCCCTTTTTCCTTGTGCTCTGTCGGTGCGACCACTTAATATCGACTACGCGTTTGTTTTACTTGCGTTTCGGATATTATTTTGGGGTGCTAAAATGTTTTAATGGCACCAAATCTAAACAAAGGTTTTCGCACCACTGGTCTAAATTGTGAGTCTTGTGTTGCTCGGTACTAGCAGAGGCGCTCGGTATTTGTTCCCGAAACCTCGATATAGGTACGTTTTCCCTGTCTCAACATTTAAAAAAAAAATGGTTTCTCACCCTTATTCCGATTTTCGCTACGTCTTTCTTCCCGATCCATTCGTTTTACTTTTGTCTCTTTCTCTTTGCCCTTGGAGAAGGGTGCGAGCGATTTCCGGCAACCTTGGGTGTTGAATCAAGAATCGATCACTCTTTTATTTTTTTTTATTAGTAAAAATGTCAAACCAAAAACAACGAAAGTTGTCCGACAGATTTTGTAGAGAGGGTTTGTGAAGAAAGGAAGTTTATGGGGGAAGTGTAAATAGCCAAAAGAAGAGACTACTTGGGGCGAAGGTGAGGTTAATTGAAAGTCTACCAATTTGGACCCTAGTGATTCCTCGGTTGACTTTGTTTTACACTTTGATGCGTGTTTCGACGTCATAGGATGTTGCATTTACGATATCTTTCCGGCCGATAACAGCGTCGGTCGTTCGCGTATGCCCTCAAAACACTTGTGTACACTTTTTTGTTCAATCCAATGTCAATAATTTTACTCCAAGTGGTATTTTTTTAATTTTTTTTTTAAGGTGATTTCGTTCTCGATTCTTTCCACGCATCTATCCGAATAAGGAACTTCGAAGGGCGAACTATTTTGCAAACTTTAAATATGACGGACCTTACTGGGTCGAGTTGATGCTTTTCTGTGGGTGTAATTTGTACTATAATCTTGGATATACTGACTTGGATGATCTTTGATAAGCCCAGGTGGCTTTTGCCATCCTCAAAATTGCTATGATATTGTAACCTTTACCTTAAATAACATTCATTTTATTTATCCTGTGTATTAGTGTATCTCTTCTTGCATTAACAAAAGTGCGCTTACTTATAACAGAGTCGTAGACTTCTACGCTTCTCTCCAAATCATAAGAATTCTATCAATTTTCCCATAATGTTATGCTGTTTTATCCCCTCTTCCTAAAAGAATAGCAATCCGGATAAAGGAGCGACAAAGGAAAATCGTTTATTATATTCGTCAGTATTAGAAAACCACTGCGTCACTTAGAAAACCACCGGTACGGCATAAAATTCTGACTCGTCTAGTAACAGAAACTCGCTTTTCTTTATTAAGCGTTATTAGTATGCGAAAGCGAAGCTTCTTTTTTTTTTGCCATGAGCTGCCTGTCGAGTGTAAGAACCTAGTTAGTCGTTGGCGTCAGTAGCAAACACCGTCAGTTGTTTCATTAGCGATAATGATTCTGAGTTTATTGGTGTTATTCTCCAAGAAGCGTAGAATTCATGTTTGTGGTTAGTTTGTTTGGAGAAAATTTAGGCATTACATTATGTTGGTTGGTTTTTCAGTTTTGTGATTTGGGAGGATTTGGGTATTGGTTTTGGCGGGTAATAAGGGAAGTTGTTTTCGAGAGGCCTCCGCAAAATAAAGATTTCAAATTCGAAGTTTTTGAGTGTGTGGCTTTTTTTCTACCCCATCCCTCCAATCCACTTTTCTTCTGTTTATTTCTATTTTAATTTCTTGATCTGTCTGTTCTTCTCATGCCTGGTACACTTGACTAAGGATGAGTTCCTTTAAGTGAGGTTGGGGGTCTAATTTCCAGCTTTTAATTTTTTTTTCTTCCACGCATTGTTTCTAACTTTCATTCCTTACCAAATACTGCTCTCATCATCAGCCCTTCTCGGTATACTTAATGTACCACACAGAACTTAAGCTTCATTCCTTGGATGGGAATTGGGTAAGTTCGTGGAAGCTTCCCTTTAGAAGTCTCGCTGTTACTTTACAAGCACAAGAATTCCCTGTGCCTTTTAGTCATAGTTTGTTGATTGCTTGCCCCGCCCTGCTCGCACTCTCCACACTACTTAGTCACATTTTAGGAGAAACCTTCCGATTTTTCGTGTGACGTAGTTGCGGAGACGAAGGTAAGTGGTTGATAGACAGACCGAAAGAGGAATTACACTGTGTGGCAAATTTGGTTCTACGTCGACGCAGCGGACTTGCGCATTTTTTTTTAACGCTTCCTCTCATCAAAGGAGACTTTCTCAGTAAGTTGGTTGTGTGAACTTGAATTCGAATGGTTGATATCCCCATTAAACAGGGACCCCCAAGTCACGCGATAATGATGATGTAATAGCTGAGTAAGTGGCGGAAAAGTGTGTGAAGAAATGAGTGAGTTGCAACGATGAGGATAAAATACCAACCTCGCTATCACTCACTGGCCTCAGGTGGCTAGCCTTAGACAGACATCGATTAGGAGTAAAATTCTACTTTGTAGGAAATACCAATTTCGCAAAGGAGCTTAAATTTACCTTAAACATACAGGTTGCGCAATCGTACCCAGCACTTGGGTATTCATGAGTAAGGGCGAAGGGTGTTGAAATCAATTAAAAAGTCTCATATTTTCGTATGAGAGGCATGCAAGGGTACCCTATACAGACTCTTGGAGAGCGAATAGGTAAAACTGTTTAAGTTTAAGGTAGCATAAGATGGCAGGAGGGTATGCTATCCACTTGTGGTACCCTATTGAACAATACTGGTAAGCATGTAATGGTGGAATATTTCCAGTACTTGGTAAAATCTTTTAGTCATTTTTTTTTAGCTTTCCCTAGTTTTCATGTGTATATACATACCCACCCCAAAATATTAAAAGAGATTATTTAAAACACCTGAATGAAATGTCAGTATTGTAGGCTACCAATAATTATGACAACCAACCAGTCAGTTCCTTGACCTTAGGTCTTCCTCCTACGCGTCTTAGTTTCATTTATTTGCTTCATCAAGAACCCCCGCCCCTATTACCTTTGTATAATCCCCACCTATGGTAAAATTTTCTCCATAAAACTTCGAGTATATACGGTACGAAAGGGACAGGATGTCTCCTTGAGGTCACCCCATAAGTCTCCTCCATCGGGGCGTTCAAATTTGGGGACTTGGGTTTCTGAGGTGTTGATTTCGCGGCCTCCCTTTTACGCTATTTCTCTCGCACGTTCAGAGGTACGCCAAGAGGCTGTGAAGGAGGCGTTGGCGCAGTACCAATCCCGGCCCAAGAACCTCCCCTTGCCCTCAAAGAGGTCTTCCGTGATGACGGCGAGGTCCCCCGACAGGCATCGACACGACTCGGGTGAGATTCATTTAGGGTTTTGTGTTATTATTAACTTATCCTTGCTCTCCGATGGGATCCTCCTTTATTTCACCTTGCCCTCGTCCTGGACTCACCGGATCCAAGTTCATTTGTTTATATTTTCTGTTCGGAGCCAATTTTGCCTCGATTTAAGGACCCATTTTACTTTCACGACCTCGAAAAGCGAGATAAACGTGACCAGGTAAAGTGGTAATAACAAACAACAAAGAAATAGAAAGCGAACAAAAGAGAATGGAAAAGGGATCATCAATAAGACGAGCTGTTATACTAATTTACGGACCCGTACATGTTGGGGCAGATAGGGGCAGCGTTTCTGAATGTCCGTATTTATATATGTTAAGATAGGCTCACCAAACGGTTCATTTCTCACCTCCCCTAACTTATCCACTTTAGCTTCGATCCCTACATTTACCTAGGAAGGAACGACATGGGTTCGTAAAGTGGTTCATTTTCACAACCCTTAACTTCACCTCTGTACTGGCCTTTTTAGCCAAAATTCTGGAGAATATTCACTCTTCTTTTGTTCCTCCTTTATGCCCCCTTTTTGTCCTTGTCAAGGTGCATTCGTGGGTAATTTCTAATTACTGTTTAGCATAAGGAAGGAAACTTGATATTAGTTCTCAACCCACACGGACTCTTATGTATCCCTATTTTTAAGTTTCAAGACTATCGTGAATTAGTTAATTGTTTCTTTTAAATATTCTTGAATTGTCCCTTTATATTCGCGTCTGTTGGTGGCCCTCCTTCTTTTCACACGAAGCCGACAGACACTCCTTAATGAGGTTGGGCACTTTATTAATAATGTATGACCATCCATTGTGGTCCGTGTCAAGTTAGAGGTTATCAGGTGGCGTGTAATGAATCGCTTCCTCTTCAGGCTTTTTGTTATTGTCCAAAAAAGTGAAGTACAGTATTTCATTGTAACCACGTGTCTTTGTCTCGTACTGCATCCTGTTTAACAATTGTATGTAAATAGTGTGTTTGGTTACGGCATGGATGCCACTTGGTTAGCAAATTCATTTTCGCGTGGTTTTGTGTTGAGGTAAAGGGGTCGGATACGTCATTTTGACGTCATGAGTTTTGAGAAATCTTAGCCAATCAGAGGCATCTTCCGTATGTTTGTTTATCATTGAAACTCGGCCTCTCCCACACTTGGACACTGAAAAGGGCTGTCTGTTCTTCCTTTTAAGGGTGAGTAATCCTTCTCAAAACCAAGATTGGTTGCTTTTGACCAGTCACCTCTTCTGTCTTTAACACTGTTCGTATGTACATGCTTATCTCGGTGCTTTGTTGAATTTGCGCGATCCCTCACGTGTATTGCACAGGAAGAGGACTGCGGATTGAGTCATATGTCCGGTCGGTATCGGCTGGAGTAGATTTTAAATCAATTATTTTTTTATTATTATCTTTGTTTCCCGAAGCGCAAGCATACAGTGAGGCAGCCGCATACACTGGCGTACTATCCTCCAGATCTTTGAAAGGGAAGGCCCTTCCTGGGTCGCAGAGTTTGGGATTAGTGGTGTCTTCCTTTATTATTTAGTATTTCCCCCTATTTCCTTCATTTTTTTCGTTCCCGCTAATTAGTGCCTTTTGCCACTCATAACTTCCCTTTTCCTCTAGGTTTACTCGGTGTTTGGCAAAAGGCCTACCACAGAAACATGATAGGTTGACCCGGAAGCTTATTGGCTCCCCTTTCATATATCAGGTCGGCTTTCTGAAGGCATAGAGAAGAAGCAGGATTGGTTTTTAGCAACCTATTGAGCACCCCTTATATATATATATATATATATATATATATATATATATATATATATATATATATATATATATATATATATATATATATGTGTGTGTGTGTGGTTTGTGTTCGGTAAAGGCCTACAGCAGAAACAGGATTGGTTACCCGACTCCTATTTGCTCCTCTTCGGCCAAGGACTTGGTAGCCAAGATGGTGGTGTAGGTGTTTTCGATTTGAGCTTCTTCGGATCACTGTCAGATGTCTCGCCTCTGTGGATCAAAGGCGTTCAGTGTCTCGCTCTGATCGTTGATTTATCCTCAGCCCACCCCCTTCCCGCCCTTCTCCAGACCCCTTCCTTCTTCAATGGACCTTAGATCATCTCTATAATTAGCGCCGTGACTCGGCCCCCAATCTCGTTTCTAATCCGAAGAGGAATGGTAGTCCAGACGATGTGGGATCCCTTTTCAGACAGTTGCGCAGCCCTTTTATTTCCTCAGTTCTCTCACGTTGCCACTAGTGAGGGGTGAATTGCACCTTTCTGGCCCCAACATCCTCGGTTAATTTCATTGCAGCACTTTTCATTCTTGCTTTGAGTGTGGCTACCCACCTAGTCGAGTGGAAGCGTCGACGATGCCCTCGTTGGTTGCTACCATTGCAGGATCTTGAAATAGCTGAGTGGAAATACTGATTCCAAGGAGGGGTTAAATCACATTGGTTGTAGTTAGTTTCAGGATGGGAATCCTTAGTTGGGTTATAGCAACCGGTTTTTTGAGGAGGGAGGGGTCCTAGGTTGAACTGTAGATCTCCCCACTGAGATAGGTATTATTAGACAGTGCGAATCAGCAGTTAAAATTCTAACTAAACAAAGATTTTTTTTCGGTCTGTCTATCCTTCAAGTTTTTCCGTTGAATGAGGATGCCTCGGTTGGATTACACAGGTTTTCTCTTCATCCTTAATGACCACTAGTCACTTATTATTTAAGAAATAGAGCGAACACCAACGAGGGCATCTCCATGAAGTTTGTATGAAAAGGTCCGTCAATAAAGTGAAGTTAAGTGGAATGCAAATGTGTGGGGTTCCTGTCCTGAACCCACCTCCTTGTAACGAAGGATCACCAGTCCAGAGAGACAACCTTCCTGAGGAGCGGGATTCAGGAGAGTTGCGCGCCATCTTTAATGCCCCAATTTTGTAGTCTCATCGAGTACATCCGCCCATTTTTCATTTCCTCTACAAATATTTTTCAACAAATTTCGTAGGCGAGATGCCCACGTTTGTTTTTGGCTTTAGAATATAAAAAATGTGGGTCTGCCCTCATCGATGGTCGCGTCAGGGGTGTGTAAACGAACGGTGTGGTTGATTGCTTTCTCGGTCACCTTCCAGACTCCGACGACAGTGACGACGACAGCGTGACGGCCGAAGGTTCCTTGGGCAGCAGTGGGGGCCATTCCCACGGCACCCCCGAAGTCAACCGGGCTCCCGTCCTCCTACCCCCGCCGCTGATCCAGCAGGGCCCCATCCCGCCTGTCCCCAGCCACTCAAATGTCTTGGCTCAACTGCCACCCAACACCTCGATGGGGAGCTCAAGTAGCGCTAGCACCGGAAGTAGCTACCACCATACACCTTCACATCCACTGCCATCGAAGCAGCAACAGCCTCTCCCACCCATCCCACCTCACAAGTAAGTTCCAAGTTCTTGCCCTTTCTTTTTTTTCTATCGGTCTCTTTTTTTTTATTTATGTTTCCGTGGGATTTTGGTTTTTCTTTGAATTCCTTTTTTACGGAGGTTTTTCATGTGGGTGGGGGTTCGGTACCCAGGACGCTCGTTTATCCCCTTTATATTTCGTGTTCCTTTAGGGCATCCTTTTTTTATTTGTGTGTGTGTGGGGGGGGGGGGGCTTGTTTGTTTGTTTTTTTCTCTCGCTCCCTCCTTGCTGTGTGTGTGGTCTGGTTGTAAACACAAGGTTCCTTTCCTTTTTTGATGAGTAACAAGCAACAAAAGCTTTATTGGGTGGTTTGAATCCCCCCCCCCCAACTAATGTCTCTTGTATTCTCCTCATTTGTCTATGAATCCTAGGTCTTGTTGGGTAGTTTCAGCCACAATTCACCAATAGAAAACTTTAGCGGTTAGCGTGGTGGCCTGTAAAGCGAAGAGCGCTCCACTTATTATTTCACTTTCTTTAACGGATAAAAGAGTTTATATTATTTTATCCCGTTTGTTAACTCTCTTTCTTTTTTCTTAATCTATATATGATCCTTGTTTGGTCTTATAAAAAGAGCAAATCGCTTGTTTATCATATTTCCTCCTTATTTCCTAGGGGTGAATGAACATATTCTGTGGGCGTGTTATTGTGATTTCCCTTTCATATATATATATATATATATATATATATATATATATATATATATGTGTGTGTGTGTGTGTGTAGGAATATCACAACGTATATGTGAGAATGGGAGGAGGAAGTAAAAACCGGGAAAATACACTGAAGTTCTTTATTGACGTTTCGCCTGTTGGCTTCTTCAGAATTGAACTAAACGAAGAATGCGAGATCGCTCCATATATATGCAGCAGATTTATCCCGGTTATTCTGGCTCGACCCTCGTAGTCTTCTCTGGTCCGTTTTGTCCAGTTTTAATCTTTCCGCTTAATCTGGTATTTAGTCGAAATGCCCTGTGCAGTTTTTAATGCATTAATCCTTTTAGGCATCGTACTAATGAATTCAGGAATTGTTCCTTGCGGAATTACTGGCCAAGCTGCACACACATTGATTAAATCTGGATCTGATGTTGCCCCAAAGGTGTTCAATGGGGTTCATATCAAGAGACTGGTATGGTTAAGAAAGTCTTCTGATTCCATCTTGGTCTTTTGGGCTATCTGGCTTGGAGCGCCATCCTCCATAAATAAAATAACCGGTCATTTTTTAGTATCTGACTACTTGAGAAAATTTAGAGAAGTCTTTTCCGAAGGATGGAGGTGGATTTTTTCGAGTTTATGTTCACAATACACTCCACCAGTTCTGATCGGCCAAGGCTTCAGATTGCTTCGCACACCATCAGTGAAAAACCGCCCGGTTTCACAGTTGGTGGCGTCCGATTTAAATCAAACCTTTGATTATGTAGTCTGGCAGAACCCTCTGGTTCTTTCTACCATCTCAGTTGCCAACTCCTTTCTGGTGGAAGAAGTAGTATCCTTCTAACTACTTTGCCATAGTAGCCAAGTTGACGGAGATACCTCACAGCAGTACACCGACGCACTTGGAGTTGCTCAACAACATCATTCGTATTACATTGGGGATTATTTTCAACAATCCGCTTGACAGGCTGAAGATACATGTCAGATGGTGCTGTTGATTCCTTGCCTTTGCTGGTGAACTGTACAATCACTGTCCCCGTAAGCGGCGCGGCGATTTGCCTTCCTGGCCGCCATGCTGACGGGACTCAGTGCCCCGTCCGGCCCCAGCTTAGCCACTTCTCCTTCTTTCTTTCAGCACAATGAGCCTAAATAAGGACTAAGCGTAAAAAATATTAAATAAAAAAAAATGTACAATCACTGTTGACTGTGGTAGGAGGAATCCCAAGGTTTTGTGCAATCTGATGCTGGCTAAGTCCACCCTCAGATTGACCCCCCCCAATGCGCTCTCTTTGAAAATTAGCCAACTCTTTTGCTTCTCGGCTTCGCGGCATGGCTGGTTGCTATAAACAATTAATATACTGTATTCTAAATAAAAAATAATAATATATTAACAAGTTTGATTAGATTAAAGTAGTTTCCCAGATAAAACGGCGTAACGAAGGGTGTATATTTACTTTTGAGGTGCCTGTATATATATATATATATATATATATATATATATATATATATATATATATATATATGTATATATATATATATGTATATATATATATATATATATATATATATATATATATATATATATATATATATATATATATATATATATATATATATATATATATATATATTGCTGCTGCCAGCCCTGTCGGTGTGACGTCATATTCGCTAGTTAGGTTTCTAAAGGAATTGCATTTCATCTGCATAAGGTTAGGGTAGTAGGTAAAAGGTAGTTTTTATGGTTAGAAGGTTATTTAATCGGTGGTTAGTTTGTTATATATTTTATTTAAATGACTCGTGCTTCCCCATAATATAATTCCACGTTTCGCGAGAGTAAACAAAACAAAACGGGACTCACTGATCCGATATAGCTTCTGCAAGCATTGGCCGACACCGCGTGAAGAATTTTCTTGTCGTGATGAAGGATTTTTTTTTTCTTATTCCTATGATCTCAAAAGTGATGGGATGTGCTCCTTTAAAAAATATCTAAAATCGATGGAATAAAGGAAAAAACACGAAAACGTAAATTGAAAATTCTCTGTAGTGTCGGTTATGAGTGGTTTTGAACTTCCCCAAAGTTTAAAACACAATTGATGAGGTTTACCCTGTTTCTCGGTCTGGTTCTTTCTAATTCGATACTCATTTTAATCGTAAATTACTCATTCTGCACATTTATGGTAAAATAAGCGATTTACGGCGTAAATAAGTAGATAATTTGAAATAATCACACCGAGAGGCATACGATAAACCTCAGTTCTCTGCTGTAAATAGGTTGTGGCTAAAACAAGAAATTTACCCTTTATAGTTTGTTATTTTTCCTTTTTTTTAATATTTTATGTACACTGGTTTTCCTTCGGTTTCTATTTATGTAAAAACTAAAACAGTTATACCGTAGCTGGTGTTGCTTTTCTTGGCGACAACAAATCAAATAAAATCGGGAGAATGATAATTACTGGATTACAAAGAAAAAAAATCTGTATAAGTCGTCCAAGGTTTTTCAATTGAGTTAGGACAATTTTGCACCACTGAGTCCGAAAATGACATCCGTTTCCAATCAGGTCAGGTCTTTGTGCTAACTCGATTTTTCAAAATCCCATCATATAACTAAATCGATTACATTTTTATGTCATTTTCGGTTGATATTTTTTAATATTTTTTAATATTTCTCAACTGAAATGTGTTTTTAAGATAAACAAGGTCTGCTGACCAAAAGTCCCGTACCCTCACTTATTCTGATTTATGACATTACGACCTTCAAAACTTTCAATAATTCCAGGACTAACCTTGGGAGTACCTTGGCAATTATATTATTCGAAAGAGAATGTAAAACAACATAAAGGTTTCAAATTTTGTTAGAAATAGCCAAATAGTTACAACGTTATTACCAAAACAAAAAAAGCAAAACCGGGACCGACCGACGGACATAGTGAGATGTAGAGTCGCCCGCGACTAAAAACATCCTTTTCTAACAATTGAATAGTAGACATTGATAAAGTTAATTATATGTAAATTGGATATTAGATCATACTTGTTCAGAATTCAGGCCATGAACTTCCGTTTACTTCGAACTCCTAGAATGCTCAGCGGTAGTGATCTCTCTTCAGAGTCCAACAGTAATCAGACATCCTAGCGTCCATGACACCCGGTCACCATCTCATTCATGTCCTGATGAAATCTCTTTCCCTGCTCGTCCCTCATCGATCCCAGATTCTCGTGAGAATAAGTAATGCATTTTGATGCTCATGTTGCATCCGAGGTTTCTGAAAGCACTCAGAATATTGGGGACAAGTTCTGTGTCTAGTTCCTAGCCGTCTTATTGCCAAGAAAGTTTTTCACGACCAGAACAAAAGCCTTCCACGCTTCCCGTTCCACTTCGTTCATTGAATTTTCAAACTCTGCGTCTCTGATGAGCTGACGGAGTTGAGGACCGTCAAAGATACCAGCTTTCAACTTCATGGTCAATCCTGAAAAAGCGTGGCACAAGTAAGTAAAGCAGCCCCCATCCTCGCCCAGAGCTTTGGTAAACTATTTGATCAAGCTGAGCTTGATGAACAGCGGTGGGAAGAGTATCGTGTCTCTGTCTACTAGAGGGTTGTTTATGACTTCCCTTGCTCTACAAGGCACTAATTCCTCCCGTACAAGCCAGTCCTTCTTCGTGTAATGCTGAGTTCGGTCCCTAATATCACACATGCACAGAAAGCACGAATACTTGGTAAATCCAGACTTGTCCCAACAAAAGTTTCCCCATTTTCAGGTCGACACAAATCAACCCCTCATGCTGATCATAACGAATTTTCTCCAGCACGTACTTCACCTCATACTTCTCCTTCAGTGTAGCTTAATGAGCGAGGAGTACATAAGCAAACTGGTTGTCGTTGTGCAGCAGAACAAATTTCAGCGATCGCTTGCTGCTGTCGATGAACAGTCTCCAAACTTCGGGTTGGTACTGTGGCACTCCAAGCTTGTGCAGATGCTGCGCAACATCTGTACAGTACACAAAGTCCTCTTCGGAGAAGAAAACGGAGGTACTCTTGATGTCTGTTGTGGTAGAATGTGGTGCGAGCACTGTCAGAGAGGAGCTTTTTCCCTTCATTCTGGATGGATGCCAACAGTTCGGCAGAAGATATCATTTAGCTCCTTTTGGAAAAAAGATGTGGAGCTTCATCGTCATAAACCATTTCTTCAGTTTCTTCAACGCTGAAGTAATCTTTGTCACTGATATCAGGAAGTTCTCCAGACAGGTACTAGAATTTCATTACAATTAGCTACAGGAGTAGCAGTGAGTGCCATGGTTTTTCGGCTCCCTCCAAACCATGGACATTCTAAACGTCAGACAACTCTTCTTGCCCTTGGTCCAACGACGCAGATACTCGGTGCATGTCTTGCATACCATACGTCGTGCCCAAGCTTTATCCTGATCACAAAGTTTCATACCAAAATCAGCATGGCAAGCACGCTTTATGAAACTTGTGACTGCATTCCTGTTAGGAACAACTGTATATTCGCCGCAGATGTAGCAGAATACATCAGACTTAATTTTGCAAGATATGGCTGAATCCGTTTCATGTAAATTGCTGAGTTCGTTTATATAAGGAAATAAGAAAGATTTTTTGCATTATATTATATAGAAAATACCCGCACATGTAAAAAAAGTGTCGATAAATCAAAAAGTTGACCTGATTGAGCAAAATTAATGTGATTTTTTGGTTCAACACATCAAAATTGTCTTAAATCAGTGAAAAAAAGACTAAACTTTTTGTTGTTGACCAGTGTTATTAATCACCACTTTTGATATATGATTGATTTGTATGACGTATGTCAACTATATATCCGGTTTGTTTGTCGTTAAATTTGCACACAGCAGCGTCCTTTAGTATTTATGCCTTCGTGAAGACAAGACGCGCCACTAAGTTTGCCCCAGACTGTTTAAAATGGTTTCATTCATCTTGCACCAGTAACCCCTTGTCTCTCATAGGATCAGGAGAAACTCTGCGGGTAGGGTTATTTGTTTTAAGTTTGATGGGTATGCATTTTTCAGTCACATTGCATATATTTTACTTCTTAAAGAAAAGAGGAATGCAGCGACGTCGAGAATAGCGAAGCTAAGTTAACGTATCAATTGATTAGTTGATTATGTCTTTTTGGTATCTCTGTAAGATCTTTGGCGGCTGACGGATAAGAAAGGCATTTTTAATCTTTCTAGAGTTATCGGTCTCATTGCCGCTCTCTTCTTGAGACGCAAAGAGGGACATTAATGAAAACCAATGTGATTTAGAAAGAAAGAGAGTTCTCAGTTTTTCTGAAATAGGAGTGTCCCCAAATGAAGGCATTTGACCTCCACTTTAAAAAACAAAAAAACAAAAACGGAAGTGATTTTTGTGATTGCGGGCAACGGAAGTCTAAATTACTGGTGATAGTAATGATGAGAACTAAGGAATCGAACGCACTTTTCACCTGTGATGGTGTGGTGATTCTGGCTTCAGGGAACCATGATCTATAATGACATGTAAGACGAATGGTTACGTAGACATTCAGACAGCGTAAACTACCTGGGCAAAGGATGCCGCCATTACCCAGAAGAGAGAGTTACGGAGTGTTTCATCGCGAGCCACCTTTGGCTGGTGTCGGCACGCCCCATTAGGGAAGGGGGGGGGGCGACGCCCTATCAGCCTCCCGTGTCGTGTAATCTCGGTCCGATGGCTTCCAAGGTGTCGTACTCTTTCATGTCCCTCTCCGGCAGCGGATTGGGATCTGCTCTAATTCTCTTCACCCTTTGAACTCATTTTTCATTTCCTCTTTTTCTTCATTTTATCGTTTTCATTTTTCTGTTCTTTCTTTTATCTGTTCTCATTTCTTTTTTTTTTCCTTCCACTCCAACGCTCGCAGTTGTGCACCCTCCCGGCCTCAACAAGGGCACCTGCGTTTGTGCAGATAGATTCGTAAGGAAATTGGTTCTTTTAACGAAAAATTTTGCCCAAATTTTTCATTTGACGGTGCTCTACCCCCACTTTGCCTTTTCATTTGAATGTATTCACCCGCCCCTTGCCTTTTTGTTAGAATGTACTCACCTCTCCCTTTCCTTTTCAATTGACTGTATTCACCCCATACATTTTCATTAGATTAATCTCCCCTCTTGCTTTTTTAATTTGATTGTACTCACCCCTTGCCTTTTCATTTGACTGTACTCACCCCTGACTACCATTGACTTTTATATTTGATTGTACTTGCCTCCATTGCATATTCTAATGAAAAGATAACATGGATTTTGCCCTTGCCTTTTCATTAGAATATACTCTCCACCTTGCCTTTTATTAGAATGTACTCTTCCCTTTTCATATGACTGTAATCTCCCTCTTGTCTTTCCATTTGACTGTACTTGCCCATCACCTTGCCTTTTCATTTGACTGTACTCTTCTTCCTTGCCTTTTTCAGTCGTATTAGTAATGGCGATGAAGATGAGAGGAGGCGAAGAGAGATATCCGAAATGACAGATCTCATGAGAAATGTTACCACTTGTAAGTATTTATGTAGCAATATCGTAATCATTTAAGATATTCCTTTCGATTCATCTATTTTCCTTAAGGTTTTTTCTTATCTTTGTATTTACCCTATTAAATTTTTAGGCCGTTGTTAATATACGTCCCTTTTCCTAAGCGGAATATTTAGGTAATTCTGATGGTTGATCTGTTAAGGATGAAGGTTACCCCTGCAGGAAAAAGACCAAAAAAATATTCCAAACGCTGTCGACTTTGGGAGAATCTTAGATTTTCTTTTTCCTGCGTGTCCTGTGTAGACTGTTACACCTGATAACTGTGGATGCGGCCTCGTTGCTATTGCGCTTTCAATTTCGAGGATTTTTTTCCCCTATGGGTTATCCTCATACATCGTTAGTCTCGTTCCGCCTTTGTTTGTTCATATATGTGTGTATTTAACTCTAGATTCATCCTGTGAATGTCTATTTTGGTATGAGCTTGTTCCTAGAGTTTTATAATGCACTCAAGGAACCCCGTCCCCCAATCTGCAAGATTTAGGAGGGGAGGAGGGTGTTCAATAGCGAAAATTTCGGGAGAGGTGTCCTCTCCGTTAGCCCTCTCACCAAGGCACCTGCCCCCCACAAATTACAAGATAGGGGGCAATATCGGTAGCGTAGTACGCCGGCTCTGCCCTAGATATTTATGTACCGGTCATACACTCTCTTCCTGCTAATTTCACCCCCAACCTTTACCGAATCTCTTTTCGAAACATTTTTGCGATGTTCTCGTTAGTTTTCTCCCCGTTTTTTAAACGATTTTTAAAAAATCTTTAGTCAGTTTATGTGGATGAGTCGATTTAAAATTTGTTTCAGATTCGCAGCCCCCCGACGTGACTAATAACACGAGTGGGGGCATTCAACGACTCCCCCGGGACGATCGGATCACTAGATATACTCCGAGTCAACCTAATATCATCAGGGGACAGACGCCAATGGAAGGAGGTAAGAGCGAGCTGTCTCTTTTTCATCGATTCATTTTGATTTGGGGGTTTGAGGGGGCATTCGAAAATATTTTAAAAAAAATTTCGCCTTTTTTGGAGCCGAGGTTTAAGGAATGGTTTAAAAAGTCTGATATAAATATGTTTAAGGTTGTGCTCACTTTCTGATTGCTATATTGGAAGCACCTGTTTGTCTTGTCACACTGATGTTTATTTATAACATTTATGCCAAATGTAAATTTCACCTTGTCTACCCATTAAACATGGCTTAAAAAAGGTTAACTCGTTGCAAATCTACCTTAACCCTGGTTAACCCAAACCAGGAATTAACCATTGTAAATAAAAAGCACCTACAGCTCAAAATTCATAACTGACATCTTGGGAAAAGCCGTGCTTGCCATGATTCAGTGTAACAGGATCTTAATAATTATGTTGCACATTTCGCTCATTAATTTGGTACCTTCATCGTGTGGTATTAACTGGTTCATAGCATGCGTATGGCCATAACGCTTATCCCTTAACTAGTGTGCTACAGACGACAAAATCTTGTATAAATGTTCATGTCGTTTGGCCTGATTTTCATTCATTAAATGGCTATGGAGAGGGTAAATTAAACCGACACCAAATGTGGCCTTTGCTCGATGTGGCCTGCACGATGTGGCCTGCATTTCTTGTGTTGGGAATGAAAAAAAAAAACACCGCCAAAGTTGCTTTTGGCTGCTTACTTATTGGTGGAGGTTTCTTTGGTCATGGGCAGGATCCTTTTTTTAATGAATTGTGAATGTTTCTCATTACCCTTTTTTTTTTTTTACTAACGTGCCCGCCTGTCGTTGGACTTGTCTTTCCCTTGCCTGACGACCCTCCTCTAGGAATCACGGACGGATGGCGCGACGCACTCTATAACTTTCCAGAAAATTGGCGAGGAACCGGCCGCTGGAAGGTTTCGAGTAAAATCCAACAGTTGCTCAACACTTTGAAGAGGCCGAAACGACGACCTCTGCCCGAGTTTTATGTCGACGACGAGGAGGATCTTGAAATCGCCGCTAACCCCAAGGATCCAAATGCTCCCAAACCCGAAGGGAAAGTGATGAATCCTGCCAGAGGAGAACAACTTGTGGTAAGTGCGATAAGTTGAGCTTGAGGTTGTCCAAACCTCGTGGATCCTCTTATTTTTCATTTGATCCCTCGGTAGACGACAGCTTCGAATTCGTGGTTGAAGTTTTTTACGTCACATTCACTAAACCAATCCGTTAGGAAACCTCTCCTTTGTATAATGTTACCACATGTTGACTCTTGTCCTGTTTTACGGGAGCCTCTTTTACCACATTCCCCTTCCCTCCCAAATTTTCTATCCTATTAATGTATTAAATTATTCTTTTTAACTCTTGGAAAGAAAGAAAGAAAATAATTTTAGATAGCTAATTGGCCCTACACGATTTCTTGTAACTCAACAGCGTTGTTCTTATCACAAGAGCCAATAGTTACTAATATTTTTCTTCCCCTTTTATTAATTCAACTGTTTAGATCTGGTAACTATTAGGTTTTAAAGAAATTAACTTCGTTTTAATAAAGGAAAGTAAACTAATTTTTAATATAAAAAATTAGCAAAGTAGTTAGAATCAATATTGCTAATGCTCTCCTCTCCAGAAATGCCTCGCATGCATTTTGAAGCAATAAAGATGAAGCAATCAATATTCACACGTAAACGTTGTCTTTCAAACACTTCATATGGCACACAACTTCTCCATGCATTACTAGTTTTAATATTGCCGAGGTATTAATACAGTTATCATTAAACCGTTTGCTGCAAATCTCGAACCATTTGAACACCTCTAAGAAGCATTTTTATGTCTTCTACAAACGTCATTACTTTCTTGGCAGCCGAATATATTAATGTCCACTGTCAAAACCGAATCAATTCTGTTGGTAGATAAAATTAGCATTAGTCTGTTCTTTGAGTATCTTCCTCATTTCCACAACCATTTTGCCAATGAATGGATGTTTGTATGAGTCACTGTTTCTCTATGGACACAAGTTGAGGTAGAATTTGAGGTAACTATCCCATACCTTCCTGGTACGTACCCTAACTCGGTCATGACGTTTAGAAATGTCCGTTTTCTTTATCTTCAGCCGATTTCCCATTGGGTGTGGGCTGACACGCATCAGCGCTTTACCATTCCGTTTTGAGTTCAGGGGAAAAGTTCGGGTGCACCATTTCTCAAGTCAGCACCCCTTTATCTGTACCAAGTCGTCTTTTACACGTCTTTTCTTTGTTTTTGACTAATTCTAATCCATTTATTTCAAGCCTAAACTTCTTTTTTTTTAAGATACCTGCCGGACTGCCCAGATCTGTCGAAGACGCTGTGTACAGATATGGTTCATCGTCCGGTTACAAAGCCCCAGTTGCAACCGTGCTAGACGCAAATGGGAAATTATCAGTCTCCTTAACATACGGTAAGTCCTTGTTAATTTACCACTTGGCCGTCTTCCAACTGTCTTCGATGAATCTCTGTTATTTTAAAATTTTAGTGGTGATTAATATTTTCCTCCCTTACCGCCCTCGTCAAGCAAGATAAGATGTTTGAGGTCGGTCTTTGTCCTTCGTTCGTTGTTTCCCTAAATCGTGTGTCTCATTTCAGGCAAGCTTTTGAGTAGGTCGCAAAAGATGGCGTATAACTTACTGACCCGTTTAGGAGGTCGTGGGGAAGGCTCTGTCCTGCCCGGAGACAGGGTGGCCCTTGTGTACCCCAATAATGACCCTGTCACCTTCATGTGCGCCTTTTACGCCTGCTTAGAAGCGGGGCTTGTGCCCGTCCCCATTGAAGTACCTATTTCGAGGAGAGATGCAGGGTCGTTACAGGTTTGTAGGCTCTGTAGTTCTTTGAGGCGTGGGTACGCGTGTGTTTCCGGAAGGTTTCCTTTGAGCTTTCATTCATTCCAACGCAGAATGTTTTGGGACAATAGCCTCTGTTGTTTGTCCTTGTTTGCATTAAGTCCACCCTAGTTGCAATTTATCTGATCGCTTGTTCTCGAGAGGTTTGTAAATATTTCTTTCCGACCTCTTCCTTTACCTTTTGTATGGACGAGGTTCTTTTTCTTTTATATCCTCGTGAAAGGCTCTCCCACGACAGGAAGGATATTAGAGATATAATTTAGAATAATAAATACTTTTACTTTGTCGCGCCCCAGAGTTTTCTGTAGTCAAACCTGACAACGAGCAGGAATGACGCTGCCGTACGCATCTCCTTACGGAGGTCTTCTAGAGAAGTTATATTGAAAGTGACTGTGAGAAGGTTTTGGTGCGGTGAAAGGGTGAGATATGAGCAGTGTTTTCAGTTTGCTGGATGCTGCAGTTGGGGCAGTCCGGAGAGAAGATTATATATCTTATTCATGCATAGAGGAGGTGGGGTTGGGGGTCCTGAGCGCAGATGGGCCATAGAAACTCGGCGATCTAGAATAGCTTCGGATTAGTTAGTGTCGGGAGGGTCGTTTTACGGCTGGCTTTGAAGCACTATGCCGGTAATGTGGTGTGAATGTGTTTTATTGTATTCTCGTTCAATTGGAGTCAGAGGAAGGTATGATAATAATTGGGTGGGGCTGGGGATACGGCTCTGGGAATGGAGGGGGTGCGAGGGGCGTCGCAGCTTGCTGAAGAATTGTGTGCATATCCTGTTTAGGTGTCCTTCGACCGCAAGAATTTGTTTCAGCGTGAAGGTAGTGTATTGGTGTGTTTTTTGTTAAGGTTGTTGCGATGCAAAGGGTGCTTATTTGAACCGTTTGTATCTTGGGTAGGTTTGTCTTACATATAATAAGTACTCATGCTGGGGATGCGTAGTTAAATGCCGTGCCCATGAAATGTCTGTACAGAATGTTCAGTGTTCCTTTGTGTTGTCTGAAGTTGTTGTTTGTTAGTGTTCTGAGGTTATTGAGTTTGGACATGACCTTCGAGTAATGTTTTCTAAGTGTTGAGTGAAGGTCATGTTTAGTCTGAGGTCGCGGAATGCAGTAGAGCAAGTGGTGTAGGTGGTATCCTAACTTGATTGTGGTGGGTAAAGATGGTACTGTTGATTTTTGAGGGGTAGTAGACATTCTGTTAAGTGTGAACCAGTTTTGGAGGTGTTTTAGGTACGTGTTTAGGGTTGTGGAGGCTGTGCACACCGAGTTCGATTGGGGTAGAATGGATAGGTCATCTGCATAAATGTTTAAGAATACTGATTGGGTAGCGGGGAGGAGTATGTCATGCATTAATAGATTGAAGATGGTAAGGGAGATGATGGCGCCTTGGGGGACCCCTTTGGGAAGCTTTTTCCTTTTGGTTTGGTCCTTGTGTTGAAGGACTTGTAGTCATGCTGATTAGAGAGAAGGTTTGGTTTATAATATTTGTCGGTGTGGTAGTTGATGTCCATTATGTTTTGTATGAAAATGTGGCGTGAGAGCGTGTTGAAGGTTTTGCTGATGTCGATTGCTTGCCCGCAAGAGGCAAAAGGTACCTGGAGGAGCCTCACGCCCTACTGGCAGTCTCAAACTAGATAGGTATATAATACCCTAGCTTTATTTTTTCAAGACATATCCATTTTACATTTTTCCAGCTACTTTCTTTTTAAAATCTCTTCTCACCTGTTTTCTTGACCGGCGGCTAATTTCGCAGGCTAGTCGCCAACAAGATTTCGTCGATTCATCCATGGTCGGGACCGGGATTGGGTGGCGGTTCACCCCTCCTCCTTCTTTCCAATTTGGGCGGTGCTTTTTAACATGACTTCATTATTTTTGCCCTTTTCTTTTACTGACCCGCTTTCCCCTTTCTTTGCGCCTTGCCTCTCCATTCGGCTTAGCTGAGTGGAAACGTCGCTTCCGATTACAACGAAGTTAAGTCGCATCGAGTGTGGTTAATCGCCGGATGGAGTCACGAATCGGGGCGACTTCCCGGCAGTAGCCATACGCTAGAGATGCCGGTGGTTCTGAACCCACATATATCAGTAGGTCCCCGATGAGAAATACAGGGTGACACCCCCCAAAATAAATGGCATCTTAAAAATTCGACAAAATCCTTCTTCCTCTGTCCTTTTACGTACCCGCGAGGGGATGTCACCCGGACCATAAGCAACCTAGCTGCGGCTGACATTTGAGGGATTCTGTATCCTCCCGTCCCCAATACCGCCAGCTTACCCTACCTGCCCCAACACCCGTAGTTTGCCATCCCAGCACCAATGCCCGGAGGAGGATCAGCGTCTATATATCCACGCATTTTTACTAGCTCTTTCTTTACAGATCTCTCCTTGTACACTTTCGGATTCATCGTGCCTCGTTGCTTTTGCGCTTTAAATTTGAGAGGGAATATGACTATTGCGGCCATTACTATGCGTCGGGGGAGAGGGGGTTATTTTTTGTTAAAAGCATTTTAGGATGTGTGTCGTCAGAGTGGGTTGTGGAGTGGTTTGTTCTGAAACCATGTTGGGTGTGATGAGTGCGATAGGTTTGTAGGTATGGATGTATGTTTGGTTTGATGATGTAGAGGATGTATGCCTGTTTCCAGAGTAGCGAAACGTCAGTAAAGAAGAACCTCGTACCAGATCCGGTTTCTCTTATCCTTTCGCTAGATGGACTCCTAAATCATCATGATCCTTTTTGAAGGCTCCATACATGCTTTCATCTGTTGCCTTTATTTACATTAAAAAAAATCAATCTTATCCTCCATCTTCATTTGTTAATCTCAGTCTTCGTTTCCCAGATCGGGTTTCTCCTGGGCAGCTGCAGCGTCTCGGTGGCGCTGACCTCTGAGGCTTGCTTCAAGGGGCTCCCCAAAGTGAGCTCGGGTGAGGTGGCGTCCTTCAAGGGTTGGCCCAAATTGAACTGGTTCATCACTGATCACCTGCCGAAGCCACCCAAAGACTGGCTGCCTCCACCGAGGTTGGCTGACGACTCTCCAGCTTATATAGAGGTCGGTAGAGAGCAAGTTTTTCACCCTTCTTTTTATATTTTTGTTTCACGTTTTTTTTTTAATTATTATTATTCTGTATATGCGTTTTTGCTCACGTAAGTCTTAACTTTATAAGGTTTGTATAAAGAGATCCAAATTTCTTGGAGCTTTGTTCTCTTTTGGGATGCTTGTTTGGGGGATTGTTTTTAACATCTTCACACCCTAAAGGCATAAAAAGTCACTAGAGGCTTGATTATTTTCACTTTTTTGTTATTCGGTTTCATTTTGTCTATTTAAAAAAAATATGTCCCCCAAGGGAATTCGAACTGTCCCGCTTTCTTTTTATGGTTATTTTTTAGGGGAGGAGGGGGGGGGGGTTTGTTGTTACCACTTTCTGACTCAAAGTACTGAAGGCTGAATTACTCTTAGTCTCCTTGTCAGTATCTACTTCCTCTTTTATCATTTGATTTTATTTTTCACAGTACACGACAGATAAAGACGGGTCTGTTAAGGGCGTCGTATTGAACAAGTCGGCGATGTTGGCCCATTGTCGTACTCTGACCTCCGCTTGTAATTACACGGAAGGAGAAGTCGCCGTTTGTGTATTAGATTTTAAGAGAGAGGTGAGCTGTTTAGAATCGTTTTCTTAAAAAGTTTTGTGCCAAGTCCATACTCATTTCAAAGGTGGAACAAATGATTAGGAGGGGGGGAGGTTGTTTTTGTTAGTCTGTTCCCTTTGTTCAGAATTTTTATTATTGACTTCAAAGCTACCAGTTTCCCACCTAAGTGGGGCTCGTCGCGCTTCAACTCCCCTGAAAAATACTCCCCACTTCTTTATGCCCTATTAAGTACAAGACCAACCATCATTTTTTTTTTAAGCCAAATTGGCTCTTTATAGGGATGGGGAGCTATGGTCTCTCCAGCCTGTTTTTTTTCCATGGACAGAAGACTCTAAGCCCTCTTACAAACCCCCTTCATACACACCTATTATACACAACATTCACTCGTTCACATAATTAACCCACCTTTTAAGCGACACAATGTGAAAATGGAATCGCCATGTTAGTATTGAAACGTTCTTTTTTCCCCAGGTCGGATTATGGCATTCGATACTGTGCTCCGTGTTTAATGGAATGCATGTTATATTTATCCCTTATTCTGTGATGAAAGTTAATCCAGCGTCTTGGATGCATATGATAACTAAATTTAAAGGTAAGTTGCAGGTAATCGTAATAGATTTATTTGAGGATTCCGACCCCAATTGTGTCCCCGCACGGAAATTCAACGCATCGATAGGGTCACATTGAGTTGCCTTTTACGACGCATAGCTATCGCAATAGAGGTATTCCTATACCCATAATGAGCTATTTTCCCCGGCTGTTGTAGTGTTTGATAAATGCCTCGCGTCTTTCTCGCAATTTCACTCCTTTAAGTTCCTTTTGAACCGTTTTTCCTTCCACTTCCCAAACTTGAACATTTCCCATACTTTGTTAAAATGGTTGTTGATGGTGAAAAATGAAATCATTAGTATTTAGGATATCAAAGTAATTTTTATGCTATTCGTATACGTGACAAGCATTATACGTCCTGTGTATCGCAGTTGATAAACTAGACATGTAAGATTTGAATACAATGATGGTGCTTCTTTCCTACAGCGAGTATAGCAATCGTGAAGTCTCGGGATCTCCATTGGGGTCTATTGGCGACCAAAGACCACAAAGATGTAAACCTCCAATCACTTCGCTTGCTACTAGTGGCTGATGGAGCCAATCCCTGGTCGCTCTCCTCCTGTGATCAATTTCTGGCCGTCTTCCAGAGCAAGGGACTGCGGCCGGATGCTATTTGTCCATGCGCTTCTTCGCCCGAATCACTTACCGTGTCCGTCAGGAGGTGAGAATCGTTTGTGCGAATTTAGGAAGACTTCTTAACTCTGTTCCTCCCAGGTTCTCTTCATTCGAACCTGGCAGCACTCTGGTACCACGCCACGACCCGAGGCTGATTCCAGGGGTCCTTTTTGCAAATATGCAGAAAGATTCTGAGAGTGGTGGAGGGACGGGAAAGAAAGGATGATGTGTTGTTGGATTGTTATGGCTTGCAGTGATATGGCGGTGGATTCAGTTTATGCGTGTGCTTGCATGCAGGGGTGCTGCTAATGATCCAATTGTTTAGATAGGTATTTTTCTTTATTTGGTAAAATCTAAAGTTCGAAATTCTTTCGTTTTTTGTAAGATTTGGTACCTAATATGTTCATTGGAATTATTTTATCTGCCTCGTAATCGTTGGGGTGAGTGGGAGGCGCAGACAAAGCAGTGGTACTGTGTTTTCCCACCCTCGGGGTGCGGAATTCAAGAAAGAGATCTATAAGGGAAACTTTATTTGACCAAGGAAATTTTCTCCCTGCTCAAAGGGAGAGCGAAGGAGGCATAATCATTTTATGTTTGACTGAAAGATGGCTTACATTGATGTCGGGATCGATACATTTATTGCTCCCTAATGTCTATGTACGGTTCTGGTGACTCCAGTGTTCACAAAAGTTTGATTTGTTGACCCTTCGCGTCCTCGGCTTTTTGATTCTTACTCTTCGCTTAATAATAACGATACACATTTTTTTTGTAGGGCGCTGTTCAAGGCAATAGGCCATCATAAAGCGCCTATTAACTAACAAAAGGCTTGAAAGAAAGGTGGATTTTCAATTCACGCTTGAATGAGTTAAGGGAAGGAGGGTTGGGGGATTCACGTATTGCTGGAGGCAGATCATTCCGCATTCATGCGGTACATACAGATAAAACACGATCATCCATGCAGCAGTAACCACTACCAGGAACAACAATATGTAGGGAGCCGGGGGGGGGGGGCAAAACCATAGCGTAGGTTTTTCAGTAGCTGGAATAGGGTAGGTCAGGACGACAGAAGGGAGCTGCGGCATTTAAGGTTTTATAGGTAAGAAGAAGGATCTTAAAATTGATTCTGTATCGTATGGTCGACCAGTGGGGTTCGCGAAGCAGGGGGGTTGCAGGAGTGAAAATGCCCCCCTCTCAGAGAAGAGCACCAAGGGCTGCAATGTTTAGAACCAGTTGGAAAGGTCGAAAAGTGAGAGGGCTCTGTTGGGTTTCTTTTCCTCCAATATTCCTTATTTACTTTCCCCTTTTACAAATGACCTACAGACCGGGACACGGCGGTGCTAATGCGGTTGGAAGAGGAGTTTTGAGTATGCAAGGACTCAGCTACGGCGTGGTCCGAGTAGATCAAGAAAATTCGCTCACTTCGCTTACCCTCCAAGACTGCGGCCAAGTTCTTCCTGGATGTAAGTGGTTCTCCCATCTCAACCATCATTTCAAAGGACTCTTGCGTTGATTTACTAGGAGAGAAAAGACCATTGGGGACATCTAAAATAAAATAAACGACGCCCTTGCCATCCCCTATAATTCACTACGACTCGGTCCTGATATTTATCCACTTAGGGTCTTCATTGATGATGACAACCGGGGTTTGGCCATCTCGTAAACATCTTTATCACAACAACCCTCGGGTTAAGCAAGGTGGTGAGGATGCTGGAAAGCTTCATTCGGATATTAGGTTCCGAAGTGTGACTACTTCTACCTTCAGTCCGAAACTAGTATTCGATTTAAGCTTTCCAGTCTAATTCACTTCAACTTCAACCAGTTTCGCACAAAGTAGAGTTGGAAGGTTTCAATACCACCAAAATTGCCCCCTTTCTTTATGTCCTATTAAGCAACACCTTATCCGCTCTTCGCTCTTCTCCCCCCGCCCTCCCCCTATCTTATTGATCCCCTATCACTCCCTCGGCTATCTGTCTTATATACGCACATTCAAAAATTTTCCATGCACTTTAACTACAACACTCAATACACGTATCCCCCTGTAGTTCCTGCATTCGTATTTCTTCCCCATTTCCCTTCATACAATGCCACTATTACTGCACTCTTCCACTCCTCAGGCACTCTTCAACTTTCAAATGCATTATAACAGTCACCAGACTCATTCTATATCACAATGACCATCACTTTTTAGCATCTCAGCGACTATATCATCCACTCCAGCTGCCTTTTCCTTTTGAAGACCTCCAATAGAGCTAAAAACATCTATCTAGCTTTTCTCGTCCATACCCGAAAACACCACCAGATTTACGCCCACGAAGGAATCATATTTACATTCGCAATATCTTCCATACCCACATTATACAACTCATCAAAGTGTTCACGTCATCTATTTACTCATTGTTCACAAGTACTCTACCATTCTTGCCATTGATGTTCATGCAGCTATTCTTCTGGTCCTCACCTTTCTCCCTTTCATTTGACTCCCTGCGCCGGTGGGAAGGCCGGCCTCTTCCCGATGCCGTAACTTGCTTACTTTTGTTTTTTTCTTTGTTTTTCGGGGAATGGGGGGTGCAAATTATAGAATAGCCTAGTACTAAGCTATAATTTTAATTACGGTGACTTATGCCCTTGAAAGTAGTCGCCAGATGGGCGAATTAAAAAAAAATCCTACCAGAATAGCTTCGTGTTCCCATCGAGATACTCATTCCTCTTCATTTGCTGCTTTCCTTTTCTCTTTAATCACCTGTTCCACCTTTACTTTTCATCTACGTGTATGCATTCAACCGCATCTCATTGACATCCTCATCTACACTTAAGTATTTACAAGTACGCCTCTTTTTTTTCTTTCCATTGCACGCTTCACATCGTCATCTCACCATTCAGCATTTTGTTGCTTCCTCTTCCCAGTGCTGGCACACACAGCCCTTGCACTACCTACTACCATCCTTAAATTTGTGTTGTATCCTTCTGAGCGCACTTATATTCTCTCTTCTACTCTCAAGCATTCTCACATACTCCCCTTTTTTTATCTCTGATTCAATAACCTTTCACTTTGATTCTCCCTTTCTTTCCACCTTCCTCACGTCTTCTCACCCATGCCCAACCATTTTAACCTTAGACAGCACAATCATATGATAAATATATTCGATACTCATACATGTTACCCATTTCATATCAAATACGTCCCGCAGCATATTCTTTCTTCCTAGGCACAAATCAATCATACTCTTAAATTCTCCCCGCTCGCCTTTGCCCAACCTATGTGTATTTATGCACATCCTTGTGCTGAAAGAATGTGTTTGCTACACGTTTCTTTAAGCACAAAACCCTATCACCTTCTCTCCAATTTCATTCTCTCCGAGGGTACCAAATGCCCCTCTCATTCAGTCACCCATTTCTCCATTCATATCTCCTACAGCCATCCTCCGACACCCATTCCCAATTCCATCCACCACTTATTCCAAGTCCCTCCCGTAGAACCTCTCTTCCATCATTGCAGGATCCATATACTACAACCACGCATAGTTTTCCACTTGTAAATCTCATCTTCACCCACATAATTCTCGAGTTCATACATCATTGTTCCCTCCTGTTAACAGGAGTTCCCAAGTATAACCACACTCCTAATAGCCCGGCATTAATGCGCATCATACCATGGGATGGGGTAAAAAGAGTGATAGAATGGACTGCCTTAAAACAGGTCATGGCTGGCACATCTCACGAGTAGATCCGAGGTTATTCATTCACGGGGTCATTGTATAAGAAAGGGTGTTTCAAATTCAGCGTTCCCATCCTCTTTGACGACCTACAGCTCTCATTACCCCGGTGTTTTTTTTCCTCCGACAATTATCGGAAGCCTGCTTGGTACGCGGCATATTAGTATCTTTTATGTATTTTGAATGTATAATCTGTATATATACTTCAATTTATTAATAGAAACAGAAATAGTGAACAATGTTGTTAGTTTATACTGACATATGCTGAAGCTTTAGAAAATATGTGCCTTTTAGCGGATGTCGAACTTCTTTGTGACTATTTTTTTCTTTGTAGCAATGATTGTGGTGGTTAGGCTGGATGGACCCACCTATCTGTGTCAAACGGATGAAGTTGGGGAGATTTGCGTCTCTGGGCCTGCAGTGGGCTCCCAGTATTGGGGGCTTAAAGGTTTAACGAATTCTACGTTCAGAGTTCAGCCTCTCCTTCCAGACGATTCTCACCTTAATGAAAATATCACCTATGTTAGATCGGGGCTTCTCGGATTTTTGGGCCCTGTAAGTCTTTTTACTTTTATCTGCAATCTCTATATTTAGTATTAGAAAAACTTCCTCTAAAATGGCACCACTTGCATCGGATATTTAGTGGACTCGTTTCTTAATTGAATTGAGGAATTTTGTCATAGTATGATTTGCTTTTTTAGGGACAGAGAAAGAAGATTGTGACCACAAGGTTTTAAATGGTAGGGAAGTCTCTAGGGCGATCAGAGCCTTAGGGAATGGTAAGGGGTTTGAGTGTGAAATGTGCCAACGTTGGTATATGAGAGTGAGGCAATGGTATATAAGGAAAAGGAAGAGCACTGCAAATGGACAAATTGAGAGGGATGCTTGGTGTGTAAGGGGTAGATAGAGAGGAATGAGTGGGTAAGAGCTATTTTACGGTGTGAACGAGGCTGTGACTGAGATTTTTCTGAAGTGTTATGGATGGATGGAAATAGACTTGAAGAAAATGTACGAGTTTGTCAAGGGTATGCAAAGTGTTGAAAACTCCCCACCATCTTGACACAAAAAAGAAGCCCCAACACACCCCTTCCGACACTTGTTCCGCAACCTACCCCCAACTCCATTAGACCACTGCCTAATAATATAACACAACCACATCACTTTCACTCACCAATCATAAATACCCTCCCCCCTCCCTAAATGAACCAATCAGAGAAATCACTACACCGAACACACGCACATATCATATTACTCCAACTTTTGCAAACACTCAATAAACCTCACCCCAACCCCAACGTGCACCAGATGCAACCAACACCTCATTGCCATGCCCGAACCTCAGACACGCACGCAACACCCACAACATCTCCACCCTTGAGGACTTGTGGGCCCGTCCTGGGGACATTGCGGCCTTCTTAGGGGGTCGCGCACTTCCCAGAAGAAAGGTCTGTGGGTGGAGTGGTGTGATCTGGAAAGTAAGTGTTTGATAAATCAAAGACTGACTGGGGAGCAAAGTGGGTGATATTGTGTATGATGAATGTACATGTAGGGGTTTTGTGAGGTGGGGGGCTGTTTAGGGCCTTCTGTCCAAGGATGAACCCTGAAGGGCCATTCGGCGTGAACTCAATTATGGGTGGATTTGTGTTTGATGTGGCAGAAGTGAGATTGGAGGGGGATGAGTTGTGGCGTTGATAAGGGCCGCCCACACTTTATGGAAAAGTGGTGTTTGGGGCATCATAGGCCGGTGTTCATTTTGTTGATGCGACGCTGACTTTGTGGTGAAACAGGCCAAGTTCAGGGAGTTGTACGTCCCTCATTCCCCAAAGTCGTCTACTCGTGTAAATATCTTTTACACTCTTTTACTTTGTCTAATTTCACCATGTATGAATGTTCATGAATTGGTGTAGCTAAGTTGGTTGTCTCTAAATACCCAACTGGTGGCGAAAGAGCTGCGTTTTCTATATAAAAGATTTGTAATACCTTTTTTTCTTATTAGTGGTTCCCTTTCTCCTTGATCAGCCATGGGTTTTTTTTTTATTTATTTTCCTTAAATTTATCTTTAATTGATCCCCATTTGCAGGGCGGTCTCGTATTTGTGTGTGGGTCAAGAGACGGCCTCATGACCGTTACTGCTCGAAAGCACAATACGGACGATATCATCGCGACTGTTCTGGCCGTAGAACCGATGAAATTCATCTACCGCGGTCGTATCGCCGTCTTCTCGCACCGCGTTCTGCGGGACGAGAGAATCTGCGTCATCGCCGAACAGCGCCCGGATTGCTCTGAAGAAGAGGTGGGAAGAAGTTTCGGCTGTTCTCCTTTTGGCGAAACTTGTGTAACGTTCTCGCTGGTGGTTTTTATACCACCCATTTGCACCCCTCTGGGAAGCGGGGTCCTCACTGGAGGCCTAGAGTTTAACGTGGGTTCCAAACCGCAGATATCTACCTTGTATGACACCCGAATCGGGACTCCATCCGGTAACTAATCACACCTGATGTGGTTTAACATCTCTCAGCCCTGGAGTGGTATTTCCAATCGACTAAGCAACGTTTCTCAACCTTTTTTTTTACCTTTGAGGAACTTTTGAAGTAATTCAGGGAGCCCTTATATAAAAATTAGATCGTAATTAACCTTTTGCTTTCTCGTTCAAAAACTTCAAACCACCACACAAGGAGGTTTTCATTCGCACATTTTTCATCGACCACAAATATAAACACAAAATATAAATATAAATTAATGATAATTTGAAAGTTTTAAACAATATAACTGATTGAAGACATTATTTTGATACCCAAAGAGTTTTTCAACAATAAAATCACAATAATTAACAAAAATATGACTAAAAAATATATTTTTTTTATTAGTCAATTTATCCTTAGGCCTTGTGGAACGACTAGTCACCTCGACGTTCCTGGTAACCCCGGTTGAGAAACTATGGACCACGGGGTAGCCCCAATGTAAACTTGGATTGATTTCGTGACTGTGTGAAAATATTCAAAAATTTATACTTGATATGGCATAGGGGGGGGGGAGTAGTTAGTCGCATTGACGCGTGCCGACCCCAATATGTGAGAAAAATGCTTCTTTTTTTGCCTTGCAGTAACCCCCACCCACCCATACTGATAACTACAATCTGCTTCATTATTTTTTTCTCTCTCTTAACTCATGTCATGCAATGTAATTAAGGTTGTTCTTGGATATTCCTGTTTGGTATTAGCTTCCTCTCCGTTGGCGTGAAGGTACTGTGTCTACCTTACTAGTTATTATTTAAGAAGCTTTTGGGGATTATCAACCCCTTCCCTTTTACTCTACAGTAACTCCTGTTTCATTTGATCTCTTCCCTTTTACTCTATAGTAACTCCTGTTTCATTTGATCTCTTCCCTTTTACTCTATAGTAACTCCTGTTTCATTTGATCTCTTCCCTTTTCTCTGGTTTCATTTTTTGCATTCATGGATGGTCTCCAACATTTTTGCTAAATCTCTCCAATCCACTTGAAATGACTATCCATCCACTTACAAGGACTTTTATTTTATGTTGCAAGTTCATATATTATTCCTACTTCAACAAACACATGTCTTATCCATAGAGTACCAACTGTGAAGAACTCTAAATACATTTTTTGTTGTTTTTTTCGTTTCTCTGCTTCATTTCTCTATCTATGGTTCCATCTGTGTGGCAAACTAGAGCCAGACTTTTTCATACTCGACTTTGGCACTACATTCGCTACTCATTTTCCCATACTCATAGCTTTGGCTTCATTCGCCATAATTCGGGTAGGTTGAAGATTCGAGGGAAACTTTCTACTCGCCCGAGAGTTGACGGCCGCCAGATGACCTAGCCTAGAAAAAAACAAAAAAAAACGCACAACTCTCCCCCAAGCCACGCATTTTACTACGGGATACGTGGCTACGACCTAGCCAAGGGAAACAAGATTTGATATAGGTTTTTACCACTACTGCACTCATTTAAGATTTCTTTTTAAGGGACCTAATGATTAACGTAGAATCCGACGCACATGTCGTAAGGCGATGCGAAACGGAACTCCATTTAGAAACTTTGCCACACTGTAAGCGGAAGCGGTGTTTCCACTCGCTTTAGCCGCAGGCCCCGAAGCGAGTGGAAAAACCGCGTCCGAATCACCGAAGTTAAGCATCATTTGGTGTGGTAAATCGCCGGATGGAGTCGCTATTTTGGTTGATTTCGTGGTAACTGGCATACACCGAGATACCCGTGGTTCGGATCATACGTTAATCAGTAGGTCTCGACTGAAAAAATAAAATTCCTCAAAAAGATGATAGATGGGTGGTAAAATACCTTCCAAATGATTTTACACATCTTACTACTGACATCGATACTTTTGAGTTTGGTTATAAATGGTGGTTTTGTTTTTGTAAGTTGAATATCTTTACCCAAGCGGCTCCAGAAATGATAATAGTGTCTGCTAGATAAAGTGCATTGGTCGATAACATAGATCTCCCGCAGAATGAGGCCATGTTTAGGAGAATTGCGTAGTGGTACCCTCTCATCCCTTATCTATGGTTTATTTCCCCTATCCACTTTTCTTTCTTAATTTCAACATTAGTGCCCCTCAACCTTTTTTTTCCCACCGCCCACTTTTACTATTTTTATGCAAATGAAATTAGTCAACCGCCCACAAAATTAACAATCCTACAAAAAAATACGAGTATATATATGTTAAAATACATATATTATAATTATATGTATCATAAAACATTGTGTATTAACAACACCGCTATGATTTAGGAATTTACCTTATAAAATTAGAAATGTGTTTAATTTGACTTACGTCCGTATGCTAAAACAAATCTGAAATGCACATTTGAGCAAAAAACTTTTTTTTTATATTTTACATTTTAGCCTTTTGCATTTTAGCCTTTTGGGCGGTATCGCCCAGGTTGAAGGGCATTCTAAGCCATCAATACTTCGTTAACTTTACCAATTGGCGTTGATAGCCAACCCTACATTTGAGGAAAGCTGTCGATGAAGATGATTTGATCAAGTTTCCCCCCTCCCCTCTGCAGAGCTTTCAATGGATGTCACGAGTTTTACAGGCGGTTGACAGTATTCACCAAGTAGGAATTTACTGCCTCGCTCTTGTACCACCGAACCATTTACCAAAGACTCCCCTCGGTGGTATCCATCTCTCGGAGACGAAAAAGAAGTTTTTGGAGGGCTCCCTGCACCCGGCGAATGTTCTTCTCTGTCCACATACTTGCGTTACCAACCTGCCGAAGCCGAGGGAGGTTCACCACGGTAAGGGGGGCAGAGGTCTTTAACCTTTGATACCGTTAGTTTGTACCAAAGTCATTGAATGGTACAGCCCAGCAGAAGTAGTAGTTTAATGGGGTGTAGGTAGGTAATGGGCGTCTTTTGGAAGGTCGCTGCCATAAGTTCGCCCACTTATTCCAAGATTACTTAGATCCATTCGGATTAGACAGGGCAGGTTCGCCAACCCAGCACTTCAACCTGTTTCACTTTTAGTCGTTTTCTTTGACGTGCAACTGACATCATTGTGGCTATAGAGAGGGTAAAGTGTTGAATGAAAAATAACGATTCATGGGTACCTTGTTTTGTGAATTTCTGTAAGAAAGTATATAAAAATACTAAGTTTTGAGGTGTATTTAATACTAGGATAATTCGAAAAGAAAAATACTAGTTTTAGTTTATTGCTGGCTAAGGGTGAACTATGTACCCCATCGCTATAAATGGGGATTTTGTCATGGAAAAAATGATGGGTTGTCTTTGTGCTTGTTAGGGCATATAAGGTGTGAATATTTTTATTGGCGTTGATGCGCGCAGATCTCTGTTGATTTGTTACCTTACTTTGTTGTCAATTAGTACATTAAGTAATTCACTTGCTCTTACAGATGTTGGCCCTGCCAGTGTTATGGTTGGAAATTTGGTCCAAGGAAATAGACTAGCAATGGCTCATGGACGTGACTTCGGTTTACTAGATGATGAAGAAATGGCAAGGAGGGTCAGTATTGATGGGAAACTCCCTTTGAATTTTTTTTTTAGGAAACGAATAAACATGAAATTTTACATCTGTGTATTTAAGGTATAATATTCAGTTAAATGCTCACAATGCAACTTTTTAGTAATGTTGTATACACACTTGTTCAATTATGGTCATTGCCCTGTATCGGTCTTACTCTTGAAAATGAATGGGATCGATCTACTGTAGCAGCTTTTGCCTTTTATTGATTTACTCTTTTTAGCGGGGGGGTATCTTCCCTCTCTTCTCTTTTAGAATCCAGGCAAGAGGGTTCTGTTTGGTACTTTTGAGTGCCTGTAGTCTTGGTACACGAACTTGTTCTTGAACGCTTTGAACTCATTCTACCAAAACTATCTTTGAGGGTTAACACTACATTCCTTGTTATCCTTGATGGTTTTTAATGTCACTATTTTTTGTATTACTTTCGGCATTTGACTCTCCAGTCATGCGTTCTTTGCCGAGTTAGCTAAGTCTGGCTAGATAATATAAGTTTGCCTTCAATTCTTAATTTGCAAGAAATTCTTATTGAAGCTCGTTGGTGGTTGGTAATTTTCTTTGTTCCTGCGTGAATTTGTTTTTTGTTTTGCAGCATCCTCAGTTCATTGCCGAAATGTTGAAATGGAGAGCGACTACCTCTGAAAACCACGAGATTCTGGTGTTACTCAATTCCAAAGGTCAAGTGGCTACGTCGATGACGTGTTCGCAGTTGCACAAGAAAGCAGAGCGCGTTGGAATCCTTCTCTTAGAGAAGGGTCATATCAACACTGGAGATCACGTGGCTTTGATATATCCTCCCGGAATAGATTTAATTGCCGCTTTCTATGGGTGTCTGTATGTAGGGGCTGTACCCGTTACTATTCGGCCGCCCCACCCGCAGAACTTACAGTCGACAGTGAATACTGTCCGAACGGTCGTAGACGTCTCAAAAGCGTCCCTAATTTTGTCGACGCAGTCCGTCATTAAACTTTTAAAGAATAAGGTAATGATAGTGACTTTTATCATCTGTTTTCTCATTTCACACATTTGAGCCATTTGTTTTTCTTTCATATTTTTTATTTTGATAATTTGATTAATCGAATTACTTAATGATGGGGAAGTAATGCTGAATGTCTTTAAAAACACTCTAAGAGAGGAAGGTAGGAGAGGCTAAGGGATGAACGAAACGTCGAATAATGGACCGCATACCAACTCTGGCTTTTATCCTATCCTCTCTCAATGATGGTGAATTAGAAAACATCGAACTATATTCGACAGTCCATCATAACTCACTGTGATTAAGTAAATGATTATTTTTTGCAGGAGGAGAAATTAGATACCAACAAGAAATGGCCTCCCATTATCGATACCGACGAATTGCCTAAAAAGAAACTTCCTGCCATTTATAAAGTCCCTACCCCCGAAATGATCGCCTATTTGGATTTTAGCGTGTCTACCACAGGCATGTTAGCCGGGATCAAGATGTCACACGCAGGCGCAACGTCGCTGTGTCTTAGTATGAAGGTAAGGCGGAAATGCTTTCGCATTATCAGATTATCGCTCGTTAGTTTTTGTCTTGTTACAGCTGTAATAGAGACTCGCAAGCAGATTGTATCATCTCTTACAATTTTCAAATAGCTATAAATAAAGTAGTCCTTTATACTCATCCAACTATAGATCTCTACTGACACTGACATTTTTTAGGTTGCCTGTGAGCTTTATCCCTCCCGCGTTATTTCGTTGTGCCTTGACCCATACTGTGGCCTCGGTTTGGCCCTATGGGTGCTTTCTTCAGTGTATTCGGGCCATCAGTCAATTCTTATCCCACCGAGTGAGGTGCGTATTTGCTCCTTTTTACAGTTTAACCTGTTTGTACGAGCTTATTTCAGTTTTATAGTGTTATTCTCTAGAAAATGGTAGATGCTATATGTAGCATTTAATGATCAGGGAATGAGGTAAGAGAATATATTGAATTTATATTTAATGTATGATTATATACTCATATGTGATAACATTAATTGTTCGCTTTTCACCCTGATGTATCGCTGCTTTGCTAAATTATTATTTTTTCAGGTGGAAGTTAATCCCGCCCTGTGGCTGACAGCAGTATCCCAATACAAGGTTCGTGACACGTTCTGCTCATATGGTGTGATGGAATTGTGTACTAAAGGTTTGGGTTCATCCATTCCGACGCTGAAGCAGCGTGGCGTGAATTTGTCCTGCGTACGCACTTGCGTCGTGGTGGCGGAAGAGCGACCGCGCATCCAACTCACCACGTCCTTCTCGAAGCTCTTCAATGGACTCGGTCTATCTCCTCGTGCCGTGTCAACGAGCTTTGGTTGCCGTGTCAATGTCGCCATTTGCTTGCAAGGTGCGTCTTCTCCTGACCCTTCGGCCGTGTTTGTGGATCTCAGATCACTGCGGCACGACCGAGTGACCCTTGTGGAAAGGGGCGCTCCTCATTCCCTCTGCCTCATGGAGTCGGGTAAATTGCTACCCGGGGTCAAGGTGGTGATTGCCAATCCCGACACAAAGGGTCACTGCTCCGACTCCCACCTAGGGGAGATCTGGGTGCAGAGCGGTCACAACGCGAGTGGTTACTTTACTGTCTACGGGGATGACGGGTCTTCTTCGGGAGACCACTTCAACGCACAACTAGTGACTGGTAGTACGGGTGAAATTTATGCTCGCACCGGTTACCTCGGATTCCTTCGACGGACGGAGTCGGTGCAGGCGGATGGTGAACTCCACGACGCAGTATTTGTGGTGGGTTCGCTCGACGAGACCATCATCCTGCGGGGGATGCGCTACCATCCAATTGACATAGAGATGACTGTGATGCGCTGCCACAAGAAGATCGCCGAATGCGCCGTCTTCACTTGGACGAACCTCCTCGTGGTGGTAGTAGAGCTCGATGGGCAGGAATACGAAGCCCTCGATCTCGTACCGCTCATCACATCGGCTGTTTTGGAGGAACACCAAGTTATAGTCGGAGTTATTGTCGTTGTCGATCCCGGAGTTGTGCCAATCAACTCTCGGGGCGAGAAGCAGAGGATGCATCTCAGGGACGGGTTCTTAGCCGATCAGCTCGATCCTATATATGTCGCTTATAACATGTAAAAAAATCGCATAAAGGGGGGATTCGCCATTAGTAATGGGTGTAGTTAATTTGAAAGCAATAGGAGCAACACTTTAAAAAGCACAAAGACTACTATGATAGTATCGTCAATATAGCATCGGCTCGCCCCCTTCTCTCTTTTTTCTTTTGGCATTTATACGAAGTTAAATCCCTAGGCACTTTGTCCATTGTCCTCAGTTCTTTCCAATAGGCACTTTGTCCATTGTCCTCAGTTCTTTCCAATAGGCACTTTGTCCATTGTCCTCAGTTCTTTCCAATCTCTTCTAAGATCCACCGCTCACGTAGTTATCAATTCTTGATCGTAGACCTTTTTCCTTATCAAAAGACAATAAATTTAGTAAACGAAGATGCTGATCAGACATAAAAATGTATTATAATCTAAGATTACCGTACTTGGTTTTAATCAAATACTTTTATTGGCTCTGGTTTATAAGAGATTAATTCTAAGTGCCATGCTATATATTATACTTATGCCTTTTATATTTATCAAAGGACAGTGTGTGATAGGTTTGCGAGTCAATTTATATAAGAATTTCAAGTCAGGAAAAGCGGAAATGATTGTAGATTGTGATAGACTTTTTAAATAGGTTGAAGGAACTACTTAAAACGAGTTGTTTCTGTGTAATCAATTATAAGGACTGTATAAATGCAATATGTAAATTGTATAGATAAAAAAGTTGAGTGGCCAATGTGTAAATAAGTAATATTTTAGTTATATGTAAATATATTTTATTTTGGCTAACGACTTGTGGTAATAAATGAAAATCCAATGGAATTTTATAATAACAAAAGTATTACACTATTTTATAGTCATTTTATTATTGTATATATACATTTGTACAGTGAACGCATTTTAAATTCTTTTTCAAAATAATATTTATACGAAATGTTTTTATGTAGGGTTTAAGTTCGTTTTTTAATAAATATATATTCGTTTCTAAATTTTTGATTCCGTTTTTTTTAAAGAACTTTTAACTAAGTCACCAATGCTTTATTCCACTAAAAAAACATTGATTAATTTTTTCCGCAACTTTTAAAAAGAAATTTTTTATTTCCTTATTTTGTAATCAAATCAGGAATTAGATTTACTTTTGTTTTCCTAAAAAAAAGTATCCCTCACAAAAAAAGTTGACGTAAGCACAACAAACTGCCAATTAGTCCATTTCTGATCTCGTGAAAAATGTTTCCGTACGAAGCTATCTTTTATTGCCTCTGTGACTTAATGTTATAATGACGAAGTCAAGAGAATGGAGGACTTTTTTTATATTTTGTACATTTGTTGAATCACAGAAAGTTGACGTTTAGGAGATGTGAGCTTTCGACTATCATCAGATGTAGTTAACATACAAGTGCAATGAAGTAAATAAAAAGCCAATTTTTGTTATTGAAACTGTTTTATATAGATATGAATTATATATTAGGTTATTTTTCATGTTTATTACCAAACATTAGGCGATATTCCTCTTAGCTTCACGAGAATTCACACGCAGCTATTGGAGTAAAAATTCCTATGTGTATTTGTCTTCAAAATAAAAAAGTACAAGCAATAAATGTGAAACGTGTCTCCATTACTTTTACTAACGTGAGTTTCCATTTTTGATCGAAGTAGTTCGCATTTAGGTACTGACTGTATTTTACCTTCCGTTTTCAGTTTGTCTGCCTAATCCTTTACAGCTAAAGTCTTGGCAAAGATTTCTTCAGATTTATTTACCAGTTTTTCTTCAAGACTAGTATATAGGACAACTCAATACTACCGCCACATCCACCAGACATACCCAAAGCCAAAACACATTTACCCAGACACCATAATCACCTTATCCAGGCTCAGGTTTGGCCACCACTCATCCTTACAGTCGCACAAAAAAAAAACAACTTTAAAATCCAACCACAAGACCAAACGCCTGATAGCACATTGCCCCAACTTTCGAATCCCTGAGGTAAATACACAACGTTTGGTTAGTTAGAGATTTAGATCCAATCGCACTGGTGACTCTCTTAAGGGACGCACACTGGCCATGATACCATCCCAGGGAAAAAAGGAAGCACACGTGATGTGTTAATATGCGTCATTGCCTTAAGGAAAAAAGGGTGAGAAGTGTCTTTTGTGGACTTGTCAGCTCCGACATGCTTTTAGGAGGCCTATTTTATCTTTTTTTCTAAGTTCTCACCTATCGTCTTTCAGCTTTTGCATTTATGCATTCCAATCACCACTTATTGGGCTGTTCGTCTTTGGAAGAGTCATGCCTCCTTAAAATGTCTTAGTCTTGGCAGAAATGGGGAGGGGGTGTCTTTGTGCAGCCCTTTCTACTTATCTCGCAATTGGTCAAGTGATACACTAATTTCTACATTACCTTTCATATTTGTTTTCCCTCATTGAAAGCAGATTGAATCTAGTCTTTTGCAAGTCATTAGCAACTTTCACCTTTGCTAGTTACTTAATCCCTTCTTATTCCACATATGCAATATCTTATTTTCTTGGTAGAGGAGGATGACCACTAATTGATGCCTATGGGTCCTACTCAGCGTGCAGCTATCAGTATCGAGTGAGGGGGAAAATGGTTGTTGGGGTGGGAAGGCAGGACGAGAACAGATTGGCAATTATACCAAAGGGAGAAGACGAATTATGGAGAGAAAAAGAAAATATTTATTGAGAACCAAGGGCCTTCTACCAGGATTAAACGCAAATGCTCAAATCACTGTAGGGTGAGAAAAGGGAAGAAGCGTCGACGAGGGATGCAGTACACGGGACACGCAACGGGCACATGAGAACATGGTGAGCCTTGTACGAAAGGTGGGAGGGAGATGCAGGGACTTCCGTAGATTTGCTTTGTGTAACCAAGGCGTAGGTGGGCCAGTATCGTCATGTCGGGAGCGATGGAAGGATGAGGCCTTGTAACTGAAGGGTTTAATACGATGAAGTTTGATGAGAGGCAGAGTTTGCTAATCAGTTAGCCATTATACATTAAGGATTTTCATATGTGGGAGATCAGCAAATGGCAAGAGGCCTGAGCCGGCGACCGACCGAGCAGGTTGGTCAGATGCTTTGTTGCCTGCCACCCCGACGTGGGATCGGCCGATCATGGAAGAGAAATCTGATCTCGTGGACCCCGTAAGGGGCACGGCGATTTGCCATCCTGACCGCTGTGCCGGCGGGACTAAGCACCCGGTTCGACCCCAGCTTAGCCTCTTCTCTTTCCTTCAGACACATGTGTTTCCCTCCCTATTTCCTCAATTTTCATACAACTTCACCCACAACTTTCTATGGTCAGCCTCTAATTTCACAAGGTATATGGTGACCTTCTCAGCCAACTACCCCGGATCGGGGGGGTGAGGGGACAATGTTCGCTAAGCCCTGAGCTGCGGTTTGGGATGGTGGGTTTTTAACAACCTGCTTCATCCCCACCCATACCTTCCTCACATCCCCTTTCCTTCTCACTTCATCTATTTTTTTTTACGCCGTGCCCAAGGTGGAGCCGCCATGCTGAAGGGCTGCCAGGTCACCAGGCGGGAGGGGTGGCCTTAAATAGGGCATCTGGCTATGCCAGGCCCGTACGCACCCCTGGCAGAGCAGGCTACTGCGAGGGGTGATGAGCGTTTGCTTCCCGTAAGAAAAAGAAGGTCACCATGCCCATCAATGAAAACTTAAAAAAAACAAAAATCTCTCCCCATTTCCCCTTTAAGAACAACGGAGCCGCTCTCATGCAGCTCCACAGAGAAAATGGAGGTCCCCCTCCTCCTGTAGTTTCCCAGGGAACCCTCCATAACTCATAAACCGAAGGGGAGGCTTACTCCTCTCCTTCGCCTACGGGTGTAGGGGACTCCCCCTCACCCCCTTCTCTGGAGGTGCTTTCGGGCACCTCCCTCTTCCTAGTGGCAGAACCCCCTTTCTTTCCAAGGGGACTGCCAAAAAAGCCAGCAGGCAGCCCATAGCCGAACGCTCCCCATTGAAGCGGCTCGGTAGGTCAACCACCCTTAGGGGGAAGAGGGAAGCCAGTCCCCTTCGGTCGTTTCCCTCAAAAGACCTGCTGGCTAGAATTTTAAACCTTGCGGAGGTCAAGGCCTGTGCCTCCCCAGACATGACTAATGACGCTGCTGCCAATAGGACCTGTGATGTCCTGGGAAGGATGGCCAACTGGATCCCCTGAGATAGACATGGTCCTTGAGGCAACTCATCCTCAGACGGTAGGGCCTTCCATGGGAGCGAATCCGGGCTCGGCGCCAAGCACCGAAGTCGAGTCCGCCCCTATGCAAGGTCCTCCTCAAACGGCAAGGGTTTCCAAGGCAGTACAAGGAGGGGAGGGATCTCCTCCAACCGGTGCCCCTGCGACCACCAGGACCTTCTCCATTTCGGAGAAGGACCTGGCTGAGGCCGGTCCATCTGGCCTAGGGGATTCTGCCGGCGGAGGTGAGAAGCGGGTTCATTCACCACCCTCCTCTCCAAAAAAGAAAAAGACTAAGACCAAAAAGACAAAGAAGACTCGGGGCTCCTCTCCATCCGCGGGGGCTGCGGGGACGGATGGGTTTGCTACCACTCTGGCAAGCGACCAAGCCAAGATCGGCACATCCGGCGCCTCTGCCCCCCCGGTTGCGGAGCCCCTGACTAAGACCAAAAGCACACAGGGCGGAGCCTCGATGTCATCGGGGCCCCTGATTCAGAGGTTATCTGGCGTTTTCGAGCCCGCTGGCTTCAAACGCTTCCTCGTTATTCGATCCACTGATGGCAGCATGTTGGCCAAGGGCAACATTATCCATCAGAGGAGAGGATTAGCTAGGTTAATTGGTAGAGAACCGAAGGTGACCCGTTTCTTGGACGGAAGCCTTCTGGCGAATGAGGCGAATCCCGCCGAGGTGGCCAAGATAAGTGCTTTTCGGAAACTTGATGGCACCCCGGTGAGTGTGACGCCGCACTCTAACATGGACTTTGTGAAAGGAGTAGTTTATGCGAGGGAACTCGTTGACTACTCCATAGAGGAAATCACCTGAGAGCTGGCCGACCATGGGGCGGTCAAGGTCGAACGTGTGATGAGAAAGCAGGGAGGGGCCTCGAGACCCACCCCTACACTCTTCGTCACGTTCGACTGTGACAAGCTCCCTGAGTCGGTGCGTGCCGGTTGGTACCGCTACCGCGTGAAGGCATTCGTGCCACTGCCGCGGCGGTGCTATTACTGTCACCGCTTCGGCCATATCATGTGTGGCAAGTGTCTCAATTGCGGAGAGCCGCACCCCGCTTCTTCGAAGCAATGTGGTGCATATCTCCTCAAAAAAGAAATCCTGGCCGTTCAGGCCCAGGATCGACTCTCATTCCGCGAGGCTAAGGACTTGGTCCTGGCGCGCCCGGCTCTGCCTGGGACGTCATATGCCTCAATAGTTAGAAAGACACCCTCTGCTCCTGGCCCATCCAGGCCAACGAGTACGGTTGTTTCCGCGCCCATTCGGAGCCCTTCTGCGGGCTCTACTCAACCCGGGCGCTCCCCTGGTAAAGCTGGGGGCAAAAAGGGTTCACACCCAGCCCCGGCTAAAACCAGGGCTCCTCCCTCTTCCCCCAGCGTGACCGTTTCCCATAAACCGGGGTTTCTAAAGTCGTCCTCCGAAAAGAGGACAGCAACAAAGGAGCTTCGGCTCTTTCGCCCACGACCCGATGTGGAGCGAGTGGCTCGGAGACGGTGGTTTCTCGAAAAGAGATCCCCTCGCCTCCGAAGCCGCAACGCCCACCTAAGGTTTCGAAGCGGAGGGAGGAAAAGACTCGAATGGCGAGCCCAACCTCCCCCAATAAGTCCTCGAAGGCGACAGCGCCTTCAGCGCTTTGTCCGGCCAACAGCGCCCGGGGTTCTCCCCCCGAGAAGCGTACGGCCATTTCCGTAAAGGTATTCAGTTCGAGGAGGGCCCCTGCGTCTCCTCCGAGCTAGGCGTGGAGGGCATATTCATTCAATGGAATTGCCGTGGACTCCGGGCCAATCTGGAGGAGCTGCGGAGGCTCGTTTCGTCCCGTTCCCCGTTAGCTATCTTTTTGCAGGATACCATGCTAGGCGCGTACCCCCTTCCCGCCCTTCCGGGGTATAAGGGTCTTGTGACCCCACCACCGCGGGATGGCCCGGCTAGGGGATGCGCGGTTTACACCCGGCATGATGTCAATTCTTCCTTTCTCTTTAGATACCTCCTTTCAGGCAGTGGCTGTGCAGCTGCACCTGGATAGGAGGTATACTATCATTTCTGCGTACATTCCACCGTCAGCTGACTTCGACGCAGGGGACTTCCGCCGCGTCGTGGCACGGTTGCCGAGGCCCTATCTCTTGCTTGGAGATCTGAACGGCAGGCATCCTCTCTGGGGAGATTACTCCATAAATCCCAGGAGACAAGTCCTAGCCGATCTGATCGAAGAGCTGCAGATTGTGTCCTAAACGTGGATGAGTTTACGCATCACTGTCCGAGAACCGCTTCATTTTCTTGCCTTGACCTATCTTTGTGCTCTTTGGATGCACAGCCTGATTTTGATTGGGGGGTGGTCGATGACCTCCATGGTAGAGATCATTTTCCCATTCAAATATCAATTTCAGGGCAACTGCCGCCTGAGAGACCACCTCGGTGGTGCTTGGCGCGGGCGCGGTGGCCTGCATTTCAGGAAATGACTGAATTCTTTATCTCAGTCGAGGAGTTTAGGTCGGTAGATGAGGCCTTTGAGTTCTTCTCCGGCAACCTCATCGCCGTAGGACTGACTACTATTCCTAGGACGTCTGGCCGTTTGCATTCTGACCACTCCCATGGTGGTCAGCCGAGTGTAGACGGCCCTCAAACAGAAGCGTTATGCCTACATGCGCTATAAGCGCCGCCCGAACGATTTCACTGTCGCTGAATTTCGTCGGTCTAGGGCTAGGTTCCGGTATATTTCGAAGCACGCCCACCGCTCTTCTTGGCGGGCATACGTGTCTTCACTTAACGGGAAACCTGCTTTAGCTGAGGTGTGGAAGCGAGTCAAAAGGATTCGGGGCAAGTTTTCGCAGGACCCCCTCCCGTTCTCCAGGAGAATGGAACCGCAATCTCGGACCCCGCGTCCGTGGCGGAATCCTTAGGTTCCGCTTCTTCCGCATTTTCTAGCCGGGATGCTGCTCCGCCAGCATTCAATGCACGTCGTGATGTCGCGGAAGGCCGCCGGCTGGACTTTACCTCCAGAGGCGGAGAACCCTTCAACGACAAGTTTACTGTGAGTGAGTTGTGCTCCGCTCTCGCTTCGTGCGCGGACACCGCCCATGGTCCGGACGAAGTCCCGTACGCCATGCTTCGACACCTGGGTGAGTGAGGCATGGCCTTTCTGTTAGATTTGTTCAACAGGATCTGGGTGGAGAGGCTTCTCCCAGACTCCTGGCGAATCGCTACTGTGCCTGCCTTTCGCAATCCGGGGAGAGATCACTCTACTCCGACCGGTTTCCGCCCAATCTCTCTAACCTCTTGCGTGTGCAAGTTGATGGAGAAATTGGTAAATGTTAGACTAGTCTTTTTCCTGGACAGCGGAGGCCATCTGTCTTCTGCGCAGTGCGGCTTCCGAGAGTTCCACTCCACGTCGGATGCTCTGCTCCGACTGGAAAATGCCGTCTGCGAGGCTTTCCTTCGTAGACAGTTCTACGCCACGGTCTTTTTCGATCTAGAGAAGGCCTATGATACTGCATGGCGATACGGTATCATGGAGACTCTCCACACAAAAGGGGCGAGGGGACGCCTCCCAATGTTTATATCTGAATTTTTGCGAGATCGTCGATTCCGCGTACGGGTGGGGGGAGCCTTCTCCGGCCCAAAGGAGCAGGAAGAGGTTGTCCCGCAGGGATGTGTCATCAGTGCCACACTCTTTGCCCTGAGCATCAACGGCATCACCTCAGTGCTGCCGGAAGATGTTCTCACTACGCTCTACGTGGACGACCTTTCGATCTCTTTTGGCGCGGCCCAGATGCCAACTCTGGAGCGTCGACTCCAACAGGCACTGACCGCGTCTCTCGCTATGCCGAAGCGCACAGGTTTCGGTTTTCTTTGGCCTAAGACTAAGGTGGTGCACTTCTGCCGCCATCCACGGCTTCACCCCGACCCAGATTTGTTTCTTAATGGGGTGCGCCTGGATGTGGTGGAGTCGACCGTTTCCTTAGTCTTGTATTGGACCGACGCCTCACCTGGGAGGCTCATATTCGCAGCCTTAGGGTCTCTTGTACTCGCGCCATGGACATTCTCCGTTCCGTGACGTTCAGTGCTTGGGGCGCTGATAGGGCTACTGCCCTACCTTTTTATCGATCCTTTGTTCGTTCGAAGCTCGAATACGGAGGCAAGGTTTATGCATCCGCAGCCGAGCGTTTATTACGGAAGGTGGATTCGATCCACCAAACCGGCCTTCGCCTTGTGACCGGTGCCTTCCGCACCTCCCCCATTGAGAGCCTGTTGGTCGATGCTGGGGAGATGCCACTCGCTCTGCGCCGCGTGCAGTGCATCACTCGCCTGTACCCGCGAGCCCGGTGCCTCCTTCAGTCGCCAACAGCTCCCACTGCATCCACAGCTGATCTCGATGATGCCTATGCCACCGAGAGACGCCAGTCATACTCTAAGCCCTTTGGGTTTAGGGCCAGGAAACTCCTTCGAGAGCTAGATAGATCTCTCAGGCCGGTGGCGCCCCTAGTTCTGACCAGGACGCCACCCTGGAGTGTATCACATTTGGCTATTTGTCGCAACGCCTCTGCTCCCAAAGCTTGTACAGCGCTGCGAGTATTGCGTTCGACTTTTTTGGAGCACACCTCGTGTCACGCTGGAACCATGCCAGTGTATATGGATGGCTCCAAGTCCCAAGAGGGGGTCGGCTTCCACGCCGTATCCTCTCTGTTTGAAGTCAGCGGGGCTCTGCCAGGCGCTGCGTCTGTCTTCACGGCAGAGCTGGTTGCAATACACCACTTGTTACGGGAGATTCCGCGACCTGCTCGGTTTGGAGACCGGATTGTGATCTATAGCGACTCACAAAGCGCCCTGAGTGCTCTCGGGGCATTGGAATCTCCACATCCCCTGGTTCGCAATATCCGTGACGCCACGGTTTTGACGAGCCGGTCAGATGTCGAGATTATCTTCTGCTGGGTTCCTGGACATGTAGGAATTGCGGGGAATGAGCGCGCCGATGAGGGCGCCAAAGAATCCGCAAGGGCTCTGCGAACGGACCAACGTTTCGCTCTTCCTCACACCGACTATATGGCAGTAATACTGGCAGCTCTTCGGACTTCTTGGGAAAGGAGATGGGAGACGGTCGAAGGGAACTTAAAGTTGCGTGCCATTGCGCCGCGACTGTTCCCATGGATCTATCCCCCAATGCCGCGGCGGCTTCAGGTTGCTTTCTGTCGTCTTCGAATCGGACACACTCGTGTGACGCATCGCTATCTGATGGAGCGCTCGCCAGCGCCCTATTGCGACGACTGCGTCGTCCCCCAGACTCTTCGCCACATTCTTGTTGAATGTCCCAGTCTGGGTGATCTTCGCGCACGATACCTGTCCCGGTACCGGTATGGGTGGGGTCGCTACCGCCTGTCCCTTGTGCTCTGGACGAGTTCGTGAGGGGGACCTTCCCCCGCTGCCGGAGATTGCTTCCTGGTTGTTAAGTTTTTCCAATTTATATCATTGTTATATTTTCATATTTTTATTTTAAAGTAGCCTAGTTCTAGGCTGTCGTGTTTTTCGGCGACTTATGCCCAAGTGGGCAGTTGCCAGATGGGCTCTATAAAAAAAAAAAAACCAATGCCGTGACGGCTTCAGGTTTCCTTCTGTCGTCTGCGAATTGGACACACTCGCGGGACGCTCCGCCATTTGATGGAGCGCTCGCCTGCGCTCTACTGTGAAGACTGCGTTGTCCCCCAGACTGTTTGGCACATTCTTTTCGAATGCCTCAGTCTGGGCGATTTTCGCGCACGTTACCTGTCCCCGTACCGGGATGGGCGGGCCGCTACCGCCTGTCCCTTTTACTCGTGACGAGTGCGTGCACATTGACTGGTGGACTTTTAGGCATTTGGGGGGTAGGCTAGCCTTCTTCCTTTTATTTACCGCAGGAAGTTGCTTCCTGCTCGTTGCCTTTTCCCCTTTTTCTTAATTTTTAGTGTTGGGTTTGTTTTTTAGTGTTTTTGAATCTGATTCCAAAGTAGCCTAGTACTAGTCAAGTTTTTAATACGGCGACTAATGCCCAAGTAGGGAATCGCCAGATGAGCTCTCAAAGAAAAAATATATGATCTCGCGGATTAAATGATTGGGGCGGGAGTAATGGGACAATGCGCAAGTTGCGTTCCGCGAATCCGTGTACAGCATGAATTCAGTTGAAAGAATTTGTTAGACTTCTACCAGGGACTTCCGGATGGGGTACAGCTGTGCTGTGCACGATGATCAGACAAAGAAGGCGAAAGGAATACGACTATTTAGGTTTCGTTTTCACCACAACGGCCACAGACGAGCTGTGGAGTGAGCAGGAGCCTTTGGCGAAAGATGGTCGTTCTTCGAGAGCAAGCGGATACGTGGCTAAGTAACTTTGATATGAGAACAGCGGAGACCGGCCCTCGCCCATTTATTTAACTAGTTTTTTGTTGTTGTTTTCTTTATAGGTCGCACGTTCCTGCGCCAGGGAGGAGGCGGACCTCCCCACGACGCCGGAACTTGCTTCATCCTTTTTGCCATTTTCCCTTTTTTATTGTTGTTTTTTGCATGTTCTTATTTTAAAGTAGCCTAGTGCTAGGCTGTCGTGAGTGCGGTGACTTGTACCCAAGTGGGTAGTCGCCAGATAGGCTCCTAAAATTTAAAAAAAAATTATATGAGAACATATTAGGATTCATGGACTTGCCACCTGACAAGTGTTGGTCGAATATTCTTGCTGGAGACATCATCTATATAGGTAAAAGAGATTGATATACTGGTGGCAGAGGCCATGGAAGAGTGGAGTCACTATCTCGAAAGTACTTGTGGTCTCCAGTGAAAGAGGAAAAGGAAACCAATAGGAAAAACGTTACTAGGGCAGGAAAGAACGTTGCAGCCACACGGATGCTGGTTTCTCTAGAAGGGGAAAGCCTCGGTAGTTAGTCTATGACTCCGATGCAAAATTTAATCATGTCACACAGTTTAAGGTAATGCGGAGTTCTACACTGTACATACAAAGTCCACTTTGGACTGGACCAAGGCTCTGTAGAGGCAAAGAAAAGTGCGGCTGTGAGCGTCGTACGTAGTGTGGAATAATGACTCAAAAGGTTGAGTAGACCGAGTGGCGGCAATGTGAGTTTTTCATCCAAGATGAATCCTAGAAACCTCACGGATTGCTTCGCCGGTATGGGGTGCTCCGGATATAATCACAGGTTAGTTCATTAACATGTTTGCAATAGAAGGGGCGAAATAGGACGCAGAAAGAACTGTGGTGAGAAAGAGAATCCATGAAGAGTAGCCCATTCAATCACACTGATGGCAAGTTGGACCTGTCTGATGGACGAGGGAAGAGACCTTTAACTATTAGATCATCAGGTCATTAGCTGAGTGTGTGCTGGTGGAGCGGAGAATAGAGTAAATAACTGTGTTTGTCAGAACGAAGATGAGGACGGTTAAGATGAACCCTGTGGAATGCTCACCTGTGAGGAAGGAACAGTCGCATAAAAACTGGGAGATGATTTGAGTAGAAATCTAAAAATTGAAGAGGAGTGCAAAATGGAGGTAATAGAGGAACGGCGAGTAGTGTCATAGGCTTTGCGGATATCAAAAAATACAGCAAAAGTGAGAATGGTGGGTGTAATAAGGTCTCCTGGACGTTACGGCTAAAGCGGAGAAGGGGATCTAGAATGCGGAAAAATTGGCGGAAGCAAGCCTGGTAGTCAGGAAAATATGAATGGGACTCGGCGGGGAAGGAGAATTGTAAAGTCGCCATCCTCGCCATGATCTTGCACGAACAGGTGGTCATGGCTATGAGACGGAAGGATGAGATATCCCAAAGATCTGAGTACGACTTGAACATAGGCACCATGGCTGCTGTGCGCCAAGGCGAGAGGAAGACATTCTCCAGCCAAATCCGGTTATAAAGATCCGGGAGGAAGTAAAGCTTTGATACGTGGATGAGTTGAAAGAGGCAGTAGATACTTCCGTTATGACCCCAAAGAAGTGGGCCAATAGGATGAGGATCTTGACCTCCCTCAGGAGCCAAAGCATGCAACCAACATCCAAACAGCTAAGTAGTATGGAGGAGGTCAACCTCCTACAAAGCTCTACTAATCCCCAATCGGAAGAGCACAAACTCATCACGACTACAAGGGACAAACGAAAGCTACCTCGGTCGTACCGGTTTAGGGACAGATTTTGCGCACAAGTTCTCCCAGACTAGGATATTTAACGAGAATGTGGCGGATATTCTGGGATACCAAGCTGTAGTCGCATTAAGGTCCAGGAGAGCATAAAATAAAATTGTTCTGCGTCCGGCAAGTGTGCCCGATATTCGGATGCGACAAAAATCGAACTTAGCTATCGAGACATCGGGTCGTAGGGCTACGGGAGACATTGCGGCGCAATGGGATGCAACTTTAGATTCATGTAGGTTGTATTCCATCTTCCCGGTCCCTGCCAAGTATTCAGTCATTACACCCTGTTTGGTATTCTCATCAACGTGCTCATTTTCTGCAATCCCTACATGTCCAGGAACTCAGAGAAACACAATCTCTAACTTCTCCAGGCTCTCAGTAGCCGTGGAATTACGGATACTGAGAACAAAGAGGGGGGTGGGTTGACTCCATTGACTCACGGTCATTCGGGGCGCTTTGTGATTCGCTATACATCAAGATCCGGTCTCTAAACAGGGTGCAACACGTTAGCTCTTGAACCTAGCGGTGTATTAAAAACAGCTTCGCCATAAAGATAAACGCAGGCTTGCTTGAAACGGAGGTGGGGGTGGGAGACGGAGCCACACAAATGTTCAGATTAGGATATTTTTTATTAGAGTCTATGATGGAAACTATTAGTATGGGCATAGGCCGCCGAAATTAAGCTAGCCAAATCATTAGTCTATACAATAAAGCTAAAACAAACAAACAAACGGCAAACACAAAAAAATGAGAAAAAGAAAGATACAAACATAAGGTTAAGAACCTGCTCCAGCGTCGGAGGGAGGCCCGCCTCCCACCGTTTTTTTATTTTTTATATTTTAGGAGCCCATCTAGCGACTATCTACTTGCGCATAGGTTGCCTTCCTCGACCCAGCTTATTACTAGGCTATATTATAAAAACAATATGCAAATAACAAATAACAACGATAAAAAGGACAAAGGATAAAAAAAAGTAAAAGAGGCAAGAAGGAAGCACGCTCCTGCGTCGGGGGTAGGCCCGCCTCCCCCCGGCGCAGGAACATGCGACCCACGATAAACAGTCAAATAAAGTGGAGGAGGCTAGCCTCTTCCAAAAAGTCGTAAAGCCCACAAGTCAGTGTGCATGAACTCGTTTCAACTACAAGGGACAAGTGGGAGCGACCCCGATCGTTCCTGTACCTGGACGGGTAACGACGCGAAGATTGCCCAGACTGGGACATTTACCAAGAATGACCGAAAATTCTGGGGGACAACACAGTCGTCGCAATAAGGAGCAGGCTAGAGCTCCATCAAATAGAGGTGGATCCCGCGAGGTTGTCCAGTTCAGAAACAAGAGAAAGCAACCTGAAGCCGTCGTGGCATTGGGGATAGGTCAATAGGAACAGTCGCAGCGCAATGGCATGCAATTGTAAGTTCCTCATCTTATTTGACAAACAGCCCGGAGAGCTCCCTGTATTCGTGCCATGTAATCGGTGTAAGGAAGAGCAAAACGCTGGTCTAGTCGCACAGTCCCCGCAGACTCTGGCGCCCTCATCGGTAGGCTCATTCCCCACAATTTATACATGTCTAGGAACCCAGCAGAAGGTAATCTCCACATCCACCCGGCTCGCCAAAACTGTGGCGTCACGGATATCGGGAACCAAAGAATGCGGAGATTCCAATGCCGCGAGAGCACTCAGGGAGCTTTGCGAGACGCTATAAATCACAATCCGGTATCCGAATCGGGCACGTCGCGTTATCTCCCGTACGAAGCGGTGTATTGCCACCGGTTCGGCCGTGAAGACAGACGCAGCGCCTGGCAGAGCCCCTCTAACTTCAAACAGAGGAGATACGGCATGGAAACGGACCCCCTCTTTTTAGGACGGTTCCAGCGTGAAACGAAGTGTGCTCCAAAAAGGTCGAACGCAATACTCCCGGCGTTGTAGAAGCTTTAGGAGCAGAGGCGTGGCGCCAAATAGTCAAAGGTGGTACTGTATAGCATACATGTATTCACCCGAAGGGTGTACATGTAGATACCCTACACAACGGAACCAGAGGAGAGAAAGAAAGAGCGAGTCTAGAATGTCGAGGTAAAGGCTCGATTTTCTCACTGTAATAAAGTGGTAGTCTCTGTGTCTGGGCTTAAGTAAGACAGGCGCCAGAGAGTAAACATTGAGAAACTGAGAATGTCTGGAGGTAATAAAAGGGTGTCTGATAAAAGCATTTCAACATTCTGTAACAAAGATAGCCAGAAGTTAAACAAATGTATGTCTAATAATAAAGCTCCGCCTTCTAGAAATCTTGGCCAATAACGAGGTACGGCAGTTTAGACGCCATCCAATCAAAATTTAAGGATTAATTTAAGCCAATCAGGAGGCGAAATAATGGAATGAACAGCCAATCACGTGCGCCAATGTCACTTGTAGGCGGGGTGTGAGGCTACCAAACCCCCTATTGGTACGCAGGATTACCACTCAAGAGGCAAGCCCCATTAACATACGGTGGTGGCAACAATAACTGAAAACAGGCAAGTAAAATCTCCCCCCCCCCGCCCCATAACTGGCGACCTTTTCCCGTCGTTCCACAAAATTGTAACACGAGGAAGATTGAAGGTTTTTAAGAAAAGAAGAAGAGGGAAGATCAATGATGAAGAACTAGAAAAGTAAACAAGGTGTGTGGGATATGGTTAACGCCGTGGCAATCAAAGCACCGCTAATCAATGAAGCTTTAGTGATGGGTTGGTTCAGAATTATCGAGTCACAATTTCACAACTACAATATAACAAAAGAAGAAACCGCCTGCCTGGGGACATTTTAAAAAGTCAAAATTATGATAAGTTAAAAACCGAAGTAATTTTCCTATACGAGAAGACGAAGCCGGAGCTATTTGAAAAAATCACAGACTGGTCGAAATTTTTTGGCCGCTCGTCGATCAACCTGGAAGAGCTCAGACGAACAACTATGCAATTAGGAGTAGGCGAGGAATTAGTAAGTCACAAATTCATACAGTCGTTGCCTCCCACCATCGCGCCTATTATAGCCACACAGAAGGAGCTGTCGTTGGCTTAATTAGGTAAAATTGCGGACGAATTAATGGTGTTCAATAAAGAGCAGTGCGTCAATGTGAACAGTGCGGAAATTTCATTCGGGCCGTTTACGCGAAATAAACAGTGTAGCGCTGCGGGTTCGGCGCGTCCGAGAGGTAATAGTTATAACAGCCATGGTGGTAACAAGTGGAGTAACAATAATGGCAACACGAACTTTAGTCCGGTTAATGTGCGTCCTTTCAATAAAAATCAGAGACCAATGGTGTGTCACGCTCACCTATACTACGGAGACACGGCTAGGTGGTGCAAGCCGTGGTGTAAGTGACCGAAGAAGGCTGAGGCTTTGCAGATGCAGCCCTCCTCCAGACCGTCATCGCCGGTCAATCCGGAAACTAGAGAGGCATGCTCTAGCCAGCGCGGCAGCGGGCATGCCGGCTGTTTTCAAAATCACCGCAAAAAGATACAACAAGAGGTGCAACTTCCTCATCGATACGGGGGCTAGTGTCTCAATAATCCCAGCCAATGTAGCCAATGAAAACAATATAGAAGAATCAAATATAAAATTTCAAGCGCTAATGGCGGGATGATTAAAGTCTACGTTGAATTGCGCGCGGATATAGCCATTCCTAGTCTCAGGAGGTCATTCAGGTGGTCCTTCATAGTGGCAGAGACCACCGCGCCGATCCTGGGGATGTACTTTTTAAGGCACTTCAACCTCATCGTGGACTCCGCTCAGAATAAATTGCTAGACCGACATACCAGACTCGCTTCAGTGGTGAAAACTTTTGAGGCGCCGTCCGTCGCCGTGCTGAGGAGTGATCTACAGAATGTACCCCCGCAATGCAGGAAAATCATAGAGAAATTCGGTGTGTTATATGGTCCCGCTTCCGCTCAGCCAACGCCAGCGATGGAACGGGCAGTGGAGCATTCAACTGACACAGGTAGTGCCCCTCCAACATTTGCGCGTCCGAGACCGTTAGTGGCGGAGAAACTGAAAGTGGCGAAAGAGACGATCGAGGATTTATTAAAGGAAGGCATCATTCGGCCTTCGAAGTCACCGTGGTCTTCCATAATACACTTGGTACCCAAGAAGTCCCCCGGTGAATACAGGATGGTCGGGGAGTTTAGATCAGGAAACCGCAGGATTTTCTCAAGGTTGGATCTGATTCGTGCTTCCCACCAGATCCCCACGAGCCCCGCGGACGTCGAAAAAACGGCGATTGCCACTCCATTGGGCTTGTGTGAATATGTGAAGCTCCCGTTTGGCTTGCGAAATGCAAGTTGTACATTTCAAAAGTACATGGACAGTATTTTCCGAGGTCTAGATTTCGTTTATGTGTACATAGACGACATCCTGTTATTCTCCGAGAATCTGGAAGACCACCTGAAGCACTTAGAGCAGGTTTTGGAAATACTGGACCAAAGTGGCCTGAGGATCTCCTTGGAAAAATGCGAATTTGCAATGGAGGAGATCGCCTTTCTGGTGCACCAAATTTCGCATAGGGGAATATGTCTTCCTGCCACTAAAATAAAGGAAATTGAGGATATGCCAAGACCTAAGGACTCAAAGAGTCTTCGCCGGTATTTGGGCATGATGGGCTATTACCGAAGAATGATGCCCAACTTTGCAGCGATGGCAGCCCTACTAACCGAGTTATTACGGGCACAGCCGAAAGCTCGTGAGATCAAATGGAGCGAGGAAGAAGAAAGTGCATTTTCATTCACAAAGAAGGCCTTGTCAGAAGCAGTCACGTTCCATCATCCACTTACAAATAACTCTCCATTTCAACTGGTGACCGACTGCTCCCAGTACGCGGCAGGCGGTGCCCTTCACCAAATGGTAGATGGAGTTGCACGGCCAATTGCGTTCTTCTCGAAGAAGCTCACTGATACACAGCGGGCCTATTCGACTTATGATCGAGAGCTTCTCGCGGCATACTAAACGGTTATGCATTTTAAGCATATGATTGAAGGGCGTCACATAACGCTGTGCTCCGATCATAGGCCATTAGTATCGGCATTCTTATCTCCACTGCACGCAAAAACCGACAGACAGCAGCGACATTAGACCGCCATTTTGGAGTATGTGACCGACATGGCCTACATACGTGGTCAAAATAATGTGCTCGCAGACTGCCTGTCAAGAGATGTCAACACGGTGTAAATTGACTCCTTTGGCCTACAAGAGCTGGCAGCTGCACAAGTAAAGGACGAGGAATTGGAGGACTTAAAATCAAAATTAAAACCCTTTTCCTTTGCAGGCGGGATACAACTGTGTTGTGAGGTGACTTCAAGGTTCCCGCGACCATTCGTGCCAAATGCATGGGGAAAGACAATTTATGCACAGTTGCACAATCTGTCACACCCGGGCGCTCGTGGATCAGAGAATGTATGCCTTGCCAGGCATCAAAAGTAACACGCCACACAAAGTCACCGATACTGCCTATAGAAATTCCATCCTCGAGATTTGAAACTGTACATGTGGATATAGTGGGACCGCTTCCCGCATGTACACCACCTGGACAACGCTTCCCTTCGCACAATCGGTATTTACTGTCCTGCATCGACCGTACTTCAAGATGGGTAGAAGCAATTCCTATCCCAGACGTAAGTGCCACTAAGATTGCTTTTGCCCTATTGGAAGGATGGATATCCAGATTTGGAGTCTCACTCTATTTGATTACCGAGCGAGGAGCTCAATTTGAGTCGGAACTTTTCAGAGAATTGTCAGCCCTCGTTGGTTTTCATCGACTTCGAAAAACGAGTTACGGGCCGTCCACAAACGGGATAGTAGAAAAGGTCTATATGACTCTCAAATCATCAATAATGGCTCGCAAACAAGAGTGGCTGGTGGCACTTCCAATAATTTTCCTGGGCATTTGTGCCTTACCGAATGATTTGGGATTTTCCCCTTTCACAGCGGTAATCGGCACGACGCTATTATGCCCAAAACCGCTGATTTCTACGGACTCGTCCAAAGCACACTGTAAATTTATAAAGGAACTGGCTACAACCATAGCCCAGGTAGATTTTGGACGTGCATCGGCGGGCAATCTCCACTCAGTGCCAAAGCATTACGTGCCACCTGACCTAAAGGATGCATCTCACGTTTGGGTCAGAGTTGATCGCGTGCGGAGACCTCTTGAGGCGCCCTACGCGGGTCCCTTCCTGGTAATCGAACGCGACAACAAAGTCTTCAAATTGGAATTCCCGGACGGGAGGAGAGACACGGTTTCCATAGATAGGCTAAAGCCGGCAAAATTGCCTCCGGCAGGCGAAGACGTACGAGACAATTACCGACGATTTCCGAAGTCCAGGGTCGGCCAGAAGAGGCCTGACCCTAAACGCCCAGGAAGAATGGACGAAAGAAAAGAAGATAGGATCGAACCCACTCAGCCGGGCCATGCGTTAAGAGCAGAAGGCCAACGTGGGAGCAAGTCTTGACGGGAGCTAGGAGGAAGATCAAATTCGCAAAGGACAATATATATATATATATATATATATATATATATATATATATATATATATATATATATATATATATATATATATATATATATATATATATATATATATATATATATTATTAATATGGACTTATTAAGAAACAAATAATTATGCATATGTGTAAAAATAAAGTGATGACAAATTAAACATAGGGTGAGGCATAAAAATAAATATATAAAGTAATGACTAATTGAACATATAAAAATGCCAAAACGGAGATATAGAAAGTCATGAGTATTCTGTAGAGTCTTGTAATTGGTACACGAATATAAATAATCTAAACTGAAAGATAGAGCCGTGCTCTTTAATAAAAATATCTCCGTGTGAATATAGTCTATATACAAAAAAAATGTCCATATAAAGAATGAAGTGAAACAGTAATGTATATATCTCTGTAAAATACCACTGTATAGTTTTCGTCTATGTAAGTGATAGGAAATGGGTGTTGCAAGGCAAAATAGATCCAATATGACTCCTCACAGATGAGCGTCATAGGAACTCTATAAAGCCATGTAACGGTCCCCAAAATAGCGACAGCCATTCACCAGAAATCTGTCAGTCATATATTTTAACTCTGTATGGCAGTATTATTGAGGAATGCTGTAATGAGAGGTAGAGGGATAAATATACACGCCTCGTTGCCTCTATAATCTTAGTGTATGTATGTATATATATATATATATATATATATATATATATATATATATATATATATATATATATATATATATATATATATATATATATGAATGCAATATCCCGCAGGAAAAAATGAAAAGGTGTTTCCAAGTACTTTCGAACTTTATTAAGTTCCTTATCCTTGATAAGGAACTTAATAAAGTTCGAAAGTACTTGGAAACACCTTTTCATTTTTTACTGCGGGATATTGCATTCATTTGCCACCCTCACGTGATACTTTGTGAGTTTTTCATTTCATATATATATATATATATATATATATATATATATTAAAATGTATTTGTTAGGGATCAGGATTGTATCATTTGGGAACCTAACGAGAGATACAGCAGTTGTAAAGGAAATACTTAAAAAAAATGTATTAGCAATAATTGTATTAATATCGTTCGATAATAGGCCCACTTAAATACAGGCATGGGCAGATTAAATGTCGACGCCCTGCGTGTTTATTGTAAATACTACCTCTATCAGGAGTACAAGAAGTAATGTCACATGTATATCTACATATGTACCGAAGACAATAAATAAAGTGATGATGAAATGGTACTTGATGAATAAATTATATGGGTAACCCTCCTCTACTTATGGCGACTGAGAGGAAGTCAAACTATAATTGTATAGTAAATGTAACTTTTATATAAGTATGCTCTCTAAGAGCACATTAATGTATATATGTAGGAAACCACATCATTTATATTTATCGACTCTCTACTAGTCCAAGCATTTGTATATATATATATAGTTTATTTGTCGAGTCTCTGGGTCATAAATTTGGATGTATAATGTGTATCTATCTGTCGTAGTAAAAGACATGATAGCACTTCATGCTCTCGGAGCCAATGTGTAGAAGGCACACATGTATTCATCTGAAGGGTGTACATGTAGATACCATACACAACGGAACCCGAGGAAAGGAAGAGAGAGCGAGTCTAGAATGTCGACGTAAAAGCTCGATTTTCTCGCTGTAATAAAGTGGTAGTCTCTGCATCTGGGCTTAAATAAGACAGTGCCAGAGAGTAAATATTGGGAAACTGAAAATGTCTGGAGGTAATAAAAGGGCGTCTGATAAAGGCATTTTACCATTCTGTAACAAAGATAGCCAGAAGTTAAACAAATGTATGCTTAACAATAAAGCTCCGCCTTTAGAAATATTGGCCAATAACGAGGTACGGCAGTTTAGACGCCATCCAATCAAAATTAAATAAAGGATTAAGTTAGGCCAATCAGGAGGCGAAACAATGGAATGAGCAGCCAATCACGTGCGCCAACGTCATTTGTAGGGGGAGCGGCGTGAGGCTGACTTGATGAATGTTTCTCTCCCTTTTAAATGGGTGCAGAAAGATTAAAAGAGAATCTTTCATTATTACTATCTTAATTGTTACGCGTTCATTAATTCAATAAGTCGATCATTATAAAATCGAATTGTGAAATTGTACTCGGAGAACTTCCAATTTTGGTGCAAGGTAAAATAAATCGACCGAGACTCGTTTACATCTATAAACAGAATCTTTTATTCATTCAAGCTGGTATCCTCTTCAAGGATCAAGTCCAAGGCTACCTAAAGGGATATTTCCGTTGCCGAAGGCAAGCATTATCCCAATCTTACCAAGCACACCCTTTCAAGTGGCAATGTTACCACTAACCGGGCAAGAATAACTGAAAACAAGCCAGTAAAATCATCCCCCCTCTCATAGTACCCTCTTGGGTAGTGCCCTAGGCAGAACCAGGGGCGCCACCGGCCCCAGAGCTATACCTAGCTCTCGAAGGAGTTTCCTAGCCCTTAACCCAAAGGGCTTAGTACATCACTGGCGTCTCTCGGCGGCATAGGCACCGTCGAAATCAGCTGCGGATGCAGTGAGAGAGGCGCCGGGTTCGTGCGTACAGGCGAACTATGCACTGTGCACGGGGCAGAGCGAGGGACATCTCCTCAGCATTGACAAGTAGGCTCTCAATGAGGGAAGTGCGGAAGGCACCGGTTTCCAGGCGAAGGCTGGTGTAGTGGATCGAGTCCACCTTCCGCAATACACGCTCGGCTGCGGATACATAAAACTCGCAACCGTAGTCGAGCTTCAAACGAACGAAGGATCGATACAAAAGTAAGGCGTTAGCCATATCAGCGCTCCAGGCGCTGAACGTCACGGAGCGGAGAATATCCATGGCGCGGGTACACGAGAACCTTAGGCTGCGAATATGAGCGTCCCAGGTGAGGCGTCGGTCAAATACAAGACCAAAGAAACGGTGCAAGTCCACTACATCCAGGCGAACTCCATTTAGAAACAAGTCTGCGTCAGGATGGAGCCTTAGATATGGACTTAAACGCACCACCTTAGTCTTGGCCAAGGAAAAACGAACCCTGTGCGCTTCAGCATAGCAATAGACGCAGTTCAATGCCTGGTAGAGTCGATGCTTTAGAGTTGGCATCTGGGAAGTGTTAAAAGAGATCGTGAAATCGGCCACGTAGAGCATAGCGAGAACATCTTCCGGCAGCACCTAGGTGATACCGTTGAGGGTCAGGACAAAGAGTGCGACACTGAGGATACTTAACTGTGGAACACGCTCTTCCTGCTCCATTGGGCTAGAGAGGGTTCGCCTCACCCGTACGCGAAATCGACGATCTCGCAAAAATTCAGATATAAAGATTGGCAAACAATCGCACCCATCTCGTGGAGAGTCTCCATGATACCATATCGCCATGTGGTATCATAGGCCTTCTCCAGATCGAAACAAAGTTTGGCGTAATGCTATCTTCGAAGGTAGGCCTCACAGATGGCATTTTCCAGTTGTAGCAAAGTATTCAACGTGAAGCGGAACTTGCGGAAGCCGCACTGTGCAGAAGATAGATGTCCTCCGCTGTCCAAAAAAAAAGGCTAATTTAGCACGTACCAATTTCTCCATTAACTTGCACACGCAGGATGTTAGAGAAATTGGGCGGAAACCAGTCGGGGTAGAGTGATCGCTCCCCGGTTTGTGGAGAGCAAGCACAGTAGCGATTCGCCAGTAATCTGGAAGGATACCCTCTATCCAGATCCTGTTAAACAAATCTAAGAGAAAGGCCATGCCTCGCACACCCAAGTGTCGAAGCATGGCGGACAGGATATCGTCCGGACCAGGGGTGGTGTCCGCGCACTAAGCGAGAGCGGAACGCAACTCACTCAGAGTAAACCTGTCGTTAAAAGTTCTCCGCCTCTGGAGGCAAAGTCTAATCGGCTGCCTTCCGCGACATCACGACGTGCATTGAATGCTGGCAGAGTAGCCTCCCGATTAGAGAATGCAGAGAAAGCATTCGCGAAAGATTCCGCCACGGAAACGGGGTCCGAGATGCGGTCCCATTCTCCTGGAGAACGGGAGGGGGTCCTGAGAGAACTTGCCCCGAATCCTTTTGACTCGCTTCCACACCTCTGCTAGAGGGGTCTTCCCGTTAAGTGAAGACACGTATGCCCACCAAGAAGAGCGGCGGGCGTGCTTCGAAATATACCGAAACATAGCCCTAGCCCGACGAAATTCAGCGACAGTGAAATCGTTCGGGTGGCGCTTGCATAACGCTTCTGTTTGAGGGCAGTCTCACACTCGGCTGATCACCACGGGAGCGGTTGGCGCGCAAAACTGCAAAACGGTCTAGGAATAGTACTTAGGCCAATGGCGATGAGGTTGCCGGAGAGCAACTCAACGGCTTCATCTAACGAACTAAACTCCTCGACTGTGATAGAGAAATAAGTCATTTCCTGAAATGCGGACCACCCCGCCCGCGACAAGTACCACGAGGAAGGGGGCGGGGGGTTATCTCGAGCGGCAGTGTCCCCGAAACATATTTTAATGGAAAAGAGATCTCTACCATGGGGGTCATCGACCACCCTCACCCAAAATTAGGCTGTGCATCGGGAGTGCACAGAGATAGATCGAGGCAGGAAAACGAAGTGGTTCTCCTGTAGTGATGCGTAAACACATTTAGGACACCTATCTTCAACTCGTCGATCAGGTCGGCAAGGACTTGACCTCTAGGATTAATCTAGTAGTCTCCCTAGAGGGGTGTCTACCTTTCAGATCTCCGAACAAGAGAAAGGGCCTCGGCAACCATGCCACGACGAAGCGGAAGTCTCCTGCGTCGAAGTAGGCTGACGGTGAAATGTACGCGGAAATAACAGTACCTCCTATCAAGGTGCAGCTGCACAGCTACTGCCTGAAAGGAGGTATCTTAAGCGAAGAAAAGAACGGAGACATCATGTCGGGTGTAAACCGAGCATCCTCATGCCCGGCCCTCATCCCGTCGTGGTGAGGGCACAAACCCCTTTATATCATGGGAGGTTGGGCAGTGGGCACATGCCCAGCATGGTCTCCTGAAAAAAGATAGCTAACGGGGAACGAGAGGATACGAGCTTCCGCAGCTCCTCTCAGTTGGCCCAGAGTCCGCGGCAATTCCATTGAAGAAATATGCCATCCAGGCCTAGCTCGGAGGAGATGAGGGGGCCCTCTTCGAAGAGAAGACCCTCACGGGAATGGCCGTAGGCTTCCTGGAGGCAGACCTCGGGGCGCTGTTGGCCGGACGATGCGCTGAAGGCGCTGTCGCCTTCCGGGACTTATCAGGGTAGGTTGAGTTTACAATGCGAGTCTTTTCCTCCCTCCACCTTGAAAACTTAAGCAGGCCAGACGGCTTCGGATGCTGGGGTCCCGTCTAAGATCTTGTTTGCAAAGAGTCATGTAGAGTTGTACGGTATTCGTGAGATGTAATCGGTGTGAGGAAGAGCGAAAAGCTGGTCTGCTCACCTAGTCATCGCGGACTCTGGCGCCCTCATAGGCGTGCTCATTCCCCGCAATTCCTACATGTCTAAGAACCCAGTAAAAGATTATCTCGACATCCGACCGGCACGACAAAGCCCTGGCGTCACAGATATCGCGAAGCAGTGGATGCGGATATTCCAATGCCTCGAGAGTACTCAGAGCGCTTTGTGAATCGCTATAAATGACAATCTGATCTCCGAACTGGGCACGTCGCGTTATCTCCTGTTATGAACGATGCATTGCAACCAGCTCGGCCGTGAAGAGAGAGACAGCGCCTGGCAGATCTCCGCTGACTTCAAACAGAAGGCATACGGCCCTGGAAACCGACCCCTCTTGGGATTTAGAGCCATTCGTAGAGACAGGCACTTTTCCAGCGTGACACGAAGTGTGCTCCAAAAAGACCGAACGCAATACTCCCGGCGCTGTACAAGCTTTGGGAGCAGAGGTGTGGTGACAAATAGTTAAAGGTGTTACCATCCAGGGTGGTGTCCTGGGCAGAACCAAGGGGGCTACCGGCCCGAGAGTTATATCTAGCTCTCGAAGGAGTTGCATAGCTCTAGCCCAAATGGCTTAGGACATGACTGGCGTCTTTCGGCAGCATAGGCACCGTCGAGATCAGCTGCGGAAGCAGTGAGAGCTGTTAGCGATTGAGGAGTCGTGGGGCTCGCGCCTACAGCGAATGATCCACTGTGCACGGCGCAGAGCAAGTTGTATCTCCCCAGCATCGACGACTATGCTCTCAATGGGGGAAGTGCGGAAGGCACCGGTCGGCAGGCGAAGACCGGTGTGGTATATCGTATCCACCTTCCACAGTACACGCTCGACTGCGGATGTTAAAACTCGCATCCGGAGTCGAGCTTCGAACGAACAAAGGATCGATAAAAAAGGTAAGGCAGTAGTCCTATTAGCGTCTGAGACGCTGAACGTCACGGAGCGAAGAATATCAGTGGCGCAGGTACAAGAGACTCTAAGGCTGCGAATATGAGCCTCACAGGTGAGGCATCGGTCAAATAAAAGATCAAGGAAACGGTGCGAGTTCACCACTTCCAGGCGTACCCCATTTAGAAAAAATTATTGTTCAGGATGAAGCCGTCGAGGGCGGCAGAAGTGCACTCCTTTAGTATTCGCCAAGGATGTGCGCTTCGGGATAACGAGAGACGCGGTTCACTGCCTGTTGGAGTCAGCGCTCCAGAGTTGGCATCTGGGCCGCGCCAAAAGAGATCGAAAGGTTGTCCACGTAGAGCGTAGCGAAAACATCTTCCAGCAGCACCAAGGTGATAACTGTGATGCTCAGGGCAAAGAATGTGACATTGAGGACACTTCCTTGTGGGACACACACTCTCCATGCTCCATTGGTCCGGAGGCGTCCACTCAACCCCATCGTGTGAAGAGTCTCCATGATACCGTATCGCCATGTGATATCATAGGCCTTCTCCAGATCGAACAAGAGGGAAAGTCCCTCCAATGACCTGCGGCGTTTTGTGATAAGATTATAAATGGTTATTTCATTGGTGGTTTCCCAAGGTTCAAATCACTTAGAAGTACCTTAGAAAGGCGAAATGGCTAAATGAGGCTTATGCTACTAGATGGCGCCACCCAGCCCCAAATCTAATACCCGATTTGAAAACTTCAGCTTGAATAACCATATGTCCAATGGTCATATGGGTCATTTCATGGCTCTAAATGGGTACAATTGAACTTTACTCCTTTTTTTTTAAAGCGACGCCTAGACCTGGGGCTTTTCCGAGGGCAAAAACACCGTGGCGTAGTGCTGTTTACAAAGGAAAACCTCGCAGATGGCCATTTTCCAGTCGGAGCAGAGCATCCAACGTTAAGTGGAACTTGCGAAAGTTGCACTGTGCAAAAGACAGGTGGCCTCCGCTGTTCAGAAAAAAAAGCTAATCCAACATTTACCAATATCTCCATCAACTTACACACACAGGAGGTTAGATAGATTGAACGTAAACCGGCCGGGGTAGAGTGATCTCTCTTCGGTTTACAAAAACGAGCATAGTAGCGATTCGCGAGGAGTCTGGGAGGATATCATCTACCAGATCCTGTTGAACAAATCTAAGAAAAACGCCATGCTTCGCTCATCCAGGTGTCGAAGCATGGCGCACAAAGCGAAGAGGAACGTAACTCACTTAATGTAAAGTCCAGTCGGCGGCCTTCCGCGACATCGCGACACGCAATGAATGCTGGCGGAGCAGCATCCCTGTTAGAGAATGTGGACAAATGCGGTCGCGAACGACTCCGCCACGTACGGGGGGTCCGAGATTGTGGCTTTTATTCTCCCGGGGAAGGGGGGTGGGGGAAGTCCTGTAGCGCATGTAGGCATAACGCTTCTGTTTTAAGGCTGCCAGAGACTCGGCTGACCACCACGGAAGCGGTCGGCGCGCAAAAGGCCAGATATTTTAAGAATAGTCTTTAGGTCCACGATGATGAAGTTGTCGGAGAACAACTCAACGGCCTCATCTACCGAACCCAACTCCTCGACTGAAACAGTCGAGTCATTTCCTGAAATGCAGACCACGTCGCCAGCGCCAAGCACCACCAGGGGGTGAGGGGGAGATCTGGCGGTAGCGACCCAGAAAATGACATTTGAATGGGAAAGTAAACACTACCATGGAGGTCATCAACTACCACCCACCCCAAATCAGGCTGTGCATCCGGTGAGCACAAAGATAAATCGAGACAGGGAAATGAAGCGGTTCTTGAGCAGTGATGCGTAAACTCACACACATTTAGGACATCTATATCCAGCTCGTCGATCAGATCGGCAAGGACTTGACCCTTGGGATTAATCTAGTAGTCTCCCCAGAGAGAGTGTCTACCGTTCAGATCTCGGAGCAAGAGAAATGGTATCTGCAACCGTGCCCCAACGCAGCAGAAGCATCCCGTGTCGAAGTCGGCTGACGGTGGAATGTATGCGGAAATAACAGTATAACTCCTATCCAGGTGCAGTTGCACAGCTACTCCCTGAAAAGAGGTATCTAAAGCAAAGAGAAAACGGAGACTTCATCCCGGGTGTAAATCGAGCATCCTCCTGCCCAGCCCTCATCCCGTCCTGGGGGGGGCGCAAACCCCTTATACCCCAGAGGGGTGGGCAGGGGGCACGCGTCTAGCATGGTCTCCTGCAGAAAGATAGCTAACGGAAAACGGGACGAGACGAGACGAGCCTCCGCAGCTCCTCTCAATTGGCCCGGATCCCGCGGCAATTCCATTGAAGGAATATGGCCTCCAAGCCTAACTCGTAGGAGATACGGGGTCTCTCTTCGAAGTTAAGGCCCTCACGGGAATGGCCCTACGCTTCCCGGAGGCAGAATTCCGGCCGCTGTCGGCCAGACAATGCGGTGAAGGTGCTGTCGCCTTCGAGGACTTATCGGAGGAGGTTGGTCTCGCCATGCGAGTCCTTTCCCCCTTCCGCCTTGAAACCTTAGGCAGGCGGGGCGGTTTTGGAGGTGGGGGTCCCTCTTTTGGAGGATTCACCGTCTCAGAGCTACCCATCCTACCATTGGGTATAGGGGTAGAAGCCGAAGCTCTTTTAGTGCTGTCCTCCTATGGTCGGGCAGCTTTAGGAAGTCCGGAAGATGGCCTCATGATCAACTTCACGGGAGTTGCCTCCTGCGAGTCTAGCGATTCAGTGGAGGCGTGCAGCCGTTTGGCCTTATGAGAAACGGTTATGCTACGGGAAGGGGGCAGCCCTAGTTTTAGCTGGGGATGAGTGTGAATCCTTTGTGCCGCCAGCCGTACCAGGGGAGCGCCCGGGGTGGGTAGAACCCGCAGAAGGGTTGCGAATGGGTGCGGAAACGACCGTACTTGTAGGACTGGAGGGGCCAGTAGCAGAGGTTATCTTTCTTAACATTAAGAAATAGGACGTCACAGGCAGCGCCGGGCGCGCCAGGATCAAGTCCTTAGCCTCGGGAAATGACAGATAATCCTGGGCTAGAACGGCCAGGATTTCTTTCTTAGGGGGATACGCACCACATTGCTTCGAAGAAGCCGGGTGCGGCTCCCCGCAATTGACACACTTGGCCACACACGATCTGGACTTATCGTGTGTGGCCTTGGAGCAATTTACACAGATTTCGGGTAACCCCGACTTTACACGTCTACATGATCGATTTGTATGGCCGAAACAGTGGTAGTAGTAGCAACTCCGTGGGAGTGGCACGAATGCCTTCATGAGGTAGGGATATCAACCGGCACGCACCGAATCAGGGAACTTTTCACAGCCGAACGTGACGAAGAGTGTAGGGGTGGGTCTTGAGACCCATCTGTGTTTTCTCATCGCACGCTCTATCTTGACCACTCTATGTTCGGCCAGCTCTAAAGTGGTGTCATCTATGGAGTAGTCCACGAGTTCCCTCACCTAAACCACTGCTTTCACGAAGTTCATGGTAGAGTGCGGCGTCACATTCACAGGTGTGCCATCAAGTTTCCCAATGGCACTCTTCATTTCCGCTTTGGAGGGATTCAACGCATGTACCAAATGGCTCCCATCCGAGAAACGGGCCACCTTTGCTCTACACCAATCATGGTAGCTAAAGATCTCCTCTGACCATCTGCAAACTAGATGCACACGTCTGCTGCAGGACATTGAGGGGCACGATCCGACGAGTTCTGCCTTCCCTTGCTCCCCTAATAAGGGTTGGCACTATCGAGCCGCCCCCATCGCGAGCGGTTAATTATGGACCGCCTGCCTGCTTTCCAATCAGTCCCCTTGGAAAGCAAAGGGTGGGGGAACTGCCGCTGGAAAAAGAGAGTCGCCCAATGGCGACTCCAGAGAAGAGGGTGAGGGATGGTCCTCTACATCCGTGGGCATAGGAGAGAAGTAAACTTCCTCTCCGGTGGAGACGTTTGGAGGATCCCGCGAAAACACAGGGGGGGGGGATCCATTGTTTTCGTTGGAGCTGCTCGAGGGCGGCTCCGACGATGTTACAGGGGAAGCGGATAAGGTGTGTTTTTTTTTATTTTCTCATCATCGGGCCTGGTGACCCGATAGTTTTCACGGGACGCAAATGCTTATCACTCCACGGGGTAGCCCGCTCTGCAAGAGGTGAACATGGGGCCGGCATAACTAGCTGCCGCCACTTGAGGCCACTCCTCCCGCCTATTGACCTGGCAGCCATTTGGCATGGCGGCTCCACATTAGGCACAGCGTAAAAATGGATAAGCAGTGAAAGAAGAAAGAAAGGGGATGTTGGGAAGGTGTGATATGAGGCAGTTTGTTCTCTGTCTCAGTCGAGGAGTTTAGTTCGGCAGATGAGGCCGTTGAGTTGTTCTTCCTAGAACGTCTAGGCCGTTTTGCGCGCCAACCTCTTCCGTGTGATTAGCCGAGTGTGCGAATATCCCCAAACAGAAGCGTTATGCCTGCATTCGCTATATGCGCTGCCCGAACGACTTCATTGTCGGTAAATTTCGTCGAGCTAGGGCTAGGTTCCGGTATATTTCGAACCACACACGCCGCTTTTCTTGGTGGGAATACGTGTCTTGACTTAACGGGAAGACCCCTTTAGCAGAAGTATGGAAGCGAGTCAAAAGGATTCGGAGCAAGTTCTTGCAGGACCCCCTCCAGTTCTCAAGGAAAATGGGACTGCAATCTCGGATCCCGCCTTCGTGGCGGAATCGTTGAGTTCTTCTCCGGCAACCTCCTTGACGTGGCCTAAGTACTATTACTAGAACGTCTGGCTATTTTGCACGCTGACCACATCTGTGGTGGTCAGTCGAGTGTGTGGTGGCCCTCAAACACAAGCGTTATGCCTACATGCACTATAAGCGACGCTAGAACGATTTCACTGTTGGTGAATTTCGTCGAGTGAGGGCTAGGTTCCGGATATTTTGAAGCACGTCGGCCTCTCTTCTTGGCGGGCATGCGTGCCCTCTCTTAACCTGAAGGCCCCTCTAGCAGAGGTGTGGAAGCGAGACAAAAGGATTCGGAGCAAGTTCTCACATGAACCTCCTCCTCTTCTCCATGAGAATGAGACTATAAATTCGGACACTGCGTCCGTGGCCGGATCCTTCGTCACCACTTTGTTCGCATTCTCTAGACGTGATGCTGCTCAGACAGCATTCAATGTTCGTCGTGATGTCGCAGAAGGCCGCCGACTGGACTTTACCTCCAGAGGCGGTGAACCCTTAAACTAGAGGTTTAATTTGAGGTCGTGCGCGCAGACCTATACCCTGGTCCGGACGATGTCCCGTACCCCAAACTTCGACACCTGGGTGAGCGAGGCATGGCCTTTCTGTTAGATTTGTTCGCAGGATATGGATAGAGGGTATCTTCCCAGAGTCCTAGCAAATCGCTATTGTGCTAGCCTTTCGCATATTGGAGAGAGATCACTCTACCCCGGCTAGTTTCCGCCCAATCCCTCTAACCTCCTGCTTGAGCAAGTTGATGGACAAATAGGTAAATCTTAGATTTGCCTTTTTTATGAACCGCGGAGGCCATCTGTCTTTTGCACAGTGCGGCTCTCGCAAGTTCCACTCCACGTCGGATGCTCTGCGCCGACGGAAAATGCGGTCTACGAGGCCTTCCTTGGTAGAGAGCAATGCACCACGGTATTTTTAAATCTGTAGAAGGCCTATGATACCGCATGGCGATACGGCATCATGGAGACTCTCCATACGATGGGGGTGAGGTGACGCCTCCCAATCTTTTTTATTTGAATTTCTGCGAGATCGTCGATTCTGCGTACCGGTGAGGGATTTCTCTTCGGTCCATCTCCTAGAAAGATCTTGTCAGGCAGGCAAGTGCCATACTCTTTACCATGAGCGTCGACTCCAACACGCACTGAACCGCGTCTGTCGCTATACTGAAGCGCACAGGCCTTGGTTTTGCTTGGCCAAGACTAAGGTTGTGCATTTTTGCCACCATCCACGGCTCCACCCTGATCATAATTTTTTTATATATGGCGTTTGCGTGGAGGAGGTGGGTTCGCCACGTTTCATGGTCTTGTATTTGACCGACGCCTTACCTCTGGGAGGCTTATATTCGCAGACTTAGGGTATCTTGTACCCGAGCCATGGATATTCTTCGCTCTGTGATGTTCAGCGCCTGGGGCGCTGATTAGGATGCTGCCTTACCTTTTTAGCGATCTTTTTTTCATTCGAAGCTCGAGTACGGATGCGAATTTTATGCATCCAAAGCCGAGCGTGTATTGCGGAAGGTAGACTCGATTCATCACCCGGCCTTTGCCTGGCAACCGGTACCTTCCGCACGTCCCCCATCGAAGGCCTTCTTGTCGATTCTGGGGAGATGTCACTCGCTCTGCGGCGTGCACAGTGTATTATTCACCTGTATGCGCGAGCCCGGCGCCTCCTTCAGTCGCCAATAGCTCCTACTACATCCGCAGCTGATCTCACCGGTGTCTATGCCGCCGTAAGACGCCAGTCATACCCTAAGCCATTTGGGCTAAGAGCTATGCAACTCCCTCAAGAGCTCGTTAAAGCTCTCGGGTCGGTAGTGCCCCTGGTTCTGCCTAGGACGCCACCCTGGAGGGTACCACCTTTGACTATTTGTCACCACGCCTTTGCTCCCAAAGCTTCTACAGCGCCTGGAGTATTGCGTTCGGTCTTTTTGGAGCACACTTTGCATCACGCTGGAGCCGTGCCAGTGTATACGGATGGCTCCAAGTCTCAAGAGGGGGTTGGCTTTCACGCTATCTCTCCCCTGTTTGAAGTAAACGGGTATGCCAGGTGCTAGGTCTGTCTTCAAGGCCGAGCTGATTGCAATACACCGTTCGTTACGGTAGATAACGCGACGTGCCAGGCTTGGAAACCGGATTGTGATTTATAGCGACTCACAAAGCTCCCTGAGTGCCCTCGAGACATTAGAATCTCCGCATCTCCTGGTTCGCGACATCCGTAACGGCATGGTTTTGGCGAGCCGGGTTGATGTCGAAATTATCTTCTCCTGGGTTCCTGGATATGTAGGAATTGCGTGGAATGAACGCGCCGACGAGGGCGCCAAAGACTCCACAAGGACTGGGCGACCAGACTAGCGTTTCGCTCTTCCTCACACTGATTACATGGTAGGAATATTGGCTCATCTCCGAAGGCTTGACAAAAAAAATGGAAGACGGTCGAGGGGAACTTAAAGTTACGTGCCATTGCACCACGACTGTTCTCATACCCACCCCACCAATGCCGCTTTCTATCGTCTCCGAATTAAACGCACTCACGGGACGCAGAACCACTTGATGGAGCGCTCGCATGCGCCTTATTGCGAAGACTGCGTTGTCCCCCAGACTGTTCGGCACATTCTCGTTGAATCTCCCAATCTGGGTGATCTTCCCGCACGTTACCTGTCCCAGTACTGGGACGAGCGGGGTCGCTACCACTTGTCCCTTGTACTCGGGACGAGTTCGTTCACACAGACTGTGGACTACACGACTTTTTGAAGGAGGCCGGCCTCCTCCACTTCATTTTACTCTTTGAGGAGGGGGGGATTCGCATTTTTCTGCGCCGGGGAGAGGCAAGCCTTCCCCAGACGTCTGAGTGCGCTTCCATCTTCCTTTTTTGCTTCGCTTCTTGTTGTTAATTTTTTAGCCCTTGTCCTTTTTATCGTTGTTATTCGTTATTTACATATTGTTATTTGTTTTTTATTATAGCCTAGTAGTAGGCTGTATTGTGTACTGCGATATATGCCCAAGTAGGCAGTTGCCAGATGGATTCCCCCCCCCAAAAAAATTCTCCTTGGTCTGCCATCTCTAATGTGACGTCATCTATATAGTAGTCCAAAAGTTCCCTCGCATAAACTACTTTCACAAAGTTCACGATAGATTGCCGCGTCGCGCTCACCGGCGTGCCATCAAGTGTCCGAAAAGCACTAATCTTGGCCGCCTCGGATCGATCCGACGCATTCGCCATCACTAGAAAGCGTTTGAAGCCAGCGGCTCTAAAACACCAGGTAACCTCTGAATGCCGGGCTGCGCTCTGCACACTTTCAATTTTGGTCTCTGTTAGGGACTTTCCACCTGGAGAAGCAACGGGGGCGGACGTGCCGATCTTAGCTTGGTCACTCACCGAAACGGCAGCGGACCCGTCCGTCCCCGTGACTCCAGCGGAAGGGGAGGGGTCTTTTTTGTCTTTTTCCTGTGCCTTTTCTTCTTAGGATAGTAGGGCGAGGAATGAACCCACTTCTCTCATACGCCGGTAAGAGCCCCCAGGCCAGATTGACTAGCTTCGGCAAGATCCTTCTCTGAAATAGGGGTACCAGCCCGGGAAGGAGATTCCTCCTCTCCTTGTAACGCCTCGGGGGCCAGAGTCGTCTGAGGAGAAGCTTTCACAGGGTCGGACTCAGGTTCTTTGCTTGGCACTGAGCCCAGGTTCGATTCCATCAATGATCCTATATAGACTTGATATACACAACAGCGGGACATTAGAGGACACGAGAGACGGCCCTACTAGGGTTGGCCCTATCGAGCCGCTCTCACCCAGATCGGTCAATTATGGGCAGCTGGCGTGCTTTCTTGGCAGTGCCCTGGGGAAGTAAAGGGGGGACTGCCACTGTAAAGAGGGATACGCTTAGGGGCAACTCCGGGGAAGGGGGTGAGAGGAAGTCCCCTGCACCTGTAGAGAGGTTTGGATGGTTCCCTACCAAAGCACAAGGGAAGGGGACCTCCTTTTCTGCTGTGGAGCTGCCCGAAGGCGGCTCCAACGATGTTAGACGGGAGGGTAAAGCGGGAGTTTTGAAATCAAAAGTTGCATCCTTGGGCATGGTGACCCTATTGTCTTCACGGGACGCAAATGCTAATCACTCCACCCAGTAGCCCGCTCTGCGAGGGGTGAATACTGGGCCGGCGGAACTAGCTGCCGCTATTTGGGACTACTCTTCACGCACAGTGGCCAGGTGACCGTTCGGCAAGGCGGCTCCACCTTGGGCTGGGGATAAAATCGATATGTCTTGAAAGGAGAGAAAAAGGCTATATGAGGAAGGTGTGGGTGGGGCTGAAGCAGGTTGTTAAAAACCCACCACCACTCAGCCCCAATCCAGGATGCTTGGGTGAAAGGCAGCTGGTCGGCATCTACCCTGTTAAATTCAAGGCCAACTAGAGAAATTTGTGGCAGAGGTTGTAGGGAAAGCGAGGAAGTAGGGTGTCAGAAAGAAGGAGAAGAGGCTAACTGGGGCCGGATGGGGTGCTAAGTCCCGACAGCAGGGCGGCCAGGAACGTAAATCGTCGTGCCCCTTACGGGTGCCTGAGTCGGTTTGGAGCTGTGGAGAGTGATATAACTGCACTACTAAATCTTTGCCAAAACCTGTTCGTTTTAGCATAGTAAGAACTGAAATTCAACACTTGTGGGACTTGACGCTCCACAGTTGGCAGTTGGTCCATCTACGGAGAGCGTAGTGAAATCCTCCACGCAGCACCCAAATGATAGGGTTGATGTTCAAAGCAAAGGGCGACTCTGCGGACACTTTCCTGCATGACGCTCTCTTCCTGCCCTATTGGACCAGATGTCCACCCGTTAGCGGAGTCGACGATCTTGCAGAAATTCAAAAATGAAAGTTAGGCGGCGTCGCCTTGCCCATAATGTGTGGATGGTCTCTATCATAGTGTATAGCTATGCGGTATCATAGGTCTTATTCAGATTTTTAAAAAAACGTGGCTTAGTACTCTACCAAAAAAGGGTTCTCAGATAACCTTTCCAGCCGGAGCAGAGTATCCAAAGTGCAGTAGAACTTGTGGAAGCCGCATGTACAAAAGATAGGTGGCTTCCACTATCCAGGAAAGAGGCTAATCTAACATTTACTTATTTCTCCATCAACAATCATACGGAGGCGTTTAGAGAGTTTGGGCGGAAAGCGACCGGGGTAGAGTGATCTTACCCCAGCTTTGCGAAAAGCGAGCACAGTAGCCATCCACGAGGAGTCTGATTGGATACCCTCAGTCCAAATCCTGTTGAACAAGTCTAACAGAAAGGCAAAGCCTCCCTCACCTAGAGGTCAACGCATGGTATGGGTGGCATCGTCACGACTGGTGTGTGTCCGCGCAAGAAGCGAAAGCGAAACGCAGCTTATTCAGCATAAACCTGTCGTTAAAGGGTTCTCCGCTGCTGGGTGTAAGGTCCAGCTGGCGGCCTTCAGCGCATTCAGGCCGTGTAATGGACGATGACAGAGCAGCCTTTAGCGCATTCAGGCCGTGCAATGGACGATGACAGAGCAACCTTCAGCGCATTCAGGCCGTGCAATGGACGATGCCAGAGCAGCCTTCAGCGCATTCAGGCCGTGCAATGTACGATGACAGAGCAGTCTTCAGCGCATTCATGTCGTGCAATGGACGATGACAGAGCAGCCTCCAGGCTAGAGAATGTTTAGAAAGCAGTTGCGAAAGACTACGTGCGGACGCGGGGTCCGAGATTGCGGTTCCGGTCTCCTGTAGGCTGTTTTTTTCTTTAAAGAGCCAATCTGGAGACTGACTAGTAGTCCAAAAGTCGCCGTAATCACGCTACAGCCTAATACTAGACTAGATTACAAAAAAAAAAAAAAAAGAAGAAAAATGTGATGAAAAACAAATAAAAAGATAAAATAAATTTTAAAATGCAAACAATCAAAAACAAAAAGCAATAAGAAGAAGGAAGTACGCTCCGGCATCTGGGGGAGGCCAGCCTCTTCCCGGGGCTGGAAAATGCGACCTATAACAAAGAGATTCAAAAATACTGGAGGAGGTGAGCCTCCTCCAAAAAGTCAAATAGTAGACAAGTCTGTTTACACGAACCCGTCCCGAACACAAGGAACAAGTGGCAGTGATCCCGCTCGTCCAGAAACGGGGACAGATCATGTGAATGAAGATGACCAAGACTGGGACATTCACAAAAATGTGCCGAACAGTCTGTACCGAATGTACCGAACAGTCATCACAATAAGGTGCAGGCAAGCGATTCATCAAATGGCAGTGCATCCCGCGAGTGTGTCCAATTCGGAGATGACAGAAAGCCACCTGAAGCCGTCGTGGCATTAAAGGGTAGGTCCATGGGAACAGTCGCGGCGCAATGGCACGCAACTTTAAGTACCCCGCAGCCATCTCTTATCTTCTTTGCCAGGCCTGGTTCGACCCCATGGAAGATCCTGCCATCTGTGACTGTGGGTCACCTCCAGAACCACGTCTATTATAGGGGGGAGGGCTCCATGTTCCCTACCCCCCAAAAGACATCACAGATCCCGATCGAGGTATCTTTTGTCTTGTCTCTAGCCGGTGAACCAGCATCCATCGGACAAGAAAGGAGGACAGGTACGCTGTACCCCGGTATACTGAGAATGAACGACATTAGATGGCACAGACCGACTGGCCCTGATATCCCTTTCCCCCCTAAAGGGTATGATCTTATCGAGCCGCTCTCACCGGGAGTGGTTAATTTGTGGCCGCCTGAGTGCTTTCTTGGCAGTCTATTCTGAAAGTAAAGGAAAGACTGCCGCTTGAAATGAGATGGAGTCGCTCAAGGGCGCCTCCAGAGAAGGGGTTGAGGAGGGATTCTACCGCACCCGTATGCTTAGGAGCGGAGTAAACCTCTCCGGTAGAAGAGATTGGAGGGGGCCCTGAGAAAGAACATGGGGGAGAACCTCCTATTCTGGTGTGGAGCTACCCGAGAGTGGCTTCGATGATGGTAAAAGGGCTAAAGAGGTTTTTTTTACAATATCCATGGCCATTACACAAAATTTCGCCACCCCTACCTGTGATGACCAACACTAACCCCAAAAAGAGAAGGGCACTAATGGGAACCTTTGATTAGCCCCGTCCGCTACCACTGGGAGGGATTGGATAAGCCTTCTCTGCCACTAATACGTGCAGTGGTAGACAGGTTGGGGTGGCAGATCCATCTTGGTCACCTGCTTTTGAGCGGTTAAGATCACCACGCCTAAAATATTTACGTCAGTGTGTTCGGTTGCATGATCCAGATGAGCGCCGGATCATGATCGAGGAGGTCCATGGGCATAAGAAGAAGGGACCGACAAAATGGTAAAAAAAGGTGATTGTAAGGGGATGACGGAAAGCAGGGGCACAATGAGGGAGAGTTGGTACAGGAGACGGAGATTAAGGGGTCAGCGAAGAAAGGAAGAGAGGCTAAGCTGGCCCTTGACGGGGCGCTGAATACTGTCAGCACGGCGGCCAGGAAAGCAAATCGCCGTGCCTCTACGGTAGAGCCTAGCCTTAGCTCGACGAAATTCACCGACAGTGAAATCTTTCTGGCGGCGCTTATAAAGCATGTAGGCATAACGCTTCTGTTTGAGGGGCGTATCACACTCGGCTGACCACCACGGGAGTGGACATGGTGCAAAATGGCCAGAAGTTGTAGGAATAGTAGTTAGACCCACGGCGATGAGGTTGCTGGAGAATAACTCAACGGCCTCATCCACCGACCTAAACTCATCGACTGGGATAGTAAAATCAGTCATTTCCTGGAATGATGACCACTGCGCCCGTGCCAAGCACCACTGGGGTATTTCTCAGGCGGCATTGGTCTTGTAAATGATATTTGAATGGGAGATCTCCGAATACCTCCAAGCTTAAATCAGGCTGCGTAGCCGGATGGCACAAGGATTGATCGAGAGGAAAATGAAGCGGTTCTCATGTAGTGATGCGTAAACTCATCCACATTTAGGACACCTATTTCCAGCTCATCGATCAGGTCGGCAAGGACTTGACCCCAAAGATTAATCGAGTAGTATCTCCAGAGGGGGTGTCTACCGTTCAGATCTCCGAACAAGAAAAACAGCATCGGTAAAAGTCCCCGACGCAGTGAAAGTCCCCCGCATTGCAAAAAACAACAACAACAAAGGGAAAATGGCAACAAGGAGGAAGCAAACTCCGGCGTCGGGGGGGAAGTCTGCCCCCCCGCCCCCCCAGCGCTAGAACGTTATACAGCTGGAGGGTGTGCAGAGGGCACGCACCCAACATGGTCTCATACAAAAAGATATCTAGCAGGAACGGAAGGATATAAGCCTCTGCAGCTCCTCCCAGGTAGCTCGAAGTCCATGTAAATTTAATTGAAAGAATATGCCCTCCACGAATAGTCTATATTAGATAAGGGGAAGACACTCACAGGAATGGGCGTAGGCTACGTGGTCGTAGAATTCTTGGAACTTCTGGCCGTAGTATCCGCTGAAGCTGTTGTCACATTCGAGGATTTACTGTGGGAGGTTGGCCTCACCATACGTATCTTTTCCTCCCGTCACCTCGAAACCTTTTGAGGACCCGGCTGCTACGGTACGGGTTTGGAGGTGAAGAGGGCTTAGGTTTCCCGACATAGTTTTAATTTTTCGTCATATTTTTGAGTTGGGTATGTCCTTATTGATTGTAGTAGATGCTCCCTCCAGGATGCTCATTTGACTTTTTTTAAGGTTCTTCGGCCACTATTGGGTGATACGTGTGTCGGGTATTGGGTTGGTGTTGGGGATGTGTTTGCATGTTGCTTTCTGGAATTATTCCATTTAGGAGTGGATATCCATTTCCTTGGTTAGCTTTTCTGAAGTGAGATGAAGTTTACCTGTTGTTCATGCGAAGGCAGTCCAGTTTTCTCAGTGGTAGTTTCATCGTTTTTTGCGTGTTGGAACGGTTTGAGCTAACCACTTACATCTGGATAAACGCTCCAATAAGTTTCTTTGGAAAATGTGAGAAAACTGAGGCTTAAGTATATGTTGAAAAATTTATTGATTTGTTTTTGGTAGTGTGTTGAGCTATTTGTATTTAAGCTGTTGATATAATGGCGCCCTTTTACGCCTGTTAGTGTTCGGTTACGGTTCAGGTAGTTGTTCGAAGAGGATTTCGATGTATTGACGGTCGAGGGAAAGAGTGGGAAACACGTATATTGAGTATACAATAATGAGCTATAAGCAACGAAGCATAACTTGAAAGAGTTCTACTTTTGAGTTTGAATTTGAGAGAGTACTTGAAAGTTAAGGGGTGCATCGAATATTACCTTTGGTTGAGTCGGTACAAATTGAATGTCAATAATAGATATCTAGATTTCAAATAGATGTGGGTGGGTCTGAGTGTATAATCTCACTGCCAAAAATGCACTTTGTATTTTTTTCTTTGATAATTTCTTGAAATGATTCGAAATTGGCCCGAATGCCACGGATATTCCATTATAGGAATCTAGTGGGTTGTTTAGTTCTTCCGTGAGTACATCTACTTTGGTCCACTTTGGGCGGAGCTTCCAGGTTTTTAGTAGGGTTTCGGTATCTGGTTTGATACGTTGGCGTTTAATGTGGTAGTGGAGGAGGAGGAGGAGGAGGAGGAGGAGGAGAGAAATTTTAAATGGAGTTGAACTAGTGGGTGAGTTTTTCTTTAAGTTGAAGACTGAGATGGCCTTCATCTTCAAATAGTTTTTGAATGACTTTGCATATAAATACCTCCGTACTTTTGGCTCCTGACATATATATGCTGAGTAGAATCGTACTTACTCTTGTGTTATGCTGATTTTTTCGATTGTTTTGACTTCATTGTCGCCTAAAGAGACGATAGCAAATATTTGTTATGAAATAATTTCTGATGTGGCTTTAACTGTAGCCTCTGTTTGATCGGAATTAATTGAAATTCCTGGCTGCGACCCTCCAGTAACGACTTGAGGTCGCTCCTGGAGCTCGAATACACAGAACGGTTCATTTGTTGTAGTTTTGGTCGTTGTGTACCGGGACCAGCAGGCTGGCACGAATAATTTTCTAATGTTTATTTTTCGTTGTTTCTTGTTTGTTTGTTTATTCTTCTTTTTTATCAATCAATGGTTGGACTGAAGGTATACCTATCTATGGGCCCCCAAAATAAATTCAGTACCCGTGCCCGTGGCAATCCTACGTATTCCAAAGAGGAATCGGTGCTACAGGGGCCTCTCATTTATGCCCTGGTGAAGCCATTAGGTCGTATACGCTTTCACTATCATCCTGAGGAAACCCCAGACTAGGCCAACACATGGCACAGTGGGCTGGTCAAGGTGAAGGATCCGACTTGGTAACTGGCTTCAGAGAGGTCAGAATGGCCACGCCGGACATCCAGCTGGTAGAGTAAGTGTAGTGAATGCCAATCGTTATCGGGAAGTTCCAGAGTCTTGAAGAGAAGTTGCCATATAAAATGTTGAGAAGAGGACTGTTAATCAAATGTGTACATAAAGAGGCAGGCAATGCACTAGCTACTCCAAGCCTGGACAAAGAGTGGATGTCCACTCATTAAAGCAGGTCTTCGTTGCGGGCACAGTGGCAGGGAGGACGTGCAGCCCCTCCCGGTACCAGGTGTGTCTATGGTACCCCATGTGGGGATGGCCATGAATGAGATGATTGCTCCACACTCCTTAGTTTGAAGTTTGTACAACCGTCTCATTCGCTTTGGTAAAGACCGTACACGTACTTCCGGTAGACCGAGACGAAATCCCAATAGGGCAGAGATACAGAGGAAAAGGAGACATCAAGGAAGGTTCCAGTGGCGTTTGTGTCAGTACTTTCATTTCCATGGTCCGTCTCATGAGCAAGGGCCCCTAAATAGGTATCCTTATATTTCGAGGTGTTTCGGGACAACCATAATCAGATTTCCTGCAATTAAGGATGGGATGAGCTAAAACAACGAAGAAACTAAATCACTTCTGTAATCCGTAAAAATAATAAAATTGGTAAAAGGCAAAGTTAAAATGAGACAAAAAGCTAAGAAGAGAGCTTTAAGCTCAGCGATAAAAACCGTTTCCGATCGGCAAAGTCAGCCACATAGATTCGTCAGAGTACAGGGCGGTCGCACCCACAGCACGGTCTGACTTGGAATCATCAGCGTAGATTGGGCATAAGGAAGCATGGCAGATGGGCGTGCTTCGAAAATAAGAGGTGCAGAAAAAACGGTGTCAAGAGACTTTTTTTAGAGGTGCCCTATCTCGGGATATATGTAAAAGGGAGCTGAAAAGGGGTCCCACATTAGTAAATATGAAGTTCGGTATTTGGCGCCATTTGTACGCGGGATACAACACCAGCACACCTCTGGTCTATGATTGGAAAGCGGAAGAATACCACTCTCGGCTGTTGACAGGTAGTGTGCAAAAACCATCGTTGGGCACCCTTCACCCCACATCTAATTTCGATTATGGTCTAATAAACTTAAGAGTCGATATGAATGGAGAGGTGTACACCTATGGGAGGGGGGCGTTCCTTATTATAAACTTTTCTTATTTATCAATATCATTCTTCATCTTGTGATTTCTATATTCGAATCTATTTATTTCTTCTTGACTTAAGTTGCCCCTTGAAACATTATGGGGAGGGGGGGGGGCATTTATTATATCTTTTCTTATTTATCAATATCATTCTTCATCTCGAGATTTCTATATTCGAATCTATTTATTTCTTCTTGACTGAAGTTGCCCCTTCAAACATTGGTCTTCCAGTTATCTGACTCTTGGTATCCTTGGTATTCTTGTTAGCGGAGATTCCTTCTTCTTTAAGTTGGTTGGGTTAATTCTTAATCTTCGTATCTTTCCTTTCTTTATGCATCTTTCAATTAACTTTGACGTGATGATTTCTTCTTGCCGCTTGATGAGTTGAGATGAGTTAGCCCTTGAAATCGTTTTCCTTGATTTCTGTTTTCTTTCGTGAATTTTCTTCGTAAAAATTGTGGACTTAGGAGTTGTGATCGTGGGACTTTGGATCCAAATGCCAGCACTCTAGCCATCACGCTACGGCGAGTCCGTGGTGAGTTGGTAATTTAATGGGCTATTTATATTATCGCGTTGGAAGGAATTTTTCTCTGATACATCTTTGCACCCCTACACACCTACCACCCATAATCATATCGAGACTAGACAAAGGTGTTATAGAGCATCCACAGAGTGTGCCTGTCCCCATCCCATAGCATATGGAGTAAAACTTTCAAAAGATCAAGAATTTTCAAGGAATTGGGTCTTAAGGTTGTGCAAATAGGGCAACCGGGTTAATTTGGAATCAAGGGTTACCCTCAGGAAATTGAACAACAAATTCAATATTAGAGTAATTTAAATGGAGAGATTCAGAGTGGTGAACATCTATCCACCTAGTATTAGTGACAAAGAAATGTTATCCCTTCAGAAGAGCTGACATATGTAAATACCGGGTCAATAGCTAACTGTAAGCGATGGCCCGTCGATGATAATCAACAAAACAGATGGGCTGAAACTCTCTCTGATAGAGCAGAGACTAAGCTATTAATACCAATAGTAAAACACGTAACACTCAAAACACTACCTTGTGCGACAACTTCCTTCTGCATATTCACGACAGAGTACCTAGGAATTAACCACGCGAACCTTAAAACTACGAAAAGATAAAAAACTACAGATTAAATTAGGTAGAGGAACTCCAGTCATACAACTAATGCGAGATAAAATACAACCAAGTGGCTTTCTTTATGTCAAATAATACCGCCCTAACATGGTCTCTCTTTCAAAGGCCGCCCGTACAAAGGTTTTGTAACGAACAGGCAGGGCCACTGTATTATAAGCATGACAGATCCTTCATTAAAAAGGAAACACCACCATTAAACTCCCCAAATCAATTAAGTCGAATATTAACCCTTTTCTCCGTTCATTTATTAAGGAATGTAGTCAAGTCAAAATGGCGATAATCATTATTAAGGTTCAAAATATTCATCCTTCGCTTCTTAGGAAATGGCAACATCAACGCAAATAGCTAGCGTGGGGAATAACAGCCTGTTAACCAAAATGAAATAAAAATATCTAATGAAAACAATTCAATAAGGGGATGAAGGTGACAAATAAAATCATAAGAAACTCGTCAAGACCGGGAAACGTTGATTCACACTAAAAAATGGCCATCGCGCATTTCTAAAACCGTAAATATCTTATTGTAGAGAAATTAGAGGGTGCAGAAAAGACACGAGGGCACGATTCCCTGCGAGCCTTTAAGATACAAAATCTCATGGATACCGAGCAACACTACTTATTTCATAAAAAAACTAGAGAATCCTACCCTACACCTTAGACACCGTGATAGTTTGACAAACCTACCGAATCAGACTCTTGCGAGTATTGATCCTTTACCAAATCTTCAAATGAAGGGTCCAAGAAGAGAAGTTTGACGGGCCTTTCGTAGAGTTAGTTCCCTGACGAATAGCTCTAGCGATATTCCTTTCAATGTGGTTAAGTGACCTGGGATTTCCACGGTACGGGCAGGGGACAAATTTATACGCGTGGACCGCTGTTACAGAGTCGAAGGGTACGCTCTGCAGCATCACAGAGAAGGGACGTTAAGAAATCTAGCGCAGAGTCTCAGAGACTATCACACTCAACTTTCATAAATCCCGCCACTAGTATTGAGATATCTCCGAGAGCCAGGGTGAGCAAGCGTCTAAACAATGGGGGAATGAACACTTCCGTGTAAATGATCTTGAACAAATTATTAAAAGTCAAAGAAACAGTCTGGAGAGCACAATGAAAAATTAACCCAGCTAAACTTGTCCGATCGAGCATAAGCAGTAAAATCACCAGCGATAAAAATGCATAAAAGATGGAGACTAAAAGCGAATCAATGTTATGACCTTTACTATTCAAAACGACGTTACTCCAAATGGATGATGGGCATTAAAGTCTATTAACAATAAAAATAGAGAGGGTAGATGATAAATATGAGACGAAACAAAATATTAAATCTCGGTAATCGAGCAAGGTGTAGACTCTAGTGAAGAGGCATTATCATCCTCAACTCCTTATAATCCTAAAACTCATTTACTCATATAATCCCTTGGGTGAAACGTAAAAGAGACTGGAACGTCTGCAACCGCATTCATCTCGGATACCAATCGCGTACGTCACCACGAGGCCACATACGCCGTGTTCACCTCAATGAGATTCAAAAGCATCGCCCAAATATAAAACGTGAAAGTGGAGTCTCAGAATCCGAAATTATTACTAAGAAACGAGAACAGTCAAACTCAGGGTCAATTTCGTTGGCATAGAGATCCAAAAGGCAGGGAAAACTAGACTGAACAAATTTAGAATATTTATCTCGAGAAATATTTTTGTGAAGGAAAACCACCCCTAAAGAAGTAGCATGGGAAGAAAATTGGATAAGGAAAGATTTCATACTAGTGCATCAAAATTATATTCGTGCTCTTCCTCGTGATTCCCCATTACGAAGGCCTACAAGGGCCGGGCACTAATATATCTCTCGACTCGGTTGGGATTTTCCAGGCTGGCCGTCCAACCTTGCCTGAGCATAGAAACACGGGACTAATGACGTCCTTTTCCTTGGACCCGGCGGAGGAAGGACCATTGAGGTTCTCCAGACCCGAATTTTATCAATGAATAGAGCAAGCAGAAAATCCAGTTACAAAAAAGACTACATTTTTGGTCCGCCGATAGTAAAGGGAAGATATGGATCTAATACGAAGGGACAGAGAGCAAGAGCGAGGAAAGGAGAATAAAAAACGACGATAGATAAGAGTTAGTGATAGGACATAAACGAAACATATTAATACATAATGTACGAACAAAATAGATAAAATAAAGGGATAACTAGGAATGGGACATTATAAAGTTCAACTCCGTTACCCTCACCGAAATGAGGGCGGTCCCCCCTCGCCACTAGAAAGCAGGAGCCCTTCCATAATTAGTCTCAAAACATCGTGGTTGGCACAGGGCAACCGGCATATAGTTATTAACATGCTATATTGCAGGGAAATAAACAGGATCATGTTAAGAATAGCGAAAGCAACCAGCTACGGGGAGAAGTCCAGAATCCATAAGAACGCAACGGCCAAAAGAACACAACCTCCATAAGAACATAACCTCCACAAGAACACAACCTCCATAAGAACACAACTTACATAAGAACACAACCTCCGAAAGAGCAAGAACACAACCTCCAAAAGAGCACAACCCCCATAAGAACACAACCTCCATAAGAACACAACCTCCATAAGAATCCGACCTCCAAAGAACCCAACCTCCATAAGAACACAACCTCCATAAGAACACAACCTCCATAAGAACCCGACCTCCATAGAACCCAACCTCCATAAGAACACAACCTCCATAAGAACACAACCTCCATAAGAACCCGACCTCCATAGAACACAACCTCCATAAGAACACAACCTACAATAAAACACAACCTCCATAAGAACACAACCTCCATAAGAACCCGATCTCCATAGAACACAACCTCCATAAGAACATAACCTCCATAAGAACCCGACCTCCATAGAACACATCCTCCATAAGAACACAACCTCCATAAGAACCCGACCTCCATAGAACACAACCTCCATAAGAACACAACCTCCATAAGAACCCGACCTCCATAGAACACAACTTCCATAAGAACACAAGCTCCAATAGAACACAACCTCCAATAGAACACAACCTCCAAAATTACTGGATTTGTATTTTGCCAAATCGAGACTGTAAATTAAGGCATTGGATTCACCCTCTGTATTGCTGGAGTGAGAAAATTGGAAGAAGAAGAACCAGTATGACTTTTGGTTAGGTTAAGTTAGGTTAGGATAGTAACCTAACAAATCATAATGGGTTAGCTTAGGTTGGTTTAGGTTGAGTTGGGATAAGTAGGTTCGGTTAGGTTAGATTTAATTACAGTAAGTTGGAATAGGTTGGTTAGGTTAGGCTAGGTTAGGATATGTTAGGCTGGGTTGTGTTATATTGGGTTGAGCTAAGTTGGGTAAGGTAGGTTTAATTTGATGGCTTAGCTTATGTTAATGTAAGTTACGTTTGTTGGGCTGGGTTAGGCCAGGCCAGATTACGTCAAGTGGGTTGGGTCACGTTTGGTTGCGTTAGATTACGATAGGTTAAGTTTGGTTAAGTTATGGTTTAGATTAGGTAGGGTAAATTAGGTTAGGTTTGGTTAGGCAGGGTAGCGTGTGTTATCTAGTTTAGGTTGGTTAGGTAGGTTAGGTTTAGTTAGGAGGGGCAAGCTTGTGTTAGATAAGTTATGTTATGTTAGGTTAGTTTAAGTTTGATTAGTTTACGTTAGGATATGTTAATTTAGGTTGGGTTAGGTTAGGTCAGATTAGATAGGTTAACTAGATTAGGTTGGGTTAGTTAGGTTAGGAAGGGTTAGGTAGGTTATGATAGATTAGGTAAGTTAGTTTGGTTGATGATCGTATAGGGGGTGATACTCCTACTTCTCTGTGAAAATATTACTTTTTGCATACTATTACTAAGATACGAACAGGTAAGACCAATTTTAGGAGCTGGACTTTATTGTACGATACTTCTAAGTGATCTAAATTGTGCTTCTGATTAAAAAACAAGGTTTGCTGACCAAAATGTCGCGTGCTCTCACTTATTCTGATTAATGACCTTACAACAGTGGTTCCCAAACTTTTTCTCATCTTTATCCACTTTTCATATATGATCCTCATCCATGGCCCCCTTTTTCCCCAATCCACAACTTGTGACTACAGTAACTGTCTGTAGTCCATTTATTTAGCACCATTACTAAAAAAACTCCGGCCTACCTGTAATTTTATTCATTACACCTCATATGCGTTTCTTTTCTTAAATACTGACATGGAAACATACAATTTACTTTTTGCTGTGGGATTTCTATGTGTACAGAACCTCAGCTTATGGGCCCTTAAATTTTTATGTATGGCCTCCCAGTGGGCCATGACTCCTAGTTTGGGAACCACTGCCTTACAACATTCAAAACTTTCAGTAATTCCTTGACTAAACTTGGAAGGATCTTGGCAATTATGTCATTCGAAAGAGAATGTAAAACAACATAAGGGTTTCGAATTTGTTAGAATCGGCCGAATAGTTATGATGTTATTGCCCAAGCAAAATAATTATCTGGCTAACCTTGGGAGGACTTTAGCAATTATATCATAAAAAAGCTAAACGGAGACCGACCGACCGACCGACCGAAATAATGAGATGTATAGTCGCTCGCAACTAGACTCGCACGCGACTAAAAATGATAGAATCAAATACTGTTCATTTAAACAGATAATCAAATCAAGAAATGCAAATTAGAGGGATGAGGAGAAATTAATACCAAAAAACTTTTTTCAATGGTTCCAGAATACAAAAATAGATGACTTCGTAAAAAACTAAGAACTCTTTCTCACCTGATTTAAAACTATATCTTAGATTGTGGATGAAAATTGAGACCGCCGAAATTGCACGGAAAGAATTTCATTTCGTCCGGAGAACTAAGTTGCATTCGTAGACTTAAGCTCAAGCGTAAACCAATGATGCCACGATAAAGCAATGCTATTTGAGTCGGTAATCAACCAAATGCTATTAAAAACTTGAGACGACAAAACAAAATCGCTGACAGATGCAACCAAACTCAGCTCGCCCTGAATTGCTGGCTAAAAATTTGGGACTAAACTCCAAGGACGAAGGACGAATCTAAGAATTATTAACATATAAATGAAACCAATAAAATAAAGTAGAGCTGACCGAACAAAACAAAAATGAATGGAGGCTTGTCGAGAAGTGGTTTATCTCTTCATAGTCCATGTTGAATGTTCTATTTTTAGGTGCTGAACCGATAAGAATTCGGCAATAGCGCATGACAACCGCAGGGAAGTTTAGTTTATGAGTTTTAGGTGCGTGTAACCACTGGTGGTTATTTACACCCCTCTTCGGTTTTATGGCTGAGGTTTCTGCACTACTCAGCCAACCCTCCTCCTTTCTCAGCCGGGCTTGGGACCAACTATGGCAGAGTTTGTCTCGAAGTGAAATCTCCTCCAGCGAAACCATAAACCGTGTAATTCCTCAAGGAAAAAATCCCTCGATGGAAGGTAAATAGCGAACATGATTAGTAAACAAATTATTCGATATAATCAAATCCCCAAGTTGTTATTAATAATCCTAGACAGGAAGGAACGAAGGAAACTGTATATTCAAGAGAAACTAGGAATAGGACTAGCTATCGAAATCTGAAATCAGAAGAAACTCATACATTTGAGGAATGGGAACTTTGAGATATTGTTCCCAGATTCTTTTTTCGATGCTATTTGTAGCTGGTTAATTAGGTGGTTGTGGCGTTATAGTTAGCCCTCCAACTAAACTAGTTACCACCCTCCTCTAACTTTACTGTTTTTAATTTGATGTTTGTGTTTGTCCTTCCATCATTGTTTTATGCACTACTCTCATTGCCCCCCCCGCCCCGTAAGGGCCACGGCGATTTGCCATCCTGGCCGCCGTGCTGACGGAATCCAGCGCTCCGTCCGGCCCCAGCTTAGCCTCCCTTCCTTCCTTCAGATAGCCTGCATTTCTCCCCTACTTCGTCGCTTTTCATACAACCTCTCCCACAACTTTCTCTGGTCAGCCTCTAATTTCACAGGGTAGATGCTGACCTTCTTCTCAAGCTAACCGTCCCGGATCGGGGCTGAGGGGTGAGGGGACAACGTTCCCTAACCCCTGAGCTCCGGTTCGGGATGGGTTTTTTTTTAACAACCTGCTTCATCCCCACCCATACCTTTCTCACATCCCTTTTCATTTCCTCTTCACACTCTATCAGTTTTACGCCGTGTCTAAGGTGGAGCCGCCATGCCGATGGACTGCCAGGCCACCAGGCAGGCGGGGTGGTCCCAAATGGCGGCGGCTGGCTCTGCCGAGCCGGGAAGCACCTCTTGCAGTGCAAGCTACTGCGAGAGGTGATGCGCGATTGCATCCCGTGTAAAAAAGAGGGTCACCATGCCAATGTATGACAAAATAAGAAAAAAAAACATATCTCCCCAATTCCCCTTGCTCATCAACGGAGCCGCCCTCGGGCAGCTCCACAGAAAAAATGGAGGTCCCCCCCCTGTGCTTGCCCAGGGGACCCTCCATATTTCTTTAACCGGAGAGTTGGCTTACTCCTCTCCTACGACTATGGGTGTAGGGGACTCCCCTTCACCCCCTTCTCTGGAGGTGCTTTCGGGCACTTCCCTATCTCCAGCGGCAGTCCCTCCTTTGCTTTCTAAGGGGACTGCCAAGAAAGCCAGCAGGCAGCCCATTGCCGACCGCCCCTCGTGCAAGCGGCTCGTTAGGGCAAACCCCCTTAGGGGGGAGAGGAAAGCGAGGCCCCTTCAGTCGCTTCCCTCAAAAGACCTGCTGGCAAGAATATTAAACCTTGCCGGGGTCAAGGCCTGTGCCTCCTCACACAAGACTGGTGACACTGCCAAGGGGACCTGCGATGTCCTGGGAGGGGATGGCCAACTGGAGGCCCCTCCTGTGATACGCAGTGTCGTTGAGAAAACCCAGCCTCAGAGGGTAGGGCCTTCCATGGGGGAAAATCCGGGCTCGGCGCCAAACACCGAACCCGAATCCGCCCCTATGCAAGGTCCTCCTCAAACGGCCCGGGTTTCCAAGGCAGTACAAGGAGGGGAGGGATCTCCTCCGACCGGTGCCCCTACGACTACCAGGACCTTCTCCATTTCGGAGAAGGACCTGGCTGAGGCCGGTTCAACTGGCCTAGGGGCTTCTGCAGGTGGAGGTGAGTAGCGGATTCATTCCCCGCCCTCCTCTCCAAAAAAGAAAAAGACAAAAAAGACTCGGGGTTCCTCTCCATCCGCGGGTGCTGCGGGGACGAATGGGTCTGCTGCCACTTTGGCAAGCGACCAAGCCAAGATCGGCACATCCAACCCCTCTATCCCCCCGTGTGCGGAGCCCCTGACTAAGACGAAAACTGCACAGGGCGGAGCCTCGATGACATCAGGCCCCTCATTCAGAGGTTACCTGGCGTTTTCGAGCTCGCTGACTTCAAACGCTTCCTCGTTATTCGCTCCACTGATGGCACCATGTTGGCCAAGGGCAACATGATGCATCATAGGAGAGGATTAGCTAGTGCAATTGGTAGAGAGCCGAAGGTGACCCGTTTCTCTGACGGGAGCCTTCTGGCGAATCCCGCCGAGGCGGCTAAGATAAGTGCTCTTCGGACACTTCATGTCACCCCGGTGAGTGTGACGCCGCACTCTACCATGAACTTTATGAAAGGAGTAGTTTATGCGAGAAAACTCGTTGACTACTCCATTGAGGACATCACCTTAGAGCTGGCCGACCATGGGGCGGTCAAGGTCGAACGTGCAATAAGAAAACAGGGAGGGTCGAGACTAACCCCTACACTCTTCGTCACGTTCGACTGTGACAAGCTCCCTGAGTCAGTGCGTGCCGGTTGGTACCGCTACCGCGTGAAGGCATTCGTGCCACTGCCGCGGCGGTGCTATTACTGTCACCGCTTCGGCCATACGAATCGCTCATGTAGATGTGCAAAGTCGGGGTCACCCGAAGTATGTGTAAATTGCTCCAAGGCCGCACACGATAACTCCAAATCGTGTGTGGTCAATTGTGGAGAGCCGCACCCCGCTTCTTAGAAGCAATGTGGTGCATATCTCCTTGAGAAGGAAATCCTGGCCGTTCAGGCCCAAGATTAACTTTCATTCCACGAGGCTAAGGACTTGGTCCTGGCGCGCCCGGCTCTGCCTGGGACATCTTATGCCTCAATGGTTTAAAAGGCACCCTCTGCTCCTGGCCCATCCAGGCCAACGAGCACGGTTGTTTCCGCGCCTATTCGGAGCCCTTCTGCGGGCTCTACTCTACCCAGGTGCCATCCCTGTAAATCTGGCGGCAAATAAGGTTCATAACCAGCCCCGGCTAAAACCAGGGGTCACCACTCTTCCACAAGCGTGACTGTTTCCCGTAAGGCGAAACGACCACGCGCCTCCACCGAGTCGTTAGACTCACAGGAGGCAACACCCCTGAAGTTGGTCGCCAGGCCATATTTCATGGTTCCTAAAGCTGTCCTTTGAAAGGAGGACAGCAAGAAAGGAGATTCGGCTCCTTCGCCCACGCCTAGTGGTGGGGCGAGTGGCTCGGAGACGGTGGTTCCTCGAAAAGAGGGCCCCCCTGCCTCCGAAGCCGCAACGCCCGCCTAAGGTTTCGAGGCGGAGGGAGGAAAAGAGTCGCATGGCGAGCCCAACCTCCCCCAATAAGTCCTCGAAGGCGACAGCGATTTGTCCGGTCACCAGCGTCCGGGGTTCTGCCTCCGGGAAGCGTACGGCCATTCCCGTGAGGGTCTTCAGTTCGAGGAGGGCCCCCGCGTCTCCTCCGAGCTAGGCCTGGAGGGCATATTCCTTCAATGGAATTGCCGTGGACTCCGGGCCAACCGGGAGGAGCTGCGGAGGCTCGTCTCGTCCCGCTCCCCGTTAGCTATCTTTTTGCAGGAGACCATGCTAGGCGCGTGCCTTCTGCCCGCCCTCCCGGGGTACAAGGGTCTTGCGACCCCACCACCGCGGGATGGCCGGGCTGGGGGATGCGCGGTTTACACCCGGCATGATGTCTCCGTTCTTCCTTTCTCTTTAGATACCTCCTTTCAGGCAGTGGCTGTGCAGCTGCACCTGGATAGGAGGTATACTATCATTTCTGCGTACATTCCACCGTCAGCTGACTTCGACACGGGGGACCTCCGCCGCGTCGTGGCACGGTTGCCGAGGCCCTATCTCTTGCTTGGAGATCTGGACGGCAGGCATCCTCTCTCGGGAGATTACTCCATAAATCCCAGGGGACAAGGCCTTGCCGATCTGATCGAAGAGCTTGAGATAGGTGTCCTAAATGTGGATGAGTTTACGCATCACTGTCCGAGAACCGCTTCATTTTCTTGCCTTGACCTATCTTTGTGCTCTTCGGATGCACAGCCTGATTTGATTGGGGGGTGGCCGATGACCTCCATGGTAGTGATCACTTTCCCATTCAAATATCATTTTCAGGTCAACTGCCGCCTGAGAGCCCACCTCGGTGGCGCTTGGCGCAGGCGCGGTGGCCTGCATTTCAGGAAATTACTGAAGTCTCTATCTTCAGTCGAGGAGTTTAGGTCGGTAGATGAGGTCGTTGAGTTCTTCTACAACAACCTCATCGCCGCGGGCCTGACTACTATTCCTAGAACGTCTGGCCGTTTTGCACGCCGAGGGTGAGACGGCCCTCAAACAGAAGCGTTATGCCTACATGCGCTATAAGCGTCGCCCGAACGATTTTACTGTTCATGAATTTCGTCGGGCTAGGGCTAGGTTCCAGTATATTTCGAAGCACGCCCGCCGCTCTTCTTGGTGGGCATACGTTTCTTGACTTAACGGGAAGACCCCTCTAGCAGAGGTGTGGAAGCGAGTCAAAAGGATTTGGGGCAAGTTCTCGCAGGACCCCCCTCCTGTTCTCCAGGAGAATGGGACCGCAATCTCGGACCCCGCGTCCGGGGCGAAATCCTTAGCGACCGCTTTTTCCGCATTCTCTAGCCGGGATGCTGCTCCACCAGCATTCAATGCACGTCGTGATGTCACGAAAGGCCGCCGGCTGGACTTTACCTCCAAAGGCGGAGAACCCTTCAACGACAAGTTTACTGTGAGTGAGTTGCGCTCCGCTCTTGCTTCTTGCGCGAAAACCGCCCATGGTCCGGACGATGTCCCGTACGCCATGCTTCAACACCTGCGTGAGCGAGGCATGGCCTTGCTGTTAGATTTGTTCAACAGGATCTGGGTGGAGGGTCTTCTCCCAGATTCCTGGCGAATCGCTACTGTTCTCGCCTTTCGCAAACCGTGGAGAGATCACTCGACTCCGACTGGTTTCCGCCCAATCTCTCTAACCTTTTGCATGTGCAAGTTAATGGAAAAATTAGTAAATGTTAGATTAGCCTTTTTCCTGGACAGCGGAGGTCATCTCTCTTCTGCACAGTGCGGCTTCCGCAAGTTTCACTTCACGTAGGATGCTCTGCTCCGACTGGAAAATGCTGTCTTCGAGGCCTTCCTTCGTAGACAGCACTACACCACGGTGTTTTTCGATCTAGAGAAGGCCTTTGATACCCCATGGCGATACGGTATCATGGAGACTCCATACGATGGGGGCGAAGAGACGCCCCTCAATGTTTATATCTGAATTTTTGCGAGATCTTCGATTCCGCGTACGGGTGAAGGAGCTCTCTCCGGCTTAAAGGAGCAGGAAAAGGGTGTCCCGACGGGAAGTGTCCTCAGTGTCACACTCTTTGCCCTGAGCATCAACGGCATCACCTCCGTGCTACCGGAAGATGTTCTCGCTACGCTCTACACCTTTCGATCTCTTTTTGAGCGGCCCAGATGCCAACTCTCGAGCCTCGAGTCCAACCAGCATTGAACCGCGTCTCTCGCCATGCCGAAGCGCACAGGTTTCGGTTTTATTTGGCCAAGACTAAGGTGAGGCACTTCTGCCACCATCCACGGTGCCACCCCGACCTAGACTTGTTTCTTAATGGGGTACGCCTGAAAGTGGTTGAATCGCACCGTTTCCTCGGTCTTGTATTTGACCGTCGCCTCACCTGGGAGGCTTATATTCGCGGCCTCAGGGTCTCTTGTACCCGCGCCATGGATATTCTCCGTTTCGTGACGTTCAGTGCTTAGGGTGCTGATAGGGCTACTGCCTTTATTTTGTACCGATCCTTTGTTCGTTCGAAGCTCGACTACGGATGCGAGTTTTATGCATCCGCAGCCGAGCGTTTATTGCGGAAGGTGGATTCGATCCACCACACCGGCCTTTGCCTTGCGACCGGTGCCTTCCTCACTTCCCATATTGAGAGCCGTTTGGTCGATGCCACTCGCTTTGCGCCGGGTGCAGTGCATCACTTGCCTGTACGCCTGAGCACGGCGCCTTCCTCAGTCGCCAACAGCTCTCACTACATCCGCAGCTGATATCAACCGTGTCTATGCTGCCGAGCGACGCCAGTCATACCCTAAGCCATTTGGATTTAGGGCCAGGAAACTCCTTCGAGAGGTAGATATAGCTCTCGGCCCGGTGGCGCCCCTGGTTCTGCCCAGGACGCCACCCTGGAGGGCACCACATTTGGCTATTTCTCACCACGCTTCTGCTCCCAAAGCTTGTACGGGGCCGGGAGTATTGCGTTCGACTTTTTTGAACCACACCTCGTGTCACGCTGGAACCGTGCCAGTGTATACGGATGCCCCTAAGTCCCAAAAGGGGGTCGGCTTTCACTCCGTATCCCCTCTGTTTGAAGTCATCGGGGCTCTGCCAGGCGCTGCGTCTGTCTTCAAGGCCAAACTGGTGGCAATACACCACTCGGTACGGGAGATTACGCGACGTGCCCGGTTCGGAGACGTGATTGTGACCTATAGCGTCTCACAAAGCGCCCTGATTGCTCTCGGGGCATTAGAATCTCCGCATCCCCTGGCTCGCGATATCCGTGACGCCACGGTTTTGGCGAGTCGGGTGGATGTCGAGATTATCTTCTGCTAGGTTCCTGGACATATAGGAATTTCGGAGAATGAGCGCGCCGATGAGGGCGCCAAAGAGTCCGCGAGGACTTTGCGACCGCACCAGCGTTTCACTCTTCTTCACACTGACTACATGGCAGGAATACGGGCAGCTCTTCGGACTGCTTGGCAAAGAAGATGGGAGATGGTCGAAGGGAACTTAAAGTTGCATGCTATTTCGCCGCAACTGTTCCCATGGACCTATCCTCCAATGCCGCGACGGCTTCAGGTCGCTTTCTGTCGTCTCCGAAGTGGACACACTCGTGTGACGCATCGCTATTTGATGGAGCGCTTTCCTGCGCCCTATTGCAACGACTGCGTATTTCACCAGACTGTTCGGCACATTCTTATCGAATGTCCCAGTGTGGGTGATCTTCGCGCACGTTACCTGTCCCGGTACCGGGATGGGCGGGGTTGCTACCGCCTGTCCTTTGTACTCGGGACGAGTGCGTGCACATTGACTGGTGGACTTGTTGAATTTTTGGGGTAGGCCGGCCTTCTCCCTATTATTTAACTAAGTTTTGTTGTTGTTTTTGTTATTGTTATTGTTATTGTTTCCTAATTGTTATTTCTTTTTGTTATTTATCTATTCAAATTTTTTAAAGTAGCCTAGAACTAGGCTGTTTGTTTACGGCGACTTATGCCCAAGTGGGCAGGTGCCAGATAGCCCCTTGAAAAAAAATGCCCCTCCTCCCCCTATGTCCGCCAACCCGTTTGCTTTAAAACGACGAATGATGTTGATTATTATTTTTCATTATGAGTTTGTCGATTTATGTATCATTTTTTTTTGTATTAGGTTTTCTTCAGTTTGAAATAATAGTTATTGGTGGTATTTTCTTTTACTTAAAATTAATAATATTTTTTTCCGATTTTTGTTTGTACAGTTTGGAATATTAATTATAATTAGTATTTTCTTTTACTTTTTACTAATATTTTTGGGAGATTTATGTTTGTTCATTTTGTAATAATAACTATTATTTTGAGCATTTTTTTTAAATGTGTGTAGCATTGAGATTACCATTGACAATGGCTTTAATTTCTGAAATTTTAGATTAAAAGTACACCTAAGGTATTCAAAAATCACGGAAAATCAGTATAACTATAAACCTAAGCTTAGAATTTCAATTATTGCCCCAGGGAGATAAACTACAACCCTGTTATGATGTGTATAAAGAAGAATAAATAAGAGTTTAAAAATAACTCCCACTTGAGCAAAATAACATCTATTAAAATGGAAGCAAGAACAAACATTGAATCATGGGACGCGAATTGAAATGCTTCTTATTGTTACGTACTGCGCCTACGCGGACGTTGTAAAACGCTATTCAGGTAGACTTATTTCCATTGCACACATTAATCTTTGCCTAAATAGAACGAATTAAAAGGTAAACTTACAGAAATTATTTCAATTAAGACTTGTGGGCCCCACACTTAATATCAATTGTGGGTTTTAGGCATCGCTTGCTTATCTTGATTCCACTTTAAAACCAACAAGGCGCTTGACTCAGGAGCGAATTGAGGAAAATGGTTTATAAGAGATTGATTTGTGTTTTATTATTCTTATACCTTGAATATTATTGATTAATAATGCGAGAGTTATAACGTTTCAATGACTAAATGGATCGTGCAATTCATGATACACAAAGTTATCGATTTGCGATAATAATCTGCTACAACAAAGGTGGTACGAATAATTTAGACACTGGCTATTATTGGAATGTACTTAGTATCACTTACTGACTAGATATAAGGAAGCGTTTCCGTATCAAGATAATTGTTTGGATAAATTAGGTTTATTTGGACGATGATTAAATTACTGCATTGTACTACGTTTAGAGTAACTGAGGGAACTGTAGGGGAAAACTTAACTTGCGTTCTCAGGCTTCTACTGTTACTCGAAATGGCTCTGGAGATTGGAGCGAGACGATGGGTTGGCATGGGCTAGATAGATAGAGAGAAAATTGCTCGTACTTTCCACACGGAAACTCGCAAGGAGCTTACCATGTAAAGCCCGCTACATTTGGTACCTGGAGGAGTTGCACGTCCTCCCAACCTGAGTGCCAATTAGTGAAGCCATGTTACAGGGTTGATATGAACTCTCTGAGAGGAGCTGGGGTAAGTTGTTGACACGCTTCCTCCTCGCTCCGTCTTAGCATCATTTTTTTCCTCTATGACTATCCCCTCAACCCTCTGTCTATCCGCAAGAAGGTCTATGATATAACTAAAACCTGGATAAGAAACACGACCTCCTGTTCACAGAGCGCCTCGAGGAGGTACCCAAATTTGTACCTGGCGGAATATTTCGCTATTCTGGTCTCAGTGTCTGCAAGGGGAGACCCGACACAGAGGGAACCTCCAATCTGGGTTTAAGGGAAGCTGGTGCGTGTCCCCTCTCCGTTTATGCGCCCTTTTCATCTGAGCCCTTTACCTCCCCAGCGCAATCGGCTGAGGCACGCTAGATGCTCCATTCGGCCGCCGATCCCTTGTTGGGGTCAAAGTAGGGCCGTTGTGCGTTGATGCAGTGCATTTTAAAATAGAGGTCATAAGTGACTATGTTCCCCTCAATTACCCACTTAATCCTGGCAGAGGGGCTCCTCTGTCACTGCGCTATGACGATAAAGGGGTTTATCCTTTACCCCCTTTGGCGCCACCCTCTGAAAGCCCCATCTCTTCTAAAGAGGTGCCTCTCCCCCCCCCCTAATGCCAACTCAGGGGCCACTAAGATTTTCCTAGTGGAGAGAATATTTTTCCTTATCCAATAGCTACGGGTTCGGGGGAAAGGGTCCCGTATTCTCTTTTATAGAGTTGCCTTCGGGCGACTCTACTCTAGTGACATCGTCCCCCTTCCCCCCTATAATTTCTCTCCAAAGAGTTTCCAAGCGGAAAGGATGTCTTCACCTCTCCTCTACCTACTGGTTTGTTTTTTTCCCCTGGATCCCTCCTTGCTTTCTCAGGGTCCCTCAAAGTAAATGGAGAGGAAGAGGACGTGCCACATCGCTTCCCGCCCCTTCCGTCGGTTGCTGGTGAACCCTTTCAACCCCCTCAGAGGCGTAAGAGGCAGAAATGTATCTTAAGCCTTGCTCAGATACCGCGTCAACCCGTGGTTCATAACAATGATGGGAGCCACATGCCTTCCTTCCCTATTTTCCAATGGAGGTCTTATACTGGCCCCACTGAGGTTTTTATGGTCCATAAGCCCTATTAGTCCCCAGTCTTTGGTATACTCAAAACCTTGGGGGCATGGCCACTTGGAGGCCCCTCGCTCCAGCTGGCATGGTCTTCCGTGGAACGAGCCTTGGTTTGATGCCAGATACGAGTAACACCGAACCTGAGTCTACCCCTCTGCAAGGTCCTCCTGAGTCAGCACGGGTCCCCGAGGACTCACAAGGAGAGTAAGTACCTCTCTCCCACTGGTGCGCCCTTGCCGGCCAAAACCTTCTCCATCTGGGAGAAAGATATTGTTGAGGCTGGTTCGTCCGGCCTTGAAAGAAGCTGGCTCACTCCTCGCCCTCTCTTCTAAAAAGAAACAAATGAAAACGAAAGAAGTCAAAGAGAAGTAGGGGTTCTTTTTTCTTCGCGGGGGCTGGGGAGACGGACGAGTTCCTGTCATTTCGGCAAGCGATCAGGCCAAAACCGCCACCTCCAGTTCAGAGGTGCGCTTGAGCGGGGAAACCAAAAATAACACCAGGCCTACGAGTACATGCAGCTTCCGCGCCAATTCGGAACCATTATGCGGGTTTTACTACCGCTGGGCCCTCCCTTGGTACAGCTAGCAGCTCAAAGTGTTCACACCACGCCTCTGCTAAAACTAGGGCTCCTTCCTTTTCCCGCTAAACCGTTTCGCCTTACGGGAAACGGCCGCGCACCTCCACCGAGCCGTTAGACTCACAGGAGGCAAACGCCCAGAAGGCGTTCGTGAGACCATCTTCGGAGATTCCTAAGGCTGTTTCCCTAAAGAAGGACAGCACCGAGGATACCTCGGCTCCCAGCCCCGACCCAAGGTTGGACTGGGTAACTCTGAGACGCGTGACCGTCCAAAAGAGGGGTCCCTGCCTCCGAAGCCTGACGATCCCATCCTTCCTCAATAAGCCATCAAAGGCGACAGCGCCTTCGGTGCCTTGTATAACCCCCTAAATTTTGCTTCCGGGAATCGTACGTGAATTCCGGTGAGGATCTTCTATTCGAAGAGGTCACTCGAATCTCCTCCGAGCTAGGCATGCAAGGTCGCATGATGAGGCCGTTGAGTTCTTATCCAGCAACCTCATAGATGTGGGTCTAACTACTATTCTGAGAACTTCTGGCCGTCTTGCACGCCGTCAGCTTCCTTGGTGGTCGACCAAGTGCGAGACGGTCCTCAAACCAAAGTGATATGCCAAAGTGCGCTATAAGCACCACCAGAATGATTTCACTATAAAACTACGCACGCCGCTTTTCTTGGAGGACATACGTGTCTTCACTTAACGAGACCACCCCTCTTGCAGAGGTATGGAAGCGTGTCAAAATTATTCGTTGTGAGTACTCGAAGGAGCTCCTCTCCCGTTTTCAAGGAGAACGGGGCCACAATTTTAGACCACGCGTCCGCTGGGATGCTGATCCTGATTTTCGTTGTTTACACAGCCATTTCTCTCTTGAGTACTCAGTTTCTCTCGCCTCCTTCCAGAAGAATTTCCTGTTTCCATCCGGATCCTCGTTTATCTCAGTTTTGCTTCGTATTTTGCATTTTAGCTCATGTTTTTTATGTTTCTTTATCCTCACATGAACCATTTATCTTTGTACAATACATTAATGTGATCAATAGGTTTAAACTCTTACCTTCCATAACTTTATAATCAAACATTCCCCTCAGCATATTTCTTCTCACTCTGAGCAAATCAGCAGTAATCTTACATTATCCCCTTTTTTTGTCCAACCCATATAGATTTGTGCACATTTTGAGGTGAGAGAACATTTTTGTCACATTATTTTTATCTCACACAGAGATATACCACACACTCAATACTTGAGCCAGCTAACCGAGCGGCCATTAGAAATAACGGTTTCAAACTAGTAAACAAAATATTTAACATTGCGATAGAACAACATTTATTTTCTTTAAAATAACACAGACTTGGAATAACTTGCTTATAGATATTGTTCAAAACATTATAGTAAATATGTTCAGTAATAGAATCGATAAATAGTAATTTAATAAATTTACACAAATAATGGTTGTTAAACTAATTCATATCATATCCTCTCTTACTTTTTGCCTGTTCACATCTGACTTCTACCTTTTCCTTTCTTTCTGGATCTAGCTCGAGTGGATTTTAGGGTCCTTGCTAGTTTTTAATTCTGTAATTCTTCATTCCCCTTCATGTTCTTCATATATAAGCGAACAGTTTCAGGCTCAAGGTTCAATTGGGTAAATGTGAATAGCCTATAGGAAAGGATCCGATGTTACCTAATTAATAGATAGCCAATTTATAGTGAAGGTGAATCAAGTTTCTGACTCCCTAAATGATTCTTCACGGATACTCTGATTTAGGCTGGGCTTACCGAAGGTCTTCAGGTAATCGAGGTAATGAAGGACTTTGAGAAAGGACGTAGCAAAAATATACTTTTATTCTAATATGGGCCTATTAACGGGGCAAGCGCCACGTCACGAAGTACTTTGCGGGCGAAAAACATTTTTTTTCTATTCAACGCGAAGTATTGAATTCTGAAATGACAGGACTTAGACCAATTAAACCGGTTCCGTAACGCTAAGATGGGAACGAATTAATCTTAATGACTTGTGAATTGCTCAACTATATATACAGTTTTATTTCCTAGGGGGCGTGTCCTAGACTCGTCCGTGGGACGAGCCTCCGTCGTTGGGTTCATTAGTTTCCACCCCTAGGGAAGGAGCTACCGAACAGCTGTGTGTGTCAGATTTACCTACATATTCCAATAGTTTTATCTTTATTACAGGATTCACTTGTCACAAATCTGTGTTACAATTTCCTTTGTTCAAAGCCTGTATTTGCCCAGCTGCTCTGTATACTCCCGTCTTCTGTTAAGTCTATTCCAAGACGCAAATTTTTTGTATATGAGTTTCCTCTTATTGACTCAGGTGTCTTAACCTGATATCCATTTCCCGCGTTCGTATTTTGTGTGTTCCCGCGCGTACCTCCAACGACCGCTTATCTCCTCCCTATTAAGAATATGTATATATTTTCATTCCTTATTTTATATACAAATTTATATATGCAAATTAATATATACATTTTTATCTTCTTATTCTCATATTAGACATTATTTTATGTGTGGAGTTTGTCAGGATTTAATAAGAAAACCGCGCGTCCATTTTGTGCAGTTTCTTGCTGGGCCTATTGAATCCTGAAATTTGGTGCTAGTAGCCTACCTATTATATAACTCGAGCACCACAAGCCATCTCAACGAGACAGAATATATGAGTGTCCTGCATTTCTGTTTGGATTCTACTTATTTCTTGTATGAAAATAAGTTATGCTAGCAGAGCCCCCCGGCGTTGCCCGGGATAAAAAGTCCCGTCGCAAATAAATACAGATGTATATTGTTTGCAATTCTTATATTGAGACACAAAAGTATTTTTACTTGCTGATTATTATTATTTGTGGCATGAAAGCAGATTCAAGAGAGTTGCGCACTCTCCCTATCATATAATATACTTAGGCTGAGTAAACGTTTCACTGCGCGCGCCCGACAGTTTACGCGCACGCGTGAATGACCGTTAGTTATGAGCAAACAGCGTTGTGGCCGCAGGAACAGATCGGGCGTCTTATAGATACAGATCACCAGAAGAAAGAAACGCCGATGGAGTCAGCTATTTCAGTATTCATAGCATAGCACAGCTAGTTATGCAGAGATTTGAAGATCTCGCGCTCACTGGCTCTCATATACTAGAAATGTGGGAGCGATTTGTTGATGACAAGTGAGTAATCATAAATAGAACCAAATCACTCCAATTTCTCACGCATATAAACAGTATTATCCCCGAGAATCAATTTACTATTCAGGGAAGGAAGCCCAAATCTTCCATTTCTGGATGTGTAAGTGTCCACCCACTTACACATAAGAAGAGTACAGTAAGGACATTCTTTAACAGGAATTCAACGCAATGCAGTAACAACATACTTCGAACGGAAGAAGAAAAACACTTAAAAACTGCATTCTCAGCGAATTACTATCCATCGTCATGCGTGAAGTCTGTTAAAAGAAGAAGTCGCCAGACCAACAGCACCGAAACACTAAAAAGAGTGACACTACCGTATGTGGCAACTACATCGCAAATAACAGCCAGACTACTACGTGCCCATGGTATGGAAGTGGCCCATAAACCCACCAGCAGACTACGGAGCAAACTTACAAATGTAAAGGACAAAGTGGAAGGCAAGGAAAAGTCTGGCGTTGTATACGATATAGTATGCAGCGATTTCCAGGCAAAATATATGACCAAATGGAGAAATGACTCCAGACCAGGCTCGACAAGGACAGAAGAGCTAGCTAAAGGAAGGATCCCCTTTCAGCTGTCGCATCACGCTGCACTTTTGAGGCACATGGGATAGATTGGGAAAGATCGATAGTCGTCGGGAGAGGAAGAAACAAGAAGCTTGGCTATCAGATGGAGACTGCATCAACAGACATACAGGAGGTGGACAAAATAATGGAAACACCATGTAGTTTCTGAAAACTTTATTTTATAAAGGGATAGGACCACCTTTGGCAGTAATTACAGATTAAATTTTGCGCGGGATCGACTCGTACAAAGTTTGAATTGTTTCCCGGGAATTTTCATCCATTCATCAGCTAAAGCAGTCTCCAATTCTTTCAATGATGATGGTGGGGGATATCGACTCCGTACTTGTTTTTCTAAAATGCCCCATAAATGTTCAATGATGTTGAGATCTGGGGATTGTGGTGGCCAGATAAGGTGTTCTACTTCACCGGAATGTTCCTTGTGCCATTCAGCTACAACTTTAGTAGTATGAATAGGAGCATTATCATCCTAAAAGATGGCATTTCCATCCAGAAACAATTCCTGAACCATAGGATGGATCTGATCAGCTGAAATACTCAAATAGTCCTGACTGTTGATTCTACCATGAAGGGACGCTATTGGGCTGGTGGATTTCCAAGATACAGTCCCCAGATCATTACAGAGCCTCCTCCATGTTTAACAGTTGGGAGCAAGCAGTCTGGATCAAATGCATCTTTGGCTGTCTCCAAACGTATACACGACCTGAGGTGGGAAATAAGGTAAAGGAGAACTCATCAGAGAATATGACCCTTCTCCACTGCTCTTCTGTCCAGATCCGATGGTTTTTACACCACTCTAAATGCTTTCAAGCGTTTTTTTCTGAGAGTAGTGGTTTACAGATTGCAGCCCTCCCGTGGAATCCGGCTTTATGTAACTCCCGGCGAACAGTTTTTGTTGAGACTGGGTTCCGGACGTGATCATTGAGTTCTGCAGTAATTCTGGTAGCTGTAGTTTTATGTTCTTTTGTAACAATCCATGTAAGAGTCCTACGGTGCCTATCAGACAGTTTTGGTTTCCTTCCTGAGTTTTGCTTTAAGTGAGACGTTTTTCCTTTGTTTTTATACGCTGTCGTTACTTTTGAGACCGTGCCTCTCAATACGCCAACCAGTTTAGCCGTTTTAGTGATGGTAGTACCTGCCATCCGAGCTCCGACAATCAGACCTCTTTGGAAATCAGATAGATTGCTCATTTTTATAAGTTTTCATAAACTTATTTGGATAATATCTGCAAAAACAACCAATTATATTAGCACAAGATGATGTACTTTTATTATCAATCAACAAACATAAACATAAGCAAGGCTTAGACAGTTTAATCAATCTTCCAAACTATACTATTATAATACTAGGTGTTTCCATTATTTTGTCCACCCCCTGTATATGTAGAAGTAACACTCAGCTGTATTTATTTTACGGTCTATTTAGCTACTCTTGTTTTATTTTTAGCATATCCGTGTTGCGGAGGATGCTTGCTGTGCTGACCCCTCCTTTTTCTGGCGGCGCGTCAAAAGTATGATGGGCATGGACCCTCCCAAGCCCATAAAACTAGAAATATACAACCAAACACTCACAAACACGGATGAAATCCTCGAAGCATACAGGTCCCACTGGGACTAAGTACAGACACATATTCAACTCAAACCACGCACACAAGAGCACTTCCAAGAAGTTCAAGCTCGACAACACAACTACACTAAACACTCCAATCACCATCGAGGGAAAGAAAAACATTACATCAAAGCCACACATAAACGAGCCCCCGGCCCCTCCGGCTATAAGGATTTCGGTGTGTATTGCGCCAATATACCTAGACAGCTCTGATCACAATAAACATCAAAACCTATATTACGTTATTCAAGGGAATGAAGTTAAATGCTAACGTGAAGTCGGAATTTTGGAAACGAATTTTCTTAGGCCTAAACCTGGGCGACGTTGGGGGAATACGTGAATCAAAAACAAAGAGTTAAGAAAAATATATATTGTTGAATAAACAGTTAAATTATTTAAAGGTGAATTTATACAGTAGCAGTTTGAGTGGATTGAATTTTACGCGTGTGAATTAAATTTGCATGAGTTAACGAGAATGGATTTACAATTGATAAATATGAAATATTAAATAGATTATAAATTGGGAAATTGATTGACAATTTATAATTGATTTAGTTTCAATAGTAATTGGTTGATTGTACTTGGTAATTGTTAAATAGATTATAGTTTAAATTGTTTTATGGGATGATAAATAGATTATAGTTAAATTGTGAAAATATATAAATGGTATAATAAATATATTACATTGGATAAATAGATTATATTGGATAAATAGATTATAACGGAGTTGGAAGGGTCTGTAAATGAGAAAAGAATCACGCATTAAATCGGGATTCTTTTGGGAATTTTTTAGCTAAACAAATTACAATTCAAATATTACAGACCTGATTCACCGATGAGGACAACAATGCAAATGAACCTCATGTTAATTTTAAGACGATGGGGAGAGCAGGAGTAACAACTCCCCTGATTTATGTCAGGGTTACCAATCCTTCTTGAATTTATATATATATATATATATATATATATATATATATATATATATATATATATATATATATATATATATATATATATATATATATATATGGGAGGGCGCTACACGGCCTCCTATAATATGGGAGGGCGCTACACGGCCTCCCAACTACAATCATTCATCGCCTGCCTGAAAACATCTACCGAACATTAACACACCTCTACAACCTCTTGCTATCCTCTGGGTATTTTCCGAAAATATTCAAGGCCTCACACAACTTTCTACTCCACAAACAACACAGATCCAAAACAACCAAACAGCTACAGGCCTATTCCTCTCTTAGAGCAATTAGGCAAAATACTAGAACGTATGGTGAACACCTGCCTGCAGAGCTTCCTGGAAGAGGAGAACTGTTCTCCCCCTGTCAGTACGGCTTCAGGAGGGGTGTGTTCACCGGATCTGTGATCACTATCGTTTACGACATCATACCAAAAAAACACGACAAAAAACACTCATGCTAGGATGTCGAGAAAGCCTTCGACAAAGTGTGGCACGAGGGGCTCTGTCGGAAACTCGCTAACAACACGGAGCTGCCTCTCTACACCAGAAGGCTCCTATCGCATTAGCTTACTGAGAGGGAGGGCTACATGCGATACAACAACTCAACATCACGCCCATTCGCGTCACGCGCTGGAATACCTCATGGCAGCGTGTTGGTACCCACACTCTTCATAATCTACAAGAACGACACTCCACATCCAGAAGAAAACTGCACACAAGCACACACACACTGGCGTATGCAGACAACGAGAGCATCCTCGTCTCTAGCGTGCGCCCCGACATTCTTGCGCGTCGGGCACAAATAATACTAAACGAGAAGACAGAGTACGAGGACATGTCGATCTAGCAAGACATCTACCCTTCCTGAGCCGATCCTCCACTCTCACCAGTCCAATACGACTATTGCACAACATACGGACCCATACTTCGTACCGTTGTATGGTCATCGGCCTATCTCCATTCTCCTATCCCTTCATAATAATAATAAGTCTTTTGTAATGCGCATTTCAAGGCCTGAGGCCTTCCCAGAGCGCACGTTGTGCTGAAATGAGATTGGAAATTCAAGAGGGAAGAGAAGGCAATACTGAAAAGATGCGTTTTCAGGAGACGCTTAAATGTGGTAAGAGAGGGACAAGACCTGATTTCAGCAGGAAGAGCATTCCACAACTTAGGGGCAGTCCCCCATTGAGCAGAGGGATGAACGAGAAATATTCAAAAGAGGTGCATGTGATGACCAAAGGGCGTGGCGAGAGGGCAGAAGAGAGGTAAGACGGGGCCTTGTTATTTAGGGCCTTAAATATGAAGAGAAGTATCTTGAAGTGAGTACGGGATCTGACAGGGAGCCAGTGCAGTTCATGCAGCAAAGGTTTCGAGGGAGAGAAGCGAGGGCGACGAAGGAGAAGCCGGGCGGCATAGTTATGTACAAGTTGAAGGGAGCGGAGAGAGGAGGATGGCAGATTCACAAGCAGAGAGTTACAGTAGTCAAGGCGTGATGTGATGAAGGCATGAACAGCAGTCTCAAGACTTTGGCGATCAAAGTGAGAGCGAATGCGAGAGGAGTTACGAAGGAAACATAGAGAGGATTTGCTGACATTGCGGATATGAGGCTTAAAGGAGAGATGCTCATCAAAAACAACACCCAGATTCCTAACGCAGTCAGAGAAAATGATAGTACTACCGCCCAGAGTAAGCGAGGGAAAGAGAGATTTAGATTTTTTGACAAGAACAGGGGTGCCGACGAGGAGGACCTCAGTTTTAGAGTAATTAAGCCTGAGGAAGTTGGTAGAGAGCCAGTCAGAAATAGAGGAGTAGGCAGCCAGGAGGTCAGTGATAGAGTAGGCAAAAGACGTGGGGGGTGAGGAAACGAAAATTTGAGTGTCATCAGCATATAGGTGGAAGGATAGACCGAGATTACGGAGAAGGGAACTAAGAGGGAGAAGGTAGATACGAAATAGTAGAGGACCACTGACAGAGTCTTGTGGCACTCCAAAGCGAATGGGGGTAGAGTCGGATGAAACGTCGTCAATCACAACAGATTGGGTACAAGACGAGAGGTAAGAGCGGAACCAGTCAAGCACGGTGCCTGATATGCCGAGGAAAGAGTGGAGACGATCAAGTAGGACGGTATGGTCAATAGTATCGAAGGCAGGGGAGAGGTCGAGTAGAACGAGGATGGAGGCACAACCCCTGTCCGGGCTCTTCGTAAGCAATCGGACACATTGAGAAGGGCGATTTCTGTGGAGTGACCTGACTTGAAACCAGATTGATAGGTTTCATCAAAATGTTACAGGCCACCATGTGACTGTTGATGCGTGAAGCAACCACTCTCTCCAGAACCTTAGAGAGGAAAGGAAGTTGCGAAATCGGGCGATAATTGGAAGGGTCAGTGGGGTTCAGTTGAGGCTTTTTAAGAATCGGACGGATGTGGGCACGTTTGAAGGAAGAGGGAACAATACCAGTTGCAAGGGAAGTGTTGAACAGGTGAAGACGCGTTGAGAGGATAGCAGGCAGAATTTTACATAACAGTTTAGGCGGAAAAATGTCCTTTGGGGAGCCCGATTTCTTAGAACGCGAGAGCAGAGCTGTAAGCTCCAACGCGGTCACAGCGGGGAAAACGATAAGCGGCTGAGGCGGGAAGTCAGGGAGAATGGCAGGAGCCGGGACAGAAGGCTGAGGGAGGGAGGCACGGAGGTTAGTGACCTTATCTGCGACGAAATTTGAAAGAGTAGCAGGGCTAATGGGTGGGGAGACCTGGGCTGGGGAAGTAAAACGGGAGAGCAGGCGGAAGACGGTACGAGGATCATTCCTATTATCAGTAAGCAGATTACGTGAGTAGGCTTCACGAGCAGATTTTAATTTCACCACGTAGGAAGCTGTCACAAGTCGGAATGCCAGCGAGAGAGGGGTCGTGTCTTGCCCACGGGTGCGAGCCTTTCTAAAACCTCTTTTATGGGCACGCATGGACTGCCTAGCACGGAGGAGTTCCATAGAGTACCAAGGGGCACGGTGACAACGGGAGTTCGAATGGTTGGAAAGGGGAGAGTGGGCATAAAGACAAGTGAGAAGGGGTTGCTCCAAAGAAGAGAGAATCTGGTCAAGAGAGGCAGAAGCATCAATAGGAGGAAGTTTAGAGGCCACATCATTAGATAGGGAGGGAATATCAATGGAGGCAAGTCGACGGAAAGGCTTAGGATTATGAGACAGCTGGAGAGGTATATGGACTAAATGATCTAATGTGCTCCCACAGTGACCCCTCTTTTTTCTTTCTGTACTTGCCTTGCATTTAGAGGCTAAGAGGCCGAAGGACTCAATCTGTTTCCTCAGAATCTTTTCTTAAGAAACTAAGTAAAGGTGGCAAGGTCAAGCTTAAGGGAGCAAGGAAAACGTTTACCAAACATATTACCCCAACGAACTACTACCTAAAGATTCATTCGCACTTAGTGTTATTGGAGATACCTACTGTGGCGAAGTGCAGGGTTGCCCCAAAGGAGGGTCTGTCCACACTTCACCGCTTTTACTCAAAACTATACATTCTTACTTTTGCCATATAACGAGACCCTCGTAGCGCTTAAAACTCCTTGGCTGTACGGTATACTTAAATCCGGAAGGAAGCCGGATTGGGGGCGCGAAGAAGGGGATCCCTTAAGGACACGAGCCGGAAACTCTGGAGAGGCGCCTGGTAGACTAGGCCTATTAAGGTAGGAGGGTCTCGGAGTGCACTAATAGGCAGGTTTTTAAGAAACCCCTAGGTATACACTTAGAATAGGACTAATCTCCTAGATGCTGCCCTCTTTTTCAGAGTAGTCGACAGGGGGTCCCTTCCACCGGATTGACCATCATGGATTCGGAAAGTAAGCGAATAACTTTCAAGACGGAACATGGGGCAACGAGGCCAGAAAGAGGCTTAATTATTCGAACCCTCTACGCAGAAATCAAGGTCACTCTAGTAAAACTTATTGATACTCAAGCTGGATACGTGGCTATTTGCCATAAAGAAGAAGATGTGGAGAAACTCGTTTCAGAAGAAGGACTTCGAACATCATAAAAAATTGGAATTTCTCTCAAACTGCCTCCCAAAGTCATAGCCAATATATCTATTGTATGCAGGAAGATCAACCTCTTGGTAGGCTCGTATATAAGAAATGAAATAAGACAAGAACTGGAAGCACAAAACTCATTTCTAAAAATATAGGAGGTCATCAAATTCTGGAATCACACGCACGTATTCAAAGTGGTGTGCGACTCCTCAAAGATGGCAACAAAGGGGGCAAACCATGGCCTACTAGCATTCTACGGAATGCGAATCCCTCCAAAGAATATAGAAAGGGAGAAATTTATAAACATCTAGACATGCTCCTAATGTTATGTCCTGGTAGAACATACATCAAAAGCATGTACAAAGAAGACAACAATGTGATCTGAATGCTCCAAAGAGGCGCACACCTTCAGAAATTGTACGGAGACCTCGAAAAAATGCAGAAACTGCGGAGGCTTCCAAAGAACCATGGCTATAAACTACCTCAAAAGAAAAGAGGGTATTCACAGAAAAGAAACGGAATCGAAAGAAAAAGAAGCAGAAAAAATGAACAGGACTGATTTAAACGTAACAAAAGCGACAATTAAGGAAACTCAAAGTGAAAAGGTGGTTCTTAACATAAAGGAAGAAACAAGACTTGATATCCTTACATGCATAATGTACGCGCATATTCAGAACATTGCAATGCCAGGCTCCTTCTCAGATAAATAAAAATATGATGTTGAAGAAAAATGGAATCCCCAAAATGTGGTTCCCTAAGAACCCCCCTCCTGCTCAGATCTTTGGAGTAGTAGTGTTTGGGGATATGAAACTAAACCCTACTCTTATAAATAATAAACACACAGAAACAAACGACAAAGAATATGAATCCAACGAAGAAAGAGAAACAACAGAAGACACCGCAACAATGGAAGAATTAGACAGCAAGAACTCATCTGGTACAGAGGAAAGAAAACAAAAAACGAAAAGGCAAAGAAAAAAAAATGCAAAAGTAACCACAGACGCAGATTCGGAATCGGAAACAGAAACAAGGAAAGAAAATAAGCCAGAACAAGTAGGACGTGTCTACGAAGCGAGTGATTTTAAACCCACCCTCCTAGTCAACTCTAACGAACATCTTTCAAAAAGATACGAACAGGAAGAAATCATCAAACGAATGAAGAACGGATCGTGCAAGTGGATGTTTAACTCACACTACAAAGAAAGAACAATAGAAAAACTCCCCATTGAGAACAAAATTACGATCTTCCCCACTAATATTAAAACCCCTAAAATCGAGGCCTTCCAAATAGCCGAAAATGGTAGATGGGAGAAGACAGTGGACAAACGAAAACACTTCACAAGAAACTAAGAGAAGTAACTAAACAGATGCAGACAGAAAAAGACACAATATGGAACTAGTCAGAAAACTTAAGATAATACATTAAATACCATCGGATGAATAAACAAAAAAATTGCATTCGGAAATTTATTCAGAGAAATGGACCCAGACGTGATAACATCTCTGACCATGGTCTACAATGCCCAATAGAACAAAAATATACAACTATAATGTACTTGCAAAAAAACCTACGAACGAGAGACATGATGGAACAGCAATAACAATTAAAAAAGGAATTAAATACCAAGAATTCAAGCAATTGGACGAAGCTTATCTAGCTATAACTATCCAATTGGAATACTCCCCTCTCACTATAGCAACAGGGTACCAACCTCCTAGACGAGACTATCTCCCTATTCACAATTTTATGAAGATATTTAGAAGCAGACACCCAACTATACTCTTGGGTGATCTGAACGCCTACTCTATAGAATCAGGTTACAGACGGAAAAACAAGTGTGGCGAAAACTTGGAGATACTTCTGGATAGAAATGTAGTCCGGTGAATTAGGCCTGATTTCCCGACCTACATTACTGGAAGAAGCGCAACAAAAACAGCCATTGTACTAAGTAGCATAAACATGCCTTACAATTTACATATGGAACCCATAGCTAACCCCTACAGCGACCATATTGGTATAATAGTTCTCATCAACCAAAACCCAATGCAGGTGACTATTCCAAAAAGAAAAAGCTATGCAAGAGCAAATTGGAACAAGTACAAGAAAGCATTGAGGAAGTACAGACCGACCTCATTGGAAAGGGGAAGTAAAGACGAAATCGATGCTGAACTGGAAAAAATTATAAAGTTAATTGATGAAGCGGGCAAGAAAAACGTCCCATGAATAGAATACAGAACACAAAATCACCCTAAATGGACAACTTAAATGAAGAAGAAAGCCAGAAAGATAACGGAAACATACGAAACAATTAGACAACAAGGCCCACAGATACAGGTATACAGAAAACTACAACGACTGAAAGGTGAAATGCTGTTACTAATAGAAGAACAGTAGAATGAAGAGTGGAAAGAGCTAATAGATAAAGTAGAGAAAGAAAAATGCCCGAGAAAAGCATGATAAACTATAAACAGAATAAAAGGAAGACCGAAAAGGAAAACCATCAAGTTGGATGACGAGAACTGAACCCAACAGAAGATAAAAAATCAAATGAAATGAAACTCCGGGAGCATTGGGAAAAAATCTTCTCAATAACAACGGAGGACAATGCCCAATTCAACAAGGAAACGAAAGAAATAGTAGGATCGTTCTTACGAGTTAACAACCATCGGATAGATAACACCTAGGCCTTCAGCTGATGGAACTACGGAGGAACACATGGGCATTGGCGTAATTATCACCAAAGTAAAGGTTGTGAGTGCAATACACTCTTTCAAACAAAAAACACCCGGACCATCTGGGTTGACGAAAATTCATTTTACAACAGCGCCAGATAACATACTTGACGGAATTACAAAACTGTTTAATTCCTGCCAAACTATGGGATATTACCCGGATGGATTTAAAACAACAAAAATGATCTTCATTCCTAAGCCAGACAAACTAACGAATCTGCTAACGAGTTACAGACCTATCTCGCTACTCAACTTTCTTGGCAAAGTCTTAGAAAAGATCATGAATAGAAGACTAGCAGATCACATAAATGAAAATGAAAGATACAACAAATTTCAGTTTAGTTTTAGGAAAAACAGAAGCACAACAATGGCACTGGCGATTATCACTGAAAAGATCGCCAAAGCCAAGGCCGAGAAAAACGCAGTCGATATCGTTCTGCGGGACGTAGAAAAAGCATTTGACAAAGTCTGGACTGAAGGATTAATCTACAAGATTCTTCGGTTGGGCATGAATAACAACATGGAACGCTTACTCTGCAACTATGTACGAAACAGATATGCGTACATATATCTAGAGGGATACAAGGGAACAACCTTTCAACTGAGGGCTGGAGTCCCACAGGGGTAAGGGGGGGTCTAAGTCCGACACTCTCAGTATACACCACAGATATCCCTAGGCCATTAACACCAGGAACCATAAACATGCAGTACGCAGACGATATCACACATATTGTGACGGCTCCTTACTAGAACCCTAGGAACAAAGCAAGAATCATAAAAATTGAAATAAAAAATATGAACAATTATGAGAAAGTATGTAAAATCAAGACTAATATATATATAAATTTAAAATAAAACCAATTGGAAGAAGAAAAAAAACTCCAAATTGAAATTAACGGAAATAACTATATATATGCACGCGAAGGATCAGTGCTAGGACTAACAATAAAACCAACAGGATATTCAGTTCTAGAGAGGAATCAAAAATATAGAACGGAAAAAGGAATATCCCTCATAGCAAAAATGAGGAGATTGAGCAAAAAATATAAGAAAAAACTTCATAACGCATTGATACAATCGGTCTTAACTTATTCACCGATACCAGCCTACACACAATCCAGGACGAGACTACTAAGACTTTAAAGAATTCAAAGCAAAGCTTTCTATTGGATAACAAACACGAGACGGAGAGAACACAGAAGCCTTACGGACCTTCATGCAGAGGCAAATATTCTGCCATTTAATCTAACGCTAAGAAAAATGGCGCAAAAAATATGGAACAATATAGAAGATAGAAACCAAGACTTATACAACAAGACTAACGTAGAAGAACTAGAAAAAACTTCAGAATTCGAAGCAGTAGAAGGAAACTGCAAACCGAAGACACAGCGATGTTCACCTAAAAAGATCAAAGAAAAGATGATGAGAAGACCAAAGAAGATAAAAACATGACACAAGACAACGGCTTGAAAACCAAAAATGGATGACCCCGCTGGGACGCAGACTTCCCCAGCCGAGGTGAAGGATAACAAAAGAAATGATAATCATGGACACATAGGGAGAACGACTAGCATATCCAGCCTCTAAGGTCAACAGCCCAGACCGAAGCACAACAGAGAAAGAATGGTCAGGTGGAGAGTGAGTCTAAATAACGATTAAACAATAGGTAGAACAAAAATAATAATAATAATAATAATAATAGTAAACTGTAGATCTGCCAGAGAAATCTGGCTCTACCCGCCCCTATCCCATTCTTTCCCCATCCCTTTTGGGGCAGACCAGCTAGGATCAACTATTAACCTTCAAAGCATTTCATAAATTTCACTTTCCTTTTCCTTGTCTACCCCTCGCCTGTATCCTACTTGCAATCGGCCAAAATAGAGCCAATGTGAGTGGAGAAGAGAGATCTTGTGGAGAGGTCGGCCCCTTCCTACCTCTCCTAACCCGGATGGGACGAAGGGGGGTAGGGAAGTCCCATGAAGCCGTACTATCTCTTCTCTCACAAAAATAGCTAAGGGGCCAGCGTGTTGGCACTCATACTCTTTATCATATACACCAACGACACTCCACGCCTATAAGAAAATGGCACACATACACTGGCGTATGCAGATAACTAGAATATCCTCGTTTCTGGTCCGCGCCCAGAAACTATGGCGCATCGGGCACAACGCATACTATACTTAACAGGAAGACAGAATACGAGGATCAGTGGCTCATAACCTCTAATCCTCAGAAGACTAGGTGACACTATACGGTGCGTCTGATAACTATGTAAATGTACAACACACCCCTAACCTACAATAGTCTGCCCCTACAAGACTCACATACAAACCAACCACCAAAATACTTAGGGCAAAATTTGACAAACACTTACGCTTTCATATTCACCAAGAGGCCGTTCAATCCAGAGCCAAACACAAACAACATGCTGAGGTGATTTCATCTCGGCAGCAAAAAAATGCAGCTACAACAATATAAGACATTCGTGAGATCACTATAAACATACGCACAAATAACACTAACGGCCACAAGCTCAACATTGCAGAGGAGTGCACAACGCATTCAGAACTCTGCTCTGAAGCGCGCTTGTCGCTCTCCCCTGTACACGATAATGTCCACACTACACGATTCAAATAAACTCACGCCATTAAACACTTACAACTTCACACGTTTAACACGACAATTAAGGAAACTCGAGGGGAACCCAATTTATTCGCAAATACACAACATCAAACACGCTGGTATGGCACGCAAGTACCCAGCAGCCCTAAACTACCCTATACCCATACCTACATACACGTAAGTAACATCATCTAGTGCGTTTCCATAAATCACGCCTCACGCAGCCTGCGCACTAGCAAGCGCGCTGATCAGCCGGAACACCCCTCTTGCCTTGCTGAACCTTAATCCCTGCTAGTCAATACCTTAACACATACACCATCAAATGCACTTCGCACCGGTGTATAGCTACCAGCCTAACTTCTCTCCTCCCATCCTCTCTTAAGTTATTTCCAAAACCTTCCTCTTCGACTGTTGTTTGCCGTAGCTTGGCTGTAGTAATCCCTCAACATTTCTTTGTATCTTGTCTTGTATTGTGAGGCTAAGGGGCAACATTCGACAAGTCCCTAAGATTCCACATACACCAGACCATCATCCAGATAAGGGTTAAGATGCAAACAAATGTATCTCAATTTGAATTGATATAAGTGTATGGGGGTGTGTATGGGGCTAAGGGCGTGTGAAGAATATAAACGAAAATAGACAAGTGGTGAAAAGAGAAAGTACTGTGAGACATTTTCAAAGAGATGCAAGAGCCTGGTGATCAGGCCTATCGCTTTCATTATTTTCTTTGTCATGTGTTTCCTTTGTTGTTTTCGTTAGTTTTATTATTATGGCGTTCAAGCCATTTGCCTTTAATTGAATTAATGTTCTTTGGATATGTTATGCACATTTACTGTTATTGTTGTAAACTACTTTAACGTCTGTGCTTATTTTCTTTGTTTCCTTTTAGTGAGTGTATTTGGTGTCCTTTGTTTCTTCGTTCTTGAAGTCTCGTTCGGTATTGTTGAGTCTTCATCGGTGAATTCGGTGACATTATTCGGTGAGTTTCCATGAATCACGTTATTGTTTTCTTGATCGATTTTTCATCTTTATCTTTGGTAAAAATACAATCCTTTTCATGTGTAGAACGGCACTCCAGGTCCGCCAGCCAATAGTCTGGCGAAGCTCGGAAATCTGGCGCGACTTATAGTCTTCTGTTCTGGTTAATCGCTTGAACGATTTTATTGTTCAATTCTCGATTAACCAGTTCTTGCATATTCCTTGTCCGTTCTTCAAATACAACGTTAATGGCACTTAACCCCGCCTCCCGGTGCAGTTCTTCCTGGCGTCTTCTATCCTGCCTGCGTGTACCTGTGATTAGGTACACGCATTTGTTCTACACTACTTGTAGTTTCCTCTTTTGTGTCTTCGAGACACAAGAGAGGGCGGAAGCGGGGTACAGCAACGTAGATCTTACAAGTACATTGTAGATCTTTTTCTTGTTGCTTTCACAGAGATTTCTGAACACATATAGAGTCTTGACTGCAGCTGAGGCATTGGAGATTCTATCTGCGACGTGCTTCTTGTACCAGATGAAGTAATCTTCATGCCGAGTACACTGCACTCCGCAGTGTAGGGATAACGTCTATCCCTCACCGTGACATCAGATACTAGTTTCCTGCCAATGGGGACTACCTTGATTTTTTCTTGATTAGTTCGAATCTTCTATTGTGCCTCGCAGATGTTTAGTCTCTTAGGTTGTGCTGCTATCATACGAGCTTGCATAGGCGCATTTCTTCATGGACAAGTGATTATCTGGCTGAAATCATCAGTGAATTGAATGTTAAGGCAAGTGGGGTTCGCAAGCGCTGGGACATCTGTAGTGTAAATCGAGTAGAGGGTGGGGGACAGAACCCACCCTGTGGGAGGCCCGCAGTGAGCGGAAACTTCGGTCCATCCGTGCACCCTAAACTGACGTACACCGCCCTCTCCATGACATAGTCACAGAGAGTTGTTTCTAAGTTTTCCCTTAGGCCTATCCATAAGATCTTGTACTACATTCCCTGTTGTCACACATTACCAAACGCCTTTGATACATCCCGACAAACATTGTCCACGTAACTCCTTTCCAGTTTGGCTTTGGTAAGCTTTTCTGTAATGACATTTATCGTCATCTCCGTACTTTGCTTTCTTCTAAACCCGAATTGGCATGGGTTGTAGAGGGAGTTCTCCACCAGGTGAGACACCAGTCTTCGGTTGATGATCTTCTCGAAGAGCTTCCCGACAAATTCCAGGAGTGAAATTGGCAGGTAGCTCTCTTTCAACATCGAGTCCTTCCCGTGATTAGGCAAGAAAATCATTTTTGCAGTTTTGTAAGCATCTGGAAAGTATCCTGTGTTCAGACAAGCGTTAAAAATTCTCCTCATTCTCTCGGACTTAGGGATACAAGTCCTATCCGCGTTGATGGATGAGATGGTTATTAATGTTATCGAGTGCCTTGTCAATCTCCTCAAGGATTGCCTCATCCAGGTTAGGCGGATGATAGGCCCTCGAGAAGACGCGCGTACCGTTCCCAGTACTCTTCTGTAGTTCTTCTTAATGGCAGCTAGAACTTGTATAGGGTTCATATTGATGGTAAGCAGGATCCCTATATTATCACTACATGGTACCTGGACTGGTTCCATGTAGTAATTAAACGGCAGCTGACGATTAGCTAGAAATAGTCTGGTTTTGTGGCACTACCTCCTCTGACAAAGGTGGGGAATTCGGGGCTTATTCGTTGGACAATATTTCTGTCCAGCAAGATCTCCAAGCTTCTTCCGATTCCGTTGAAGGTCCTTTTGCCGGATTTTCGGCATCTGGCGTTCAGATCCCCCATTAATATAGTGGGGGGGGGGTTTCTGCCATATAGGCCCGTAGGAGTATGAATTGACAAAACGTTTCTCCTTGGTGGTTGATACCCGGCAGCAATGACCAACTTTGCTATGTCCAGTTCAACCTCAATCGCGAGGTAGGATTCTTCCAGATTTCTTATTTGCTTGTATTTTACTTCTTTCTTTATTGCAATAGCGGAACCGTCGTACCGCTCCTGCAAATAGTTTGCGATCAACACATTGTACATTGTATTTAATTAAAAAAAAATACTATATGCGTTAAGAAAATTAAGTTTACGATAGACTGTCAAAATTCACTTGAATTTAAAGTAAATTTAGATGACATGTTAAAATTGCATATGCTTGAAATCCCCACACAACTAGATTAAAATAAATGAATCAGTTATAAGTTTCGTTGTATTAATTATATTAATTATTGCTATAACATAATATAATTCTTGCCAAATTAATTCTTTATTGCCTATATATAATTTTTCTTTCTTAGTTGTTGAAAATTACGATGATACCATACTTATTGTATTTACAAAAAAAATAACGTCATTTTAGGGAATTTTATTAATCTTGCTTTTTGGGGCTAAAATATGTATGACTCACTATTCTTCTCATTATTTCAATTAAATACAGTACATGTCAAAGGAGGAGTGTTTTTGTTACAGAAGTTTTATCATTATCATATTTATTATATTTTTCTTTATCACTTTTAGCACTTGACTTGACTTGTCTTTATTTTCCCATCATTTGAGATTTCTTCCAGCGCCATGAAAGGAGTTTGGCAAAACAGAAGCCGGTCGAAAGTACTGCTTTCAGACAACAGACCTCAAGTGTATTTGAGGTCTTAATCAAGCCAATCATGTGCTTTAAAGATGGTCAAGCGTGTTCATGGAGAGGAAAGTTAACGAACAAGGTATGCTCTCACTTATTCTGATTTGTTACCTTGAACTGAGTTTAAATAGCTTTGTGGCAGTAACTCAATGATTTACAGCTTGTCTGCTTGCAAAATTTACCAATTCTCACCTTTTCCACGCAGGTTGAGAGAAATTAAATCTGTTCAACAAGTCTTTAATAACAAATAATGAATATGACTACTTTATAACACTGGGTAACACAAATTAAATCTCTATATATCGTTTAAGTCTTTTTAACTGATTTAGGAGAATTTTGCACCGCTGAAACCGAAAATATCATCCGTTTCCTCCTCTCAGCCCAGGTTTTTCTCTTAACTCGATTCTTTAAAGAAAATCGGATCCTATAACTAAATCGATACATTTTTATAACATTTTCAGTTAATTTTCAGTTGATTTTTATTAATATTTCTCAGCCGAAATAGGTTATTAAGATAAAAAACATCGTTTTCTAACACAATTTTTTAACTAAAGGTTACAAAAATTGATTAGTGTACATTAAATAGTAGACATTGATAAAGGTAATTACATTTAAATTGGATATTAGGTCATTATTGTTCAGAATTCAGGGCATGAATTCTGTTTTTTCGAACTCCTAGAATGATTAGCGGTAGGGATGTCTCTCTTCAGAGTCCAACACTAATCAGGCATCGTGACTGCATCCCAGCTTCCCTGATACCTGGTCTCCATCTCTTTAATGTCCTGATGGAATCTCTTTCCCTGCTCGTCGCTCATTGATCCCAGATTCTCGTGAAAATAAGTAATGCATTTTGATGCTCATGTTGCATCCGAGTTTCCTGAAATTAGTCAGCATATTGGTGACAAGTTCCGTGTGGTTCCTAGCCTTCTTGTTGCCAAGAAAGTTCTTCGCGACCACAACAAAAGCTTTTGATGATTCCCGTTCCATTTCGTTCATTGAATTTAAAAACTCTGCGTCTCTGCTGAGCTGATGGAGTTGAGGACCGCCAAAGATACCAGCTTTTAACTTCTTCATGGTCAATCATGGAAAAGCGTGGCACAAGTAAGTGAAGCAGCCACCATCCTTGTCCAGAGCTTAGGTGAACTGTTTGATCAAGCCGAGCTTGATGTGCAGCGTGGGAAGTGTATCCTATCTATGTCCACTAGAGGGTTGTTTATGACCTTCCTTGCTTTTCAAGGCACCAAGTCCTCTCGTACAGAAAACACGGGTACTTAGTGAACCCAGACTGTTGTCCCAACAATGAGTTCAACATCTTCAAGTCAATACAAATCAGCCACTCATGCTGATCATAACTTTCTCCAGCACGTACTTCGCCGCTTTATATTTCTCCTTCAGTGTAGTTGAATGAGCGAGGGGTGAAAAAGCAAACTGGTGGCGGTTGTGCAACAGAACACATTTCAGCGATCGCTTCCTGCTGTCAATGAACAATCTCCAATTTTCTGGTTGGTACTGTGACACTCTGATCTTGTACTGACGCTGCGCAACATATGTACAGTACACTAAGACCTTCTCAGAGAAAAAAAAATAGAGGTACTCTTGGTGTCTGTTGCAGTAGAAGGTGATGTGAGTACTGTCAGAGAGGAGTTATTAGTCACGTGCGAGTCTAGTCGCGGGTGACTCTACATCTTACTATCTCGGTCCGTCGGTCCCCGTTTTGCTTTTTTTAGGTTTTGTAATATCATTGTAACTTTTAGGCCGATTCTAACGAAATTTGAAACCCTTATGTTGTTTTACATTCTCTTTCGAATGATGTAACTCCCAAGGTCTTCCTAAAGTTAGTCGTTGTATTATTGAAGGTTATGAAGGTCGTAAGGTCATAAATCAGAATAATTGAGAGCATGTGACTCTTTAGTCAGCAGACTTTGTTTTTCCTCCAATCTGGATGCAAACAGTTTGGTAGAGGAGTTTGACAAGCTGAGGTCGCGAACTAGATAATTTAGCTCCTTGTGGAAAAAAGATATGGAGCATCATCATCTAGAAACACTTCTTCATTTTCTTCAACATTGGAGGAGGAGAATCTTCGTCACTAATGTCAAGAAGTTCTCCAAAGACAGGTAGTAGAATTTCATCACAATGATCTACAGCATAACGTGTTGATTGAAGATCAGTATACTTGAGGTTCTCTCTGTTGATCCCAGTCAAATCAATAATACAGGAGTAGCAGTCAGTGACATGGTTTGTCGGCTCCCTCTAAACTTCAGACGACTCTTCTTGCCCTTGATCCAACGACGCAGATACCCGGTGCATGTCTTGCATACCATGTGTGGCGCCAAAGCTTTATCCTGGTCACCATGTTTCATACCAAAATAAACATGGTAAGTACTTTTTATGAATCTTGTAAATGGATACCTGTAGCAGATGTAGCAGAATATATCGACTTATTTTTTCAAGATCTTCAGGCCGAATCCATTTCATTCGACTGCAAAAGAAAAATATCAGTCAGTTAAAAAATTGTCGCATGTAAACTCCTCAGAATTCGTTTGTTTAAAGAAATAAGAAAAAAAATTCATCGTGTAAATAGAAAATGCTCGTACATGTAAAAAAAAAACCCATTAAAAATCATGTAGCGATAAATAAAAAAAATGACCTCATTGAGCAAAACCAATGTGATTTTTGATTCAACCTATCAAAATTGTCCTAATTCCGTCAAAATACTTAGACAATAAAGTTGGTGTGGCCAGTGTTATTAATTACCAGTTTTGATATATGATTGATTTGTATGACGTATGGCCTACAAGTTCAGGTCACGAAAAACAGAATTGACATACCGTTGGAATGTTTGAGAAGAGTTAAACATAACTTGGGGAGGGGAGGGGGTCGGGATTTATAGAGACCCACAGGCGGGTTAATAGCCAATTTCTCAATAGATGATGGCTCTAGTGGTATTTGGAAAACATCGAACAATTCTAATGATTGTGTCAAAAGCAGTGAGGTAAGGCAGCAGGTATTTATACCATATCGTGATAGAGTTTAAACGACAGTAGTGGCAGATGACACGGTAATTTTGTGGGATTTCTTTACAAGATAAATGGATGAAGTATGTGGAAACCCACTTGACCTAATCTTGTTTGCTTTTAACAAAAACTGAATGTTAGTTTTAAACACACCTAAAAGCTTTGGGGATAAACGCCACGGCCGAACAGCAGTAGGTGGTTCCCGTGTCAAAAAATGATGAAAATATGAAGATGGAACATTAGTTACCTTTTGACTATTATCGCGCTGGTTGTGGGATTGTAAAACTCAGTGTAAAGTGTATTTAAGTGTATTTAATGAGTTGGTATACTGCATATGTAGTTGAAACTGCAAAAGAGAGCGATGGAGGGATGAAACTTATTGATAATTTGGTGGTGCTTTCTAGCAAGCGTGAATCTTTAAGGTCAACTAACGGATTATAATTTGCTAAAAAAATTCGACAGCTTTTATTGCACACTAAAAAGTTCCAGGTACAGCTATGTCTTAACCCCAAAGATAAATTAAGTCTAAGTTTACCAAACGTACGAATTAGAGATCCATTTATGATCTGAGTGGAATTTTGCTCTCTTGTTGTTGCAGATCGTCAGATGTAACAAGGAGAATCGAAATCACGGATCCTATGTCGATATAGAACCTTCTTCCGGTGGTTTGAACGATTACCAGTAAACACGGAGAGTGAGGGAACAGAGATGCGCCGTCCTTCATTTCTGCTTCCCTGATGATACCAGAGGTTCCATTCTCCTAGCAACCAGGTGCACAGCTGTGTACGTGGCTACCGTATTGCTGGTGGTATCATCATATGCCACTAGAAGCGTGGAAGAGTTGCATAATATAGCAGGTAAGTTTTGCGATCCAGCGGGAGAGTTTCCTGATCCATTGGAATAGTTGCGCTACGGGGATGTTAGCGTTTCCTGAAGTAATCTTTCGACTTCTCAAGAAAGGCCAGCATTTGCGAGAGAGTTGCGAGCTCTTTTTTGATCGAGACCAATGCTGCCTCCATCTACTGGCGGAACTATCGTAAGGGATCCTTTGCGATATAAGTCACCCTGTGAACTGCGACTGAGAGCTCGTGAGGCAGTCGTAGCAAGTTGCTCAAAAGGGGTCTCCGAAGTTAGAATTTCAAGTGGTTCTTGAATGTAAGGGGAAAGGCGCCGAATGAATGAGTCCAGAAGAAAGTCTGAGCTTACACTATCCCCTAGTATGTCCTTCAATCTCCTACGGAGATCCTCAGGGGGGGGGGGATGAAAGCTCAGTGGAACGAGCCAAACTTTTATTTATTGAGCCTTAGATTGGGTACACTTTACAACATGGTGACTCGGAGTGTTTGATAGTTCAAGTTAATGGAGTCTCTTCAAAGGGACGAAATTCCATCAATTACTGCGTGTGGCCTACACCTGTGACTTGAGTTTAGGGTTTCATTTGTTAATCTCTCCAAGGGAAAGAGTAGCTCGATTTGGGTGAACCACGAGTGAGGCTAGGCACCCTGAAATTCGGTCAAGGACAAAGCACAGTTTGTGCTTACCGTGGTATGCTTGTTGTGGTCGTGCATAGTTGTTGCAATGTAGTTCTGTATAGTTGGTGTTGCCAAAATATTCCTCCCTTAGGGAAGTCGATATTCAGTCTGGGGTCACCATTTTGTAGTTGAAGAGGGCTAGTGCTTTTGAAGATTGAGATAAGTTTGAATAGGTATGTGACAGTAACTCCCTTTCCACTTTCTCTATCTCTATTATTTTGGCTTGTTGTATTACAGCTTTTCTGCATCCAAAAATCACCAATCTTTCCCTTTTCCACACAGGTCGAGAGAAATTAAATCTTTACAAGTCCTTAATAACAAATAATAAATATGGCCACTTTATAAATGATTTAATAATATCACCCTGACAATTCTACCAGTTTATGAATATGGAATTCCAATAAAAGCACAATGATTTTGAAGTCTGAGTGAACTTTGTGCTTATTGTGTGAATGAAATATCTGGTGGCACTATAATGACGAGCAAGTATTATCGAATTAATATTAAAAAGTAATCTCAAAAGAGTTAAGTTTTCATCATCATCATCATCATCACTAACTCTATAATTTAAGAAGGGCAATATTTTGAGTATTTGAATAATAATTTCATCTTAGTTTGGTTATGACTTATGTTTTTTTTATCAAAGTTATTTCTAATAATTCTTTTATAATATCAAAAAACAAAATGGTGAAGTTCAGAAATAGATATGAGTATCGAAATTTTGTGAATTTTTAAAAACCCAAAGAAATATATTTTTATATATCTTCTTCTTCTATAATTCTATATTTTAGCAACGTGATATTTTGAAAGGGGGAAAATTTAGTTAAGAGTTCCCTTTTGAAATTATTATAGTTGGCGAATTTCAGAAAATTTATAAAAATTTAGCCATGGCTGTTTTTTTTTAGATTTTAAATTTTAATCTTAGTAGCGAAGCGCAAGCTCGGCGAAGCCATTGCCTGGTGTTTTTATATTTCAAAACTACGAGGCGGAGCTAAAATTACTACAATGAATTGATGTGCGAGGCTTAGTGCCGTCAGGATACGAGAAGATATTTGTGCGAACCAACCAGAATCTCACGAATGTCGTTCTGTATGTTTTACATTTTGGGGGGGTTATTTAGGGAAAAAATTAGATTAACCACTTACTATTGTTGTCCCTTTTGGGGACGTCTCAAAGGAAATGGTTATGGTTTTGAATTAGGCACAGTTCTCAGGAGGGACCTGTCCCAGATGTTTTCTTCTGAAGCAGGAAGTAACGGTGATTCCCTAAGCATACCAGTGCCGGAAAGTTGAATGCCAGACAGTGGCACTCGTGCTATTTGGCGAGGGAGCGGGATATATATATATATATATATATATATATATATATATATATATATATATATATATATATATATATATATATATATATATATATATATATATATATATATATATATATACATATATATATATATATATATATATATATATATATATATATATATATATATATATATAAATTACATAATATTTATGTATAAATTGTGATTGTATTGCTATGGTGTGTTCTCTAAAGTGTCCTCTTTGTGTTTTTTTTTCATTTCAGATTAAAGGGTAAAATGGCTGATCGTTTAACAGTGCTCATTTATGGCACGGTGCGAAGTTTGGCAATCTGCTCTTTGAGTTCACGGACCACGTGACCAAAACTATCAAGAACTGTTCCGTGACAGATGTTCCAAGGAGTGGTTGCTATTCGACATCCAGGGACAAGGAGAAGGTGCATGCAGTTCAGGAAATGTTTACACAGAGTACACGAGAGTCAACTCACTAGGCAGCTATGGAAAGTGGATCGTGGACTCTCCAGGTACTCCGAGCGAACTGTGCTGAAGGAACTGAACTGACGTGCGTGGAAGCCGCACTAGTTCCAATCTCTCACGGACGGGACTGCGACATTCGCATTGACTTCGCGGAAATTATGCGGGCTTGGCCTGATAAGTGGCCACACCTTTTTTTCTGATACGTATGCATGATGGCGCCCCTCCGTACTTCGCTCCTGTTGTCCTTGAGTGGCTGGATGACCACTTCCCTAAGCGTTAAATGGGTCGTCGTGGGCTACAGGAATGGCCAGCCAGGAGCCCGAACTTGACACCCTGCGACTTCTTTCTAGAATTGGAGGACTGAATTCGGGAAGCCATGTCCTGCATCCCGCCGGAGTTCCTGCTAAATTAGTGGGCGCCATTCCTGGAAGTCTTCCCGAAGCTGGTCGAAGGAGTTGGAGCCTACATTGAATTTTAGAGAAAACCTACCATGTATGCCTACCTTTTTATATGATTTTACTTGAAATAAATTGAATATATACCTATTTTTTACCAATACAAAATAATGAGCTACTTCCCGCCCATCCTCTATATATCTATCTATCTATTATATATATATATAATATATATAGTTAAATGAACAATACTAAGCAATAATCTTAGGAACAAACAATGTAGAAGAATGAAAGAATTATAAGGTAAAAATAATGATTTAAATCACAGAGTATTAAACGGAGAAAATATGAAAACTATTTATCATGTTGAAAACACTAATGCAGCATGAAAAAAATCCTATAATATTAAAATATAATGTAAATTATGAGTGAAGTTCATGCGAAATCAGGAAGTGAAGAAATTATAACGAGATAACCTTGAAGAAAGGTAAAGTTGTCGGTTGGGTGGTTGGTGAAGTAGATCAAGTTGGTTGGTTGTTGAGAGAGGTCGTTATAATTGGGAAATTAGAAAGAAAAGAACCTGTTCTCAAGGTTACGTGGAGGAGATTTGGTCTTTATGAGTTGGGATTCCGGAATTCTTAGATTATCATCATCATCATCATCATCATCATCATCACTAACTATAATTTAAGAACGGGATTTTTTGAGTATTTGAATAATAATTTCATGTTAATTTGGTTATGACTTAAGTATATATTTTAAATTTTTATCAAGGTAATTTCTAAGAATTTCTTTAGAGTTTGAAAAAACAAAATAGTTTAGTTTTAGAAAAATTTATATGATTATCCAATTGGTGAAGTTCAGAAAATTGATTAAAATTTAAGCAAGGCTGCTTTTTTATTTTATCTATAACTATATTTTAGCAACGTGATAATTTGAAAGGGGGAAAATAGTTTAGAGTTCCTTTTTAAATTTATTATAATTGGCGAAGTTCATAAAATTTATAAAAATTTAACCATGGCTGCTTTTTATTAGATTTTGAATTTTAATCTTAGCAGCGAAGCGCAAGTGGTGAAGCCATTGCCTGGTATTCATTATTATTGAGGTCAATCCCTTTAAAATTGTCAAGAGAACATTCCGTTTGACATTGGATGTTATGATTTCTAATAACATAAGGGTCCTTCCTAGATAGAGTCCCATATGAGAACAAAGCCTCTTTTTCAATGAGCGAACCATACTCCCAACTTAGTCTCTTGGTAAGCAACAAGGACGAATACAAAGAATCCTGCTGCTCATCTCAAGAGGAAGTTTGTCTTTTGAAGTAAGCAAACTACCTATTGAAAGGGGTTGCCATGGGTGATTTTGAAATTAATGTGAAAGAAGGATTTTTTGACTAACTTGCGGCAGTATCTAGTAAATAACATTTAAAAGCCTCATTTCAGGTATCACAATTTTTTTTTAGTGATTTTTAGGAACATCGTATTACAGGGAAACGTGGAAGGTAAATTATGTTCAAGAAATTGCTGATTAATTCATGAACCAAAAATAAAGGATAGCAATTATTTTGAAAATAAGAATTCATAGTTTGGAATTCTTTATGCATTACAGAATAAGTAAAGGAGAGGTGGAAACATCTTTATGCATATTAGGGACTTGAGTGCGCTGAGTTTGTATGACGTCACTATGGCTGAAAATATTGATACCAGACCGCTAAAGGTAGGCTTTCTGTATATTAAGGTAGTTAATTTATCGTTATTTTTCTAATGACATCTAAGAAAGGAACTTTATTGGGTAAACATGTAGATTAGCGGCCCGGCCGAAAAAAAAATTTGTGTGTAAATTATTATCGTTCACTCTTGTCGGAATATTCATGTGCGTTTGAGTCCTTTTCGAATTATTATTTTATAAACAATTAGGATTATTTACTGGGGGGCTGTGCCCCCCAGACCCCCCAAATTTAATGAAACTCAGGATTATCGTAGTGTAGTCCCCCCATTGTGTTTACCCCCACACGAGCCGTCAACTTAAATGTACTCCAAAAACGTGAAACATTTTGGAACACGGACGAAATAGTACGTCCCATCGTTCGCGCCGATAATCTACATATTTACCCTTTATTGTTGCTTTGTAATTCAATAATATATTTATTGTTAAGATGGAACGAATTTATAAAAATAAAAAATTGGTTAGCTTTATCTAAATTATTCTTTTGCTATTTTGAATCATTTATATCAAGCCAACCAATTTTTCAATTTTTTCACTCTTTTCATCCACACATTAAAAATAATTTATTTTTTATTGTTTTAAGGCTACTTTCAATTACTCTCACCTAACCAATACTACAACATCCTCATGAAACACTGATCCAGAATTAGCTTCCTTCCTAAACCCAGATAAAACAGACACATGTACAGGAAAGCAAAAACACAGACAGTGTACTCCAAATCATCAAATCCCCCCAAAACTCCAATCCCACAGGCCATAACAACATTTCCAACATACACCTAAAACACCTAGTCAAATCCGCAATCTCCGCCATCACACAAATATTCATCCACTCATGGCTAAACCACACAATCCTCTCAATCTGCAAAAAAGCCTATATCATACCAAAACACAAGCCAGGCAAATCCCCAACACAACCCAAATCATACCGCCCTATCTCACTGCTTACTTGCTTACTTCTTCCTTAAGCAAGTTTTCTCATCCAGAATACTTGGTAAACCAATACACAACATAATAAGTCAAAATATTCGACTGTTTCAAACAAAACACAGTTTTCGAAAGGCGCACTCGACTACGACCCTCCTCACTGACCTCTCACAACAAATAGTCGATGACTTACTTTAATAATCTCCCACCACCTCATTCACAATCCTTACTGTCATAGACGTAAACAAATTTTCAACACAGTACCAAACACATACTTACACCAAAAATCCTGAACACCACACTTGCGCAATACTCGGTGGCTTCATAATAGCGTCCTCCAAGTAGCCATACTCACCCCAATTTTTAAAATTACTTATTCACACATGTCTCCTCTCAACACTAATCCTTAACCATCGAAACCAACACCTCTGCGAAGGACATCTCAATCACTGCACAACACCAATCTGTCCGTAGAGCAACGCAGAGCACTCCAGCAATATATTAAACCACTGGAACGCTGGCTCATACAAAACCGCATGGCAGCCTCAGCCCGGAAATCAACCTTCCCACTTCACACTCTTCACACCGACTACCACGAATCAAACAAACACCCTTACATCAGAGTAAATGGACTACACCTTTTCCTAAACAAAACTTACACTCACCTTGGAATCACACTAGACACCCACATGACATTTAAAACTCACATTCCCAACATCAGAAACGAAGCCATAAAGAAAGCCAACACTCTCAAAGTACTATCAAACATCACATTCGGACAACAGAAGCAGACACTCACCACACTACAATTCATCTGCACTACCCTTAACTACGCAGCGCCACCATAACACCCAAACCTCGCCGAACCTCGCACAAACAATCTCCACAACTATCAGAATAAACGCACTCAGGAATGCACTCGAACCAAACCAACCTCACACTTACACAATGAAAAAAAAAATACTGCGAATCAACGCTCACTTGGACACGATCAGAACCCAACAACTCAGCAGAGCACTGAACCCATCCCACCCCATTACCCCAACCACCACTTAACAACGAATCTCACACCACACAAACACAAAAAGAAGCACTAGCAAACTACTTCCAACATCTGTTCCGCAATCTAGCCCCTCCGCCAACACACCAGAAAATAATAAAACGCATTCCAACCATTCTCAGTCAAAGACACATGAATACTCTACCATCATATCCTAAATGAAAAACAACAACGAATAAACCAATCAGAGAAATCACTACACTAACCAAAACTAAGGTCAGGTTATCCTACATTATTCCCAAAGGTATAAGAACAGAATAAACGTCACTCCAAATCCAACATGCCCCAAATACAACCAACACTCTGCCCGAACCTCAGACATGCACGCAACACCTACATCATCTAAGAGCTCAAGGACATATAGACCCGTCCTGGGGACATGGCGCCCACCTCGCAGAATAGAGGTTTAGGGAGGGGGCTGGAAAGTAAGTTTACTGAAGATAGGAGATACCTTGAAACGTTGTTAATCCCCCATATCCATCGCATGCACCTGAACGTCCTCCGTGGTATCCTTACCATTGTCATATATATATATATATATATATATATATATATATATATATATATATATATATATATATATATATATATATATATATATATATATATTAAAAGGTATGAGAAGGAATGATTGTAACAAGGTCTGGTGACCAAAGAGTCGCGTGCCCTCACTTATTCTGATTTATGTCCGCCTGGCATAGTATGACTTAGCCTAGACTAATCTAGCTTAGGTTAGCATAGTATAGTATAACCTAACCTAGCATAGTATAAACTAGTCTAGCATAGTATAGCTTAGATTAGCATAGTATATCCTATCCTATTCTAGCATGGTATATCTTGGCATAGCACACCCAACCATAGTCTAGCCTAGCCTACCCTAGCCTCTGCTAGCTTAGCATGGTACACTATAATCTAGCCTAGTCTAGCGTAGTATAGTCTAGCATAGCCTTGCATAGCATAACATACCCTTGTATAACCCAGCCTAGTATATTATAGCATAGAATGGCCTAGAATAGCATAGTATACCCTAGAGTAGCCTAGTATACCCTAGCCTAGTATATACTTGCATATATAGCCTAGCATAGTATATATTAGACTAACCTAGCTTAGTATAGTATAACTGAGCCTATTACAGTGTATCCTAGCATAGCCTAACTTATCAAAGTATATCCTAGCCTGCCTAGCAGAGTATAACCTAGCCTAGCTTAGCGCAGCCTACAATTGTGTATTAAAACTTAGTCTAGCCTAGCTTAGCTTACCTTACTCTAGTATAGCCTATCTTAGTTTATTCTATCCTATCCTACCTAGTTAGCATATTCTAGCCTAGACTAGCCTAGCCTAGTTAGTATAGTATATTATATTATTGCCTAGCCTAGACGAGACTATTAGATCGTAGCCTAGGGTTGCATAGCATGCATAACATAGCCTAACCTACCCTAGCAAACCCCGCTTATTCTAGTGTGGTATAGCGAAAACTAGCCTAGTGTAGCATAGCTTAATATATTATAGCCTAACCTAGCATACCATAGCGCAGCCTAGCCTAGCCTTTCATGTCTTACTTAGCCTAGTATTGCTTAGCCTAGCCTAGCATAGCATAATAGGCCTATCATTAACTATCCTAGACATGTATAGCCTATACTATACTATTATACCATAGTCAAGCATAGCTTATTATTGTTTATCCTTATATATGTACTATATTTTATCCTATCATAGCATATTATAGCTTAAAATAGCATAGTATATTTTACCCTTGTACATTATATCTTAGCATAGCTTAACATAGTATATCCTAGCATAGCATAGTTTATTCTAGGATTGCCTAGCAGACTATAGCATATTATAGCCTATTCTAGTCTAGCAAAGTCTCGGCCTAAAAGTTTTGATGTTATTGCCAAAGCAAAATAATTTCCGGGCTAACCTCGGGCGGACTTTGACAATTATATCATTCGAAAGAGAATGTAAAACAACATAATGGTTTTAAATTTTGTTAGAATCGGCCGAATATGTAGTTATGATGTTATAGCCAAAACAAAATAATTCCCGGGCTAACCTTGAGAGGACTTTGGTAATTATAGCATTCGAAAGAGAATGTTAAACAACATGAGGGTTTCAAATTTCGTTAGAATTGGGCAAATAGTTACAATGTTATTACAAAAACAAAACGGGGATTAACCGACCGACCGACCGACCGACATAGTGAGGTGTAGAGTCGCTCGCGACCTGACTCACACGCGACTAAAAATGCATAAGTAAACTCGAAAATATAATTTTCGTTATCTATTGAACTTTCTAATTTTCGCGTTTCTTATTCATTATACTTTACGTTTATTTCTGGGTCTTCTGCCTGTCTGTCTTTCCTGCTTGACGAGTTTGGCCAACGAGAAGTGAATTATATAAGACACCAAGCAAAAACTGCTCCACCCAGGTACCAAACCATTGGTTACCATAAAAAATTGCCTAAAAAAATATCTTTAAAAAATCCCAGAGCCGCCCACTTCAAGGACCATCTCTTTGTTAATAAAATTGCCAATCACACAGAATACTAAATAACCATAATTCAGGTAGTTGTTTGTAGTATCTGTCTTGTGTGGTACTGTTAACTACAGCGTCAGTTTGCTGTGGTTCTCTTCTGAAAAGACACCATTGAGGGATAGAGCAAGGCAAATACCAGAACTCTATCACTAATTATAGCATCGAATCAGTGGTTCTTTCGAAGAAACGTGATAAAACCATTCATTGAATGGTTGTACCGTGACATTTTCATGTTTATATATTTTATGAAATAGCTATAATTAATCTACGTTTGGAAAGAGTTTGTTAATGTGTGAATTTATAGCAACTTGCGTCTGGAAAAACTATTCTTGGACAGGTGTTGATATTTTGATGTGGAACGGTTCATTCTACGATCGGAGCCGTTAAGGGAAACCTCACATTGGGATATTTCACGATTCGTATCGCGTGTTTTTCCTCCCTTGATCACTGGTATGTACATGTTTATTTTCTGTCATCCATCGATATTAACTTAGTATAAGATTATAATAAATCAAGACCGAAAATGCCCACCTGCTTTATGTATTTAGGTCAGTCTCATTCAATAACCCTTTTATAATATTTATCTAAATTGTTCTTTAACCCCTTTTTAAGGCGTTACCAACCCCCTTGTGCTTTATTACGTGGGGTAAGAATTTAATAATGTTTCATTTTCGGTTTTATATTTCATTATCTGATGAGTTTCAATTACTAAATATTCGTAGTGTAAAGAAATAAGTACCACCGCCCCCCTGCTTCCAGTCTTCTCTGAGCACAAGGTTGACTGATCAACACTGGTCATCTCCAATCAAAGTCGGAACTGCACAGACATTTCAGCCAGACACCAAAAATTGTTATTAAAAAGAAATGTTAAGCCTCAGGAAAAAAAAAACACACTAAAAATGATTGAATAGTCGTAAATAAATGTTCATTTTAATTTTTTGTAATTTTTTACAATGTATTTATGTGTTGCTGGTGCATACGAGTCTATGTTGTCGCTTATTTTTTTTTCTTTTGTTAAACTACTTCATTACTTTGCATTCATGAATGTGGCTAGCCGATAAACCATTTGTATGCCCATTGTATGTTTCTAAGTTTAAGTAATAATACTCTGCAATAATATTTATTAAATGACTTCAATTAGTTGCCATGACAAGGCAAATGGGACTAATATGGCCTTCGGGAAGGTCCTCAGTTTGATAATCCTACTCTAGAATATCAATCTAGCTCAAGCGCCGCAAAAGCTAGGTCGAATGACATACTCTTATAGCTTCGGCCTCTTACTGTCGCAGAAAGAGCACGCGCTGCGCTCACCCCTGTATTCGGGTGGGTAGATGTTACACTTTTCATCATAAACATAGCCAATTACAACACCGCTTTCTCTCCTCTCCCATCTACGCAGCACAACACACACACTGTTCCAAGAAATCTTGCCGATGGGTATCTATATCCCCATACCTCTGACGCGGAAGAGGTCTCTCTACCCCAGGGTAGAGGGACCTCCACCTGAACGCTGTTTGGTGTCAAAAACATAATACTCCCTGGCACCTCAGCCCAAAGAGGACCGGCCTCCGGTGCCCTCAGGATCACTAGCAATTGTCATACTGACCTTTATGCCTATTTCATTATCTGGTCGGGATCTGCCTGGATAAAAGCAGGTTGTCGAACCACTAGTATAGCTACAACTACTGGTGTCGTAGAAAACGGAATTTTTTTCTATTTATTTTCATGGATGTCTATACTAAAACAGAGGGAAATAATTTTAACCATTTTTCGTTTTCTACCACAGTAAGAGACCTAAGCAATAAGAGTGTGTCACTCGACCTAGCTTTTGCGGAGCTTGAGCTAGATTGATATTCTAGAGCCTGACTTTTCATATAGAGGATGTGGGACGCCCCCTAGGAGACTGGAAGTAGGGGGCGGTGGTATTTATTGCTTTACACTAACCTTACCAATTGTTATGATATTTTCCATCTACTAATATCCATTTAACACTTAATAAAACTGCAGCTTTATCTTATAATCGCATATTTCTTTACCTAATCTGTAAACAGCCGGCTTAACATACATTTTGAATGAACGGATAAGTCGGCAACCTGTAAATGAACACGAAATCTTTAGCATATTTTGAAAATATTTTGATTCATTATTGGAAATTATATTTTGCCTTATGTGTCGCAGGAAGAATCCCCACACCGTTCTCCGTCGTATGTCCTAAAAGGCAACTAAACCCGGATATGGGCCGCTGACCTTGGAAACCGCGCAATGGAAAGTTTTTTCCTGCGAGTGCAATGCGTAATGGAAGAAAAGGAAAGGGGTGTAGCAAACCCCGTCTAGTCAAGCCGGAGTGGTGTTGACGCGCATCGATCTTTTGATAATGATGATGATGAAATTAAATATCAGTAATTTTCCAATGATCACTTTTTAAATAAAACCTGGTATTTAATTAATATTTACCTGATAGTAATGGATATTTAACGATATTAATTGATATTTAATTGATATGCTGAATATTATTATTTATATTTCACATCACGGCAGAAACTGGACGTGTGCCATTGGTATGAAATATTATAATAAACAACATGGCGAGGAATAGGCCGAGGGCTGGTTGGAGTTTTCCCTGACTGTTATATATATATATATATATATATATATATATATATATATATACAAATAATGTGCTTTGAGAGATAAATTAATAAGTGAATCTCGGATATCTCACTTGGCTAGTAAATAACTATTCACTATGTAAATCCCTATACACTTGAAATGTTGGTAAGCTTCGCGGTGAAGTTGGGGAATGTGAAAGGGACGGGCTACCTTGGAACCTGATGTTCGGGTGGCGCTGGTGACTGAAGGTGGTGGGATAAGGGGTGGAGACGATGAGGTAGGTTCTCCAGGGACCGAACTGATCCCACAATTCCGTCACGATTCTGCTTGAAGAAGGCGGTGACGGGAGCTTCTTGTTAAAGAGGGCCCCACGCTCGTGAACTCCGAGGAATCTTGGGTGCCTCTGTGAGGGAGGGGGGGATATTGACCTATCGACGCGTAAGGTCACGGAGAAAAGCCGGGAAGTAGTTTTCTCGCTTAGGGAACCAGAGTGAGGCTGTTTGTAGCTTCGGCTCTGAACGTGAGTACGAGCTTGGGTCCGCACTGACTTGCAGACAAACGGGGTAAGGAGCCTCCCTAACTGGGACCGATCTCCTCTCTGAAGACTTGATGCTTCGATGAATTACCACTACACCGATATATGTCATTTCCTGCCCCGCCAGACGCTGTGCAAGCTCTACTACTGAGGGTTAAAAGAATTAATTTTTTATACTCGAAACTCGGGAGAGGTTCTCAGGGTGCCGGAAGTAGATTAGATGTCAAGCTACTCCATTTCGTCCTTTTTAAGCTTCCGGCACCATCGGAAGCGAAGATGGGCTCCCATCTATCGATAACCAGTCGAGGAAGGGACTCGGTGGTTAGCTGAAATGGCCGGCGGTTTCTTCCGGCGGAAGACCATCAGATATCGGGCCGGAACGGGAAGGTTTGATAACCCGGCCCGGCCCGCCCCGAAGGGAGGTAGGAAAAACTTGGGAGCATTATGCTATTCTCCTACACAACAAAATATTGATAATATTTATTAAGTATTAAATATCAAACGAAAAAAAGATCAAATAGTCATTTTATAAAAGATGAAATTTAAGTCTGGTGTAGACCAACGATTGCATTTTGCGGGAGAAAGAATGTAGCCAGGTATAAAGAGATGAAACGACTAAATAATTAGATAGAACCGTTATTATTACTTTTATTATATAATTAGGATTATTTTCAGCTGTTACTTTTTTTTGCTCGGATCACCCCGTTGGATAATGAACCTAACATAAAGATCAGTATGACAATATCTGGCAAACTGGAGGGCATCCGGATATGATCCTTATTTGGAGGGGAAATAACAACGAAATGTTGTATCGCGCTAAACAACTTCCTTTAAAAAGGTTAAGCTTCGCAGAAAAGTGTGTTTTCCCAAGACGGCTTCTTTCTAGCCCGGTAACCGTAGAGATCATTATGGTGTAGAAATTCCTTAACTGTCGTCTCTGAAGCATTAACTCAAGCTGCACACAAACTTCAACTTATGTGCTTCTTAGCTGTATGTGGATAAACCTTAACCTTCCATACAATGTTACTAATATCAGTCGATGATTATGTAGACTCGCTTCAATTTCTTACCAGATTTTTTAGCGTTGTAGTGTCGGTGTACTTTGTATATTTGCCTTAACTGATGTCCGTGAGATGTTCAATTTATCTCGCCGATATAGTAACTTTTACTTCCAATTAGTTCAATAAAATGTTACTTTTTAGTTTTAATATACGTATTTTTATAACGTCTAGAGCGGATATAAGTAGCTTTATAAATAATATCAACCAAGCAAAAATTATTTATAAATCGTATTTCTAAAGCCTCGGAAGCAATTGTTCTCGGAGATTAGTAACTTCTCCCTGAATCCACCCAAATAGTTATGTTTTTCCAGTTTGTTTCCTCCGTTTTCATTTTGCTTAATATTTTGTTCGCCTTTATATACTGAGATCCTTGCTTTGTTTTTTCATTACTCAGTTGAAAATAGCATTAATTATAACTTTGCCGAAACTAGTTCTGTTGTATAAATATATTTGATTCAAATATTGTGGTTTCCTATTATCTCATATATATATATATATATATATATATATATATATATATATATATATATATATATATATATTTATATACTAGCAGGGATACCAGTCGTTTCCCAGGAGGTAAAATATACGTTCGTTAATAAAGTAAGACAGACGGATTTTATCTTTTTCTTTTTTATTCTTTACAAACAATATTTTCATTCTATTAACTAAACTTAATCTTGTTCAGCAACGATACAGAACTTCTTGGTCCACAATATTCCTAGTTTTTTCTAGTGAAACATATACAAACAGATTACCTTTGCTTCTAAATCTAGAGCAATCAACTTAGAGTTGACCATAAGAAAAACAGGGTTCCTCTAATTGCAACTATGCCACTAATAGAGTCTCACCTTACGATATTTTAAAATCATATTGAAAAACTTACACAGGTTGTGGAATGTAGGCTTCTGAATGGAAATGCCAATTCTGATCCTGGTGGATTTAGTGATATTCTCTGAATGAAGACATCCTCTCCTTTTTAACTTCTAGTAAGAATGGTTGCCTCTATGACATGTCTCATTAAATTCTTTACCGCCAAACTAATGCCATTACAGAGTTTTGTTGGATCCAAATTGCGCAACATTATTTAGATTTACTACGTTCAATTTAAGTTGGTGAGGAGATATTTAAAGAGGGTCTAGAGAGTTTAGACACTCTGTGGAATAATCGACTATTTGAGTATGATTCGAAATTGTATCAACTAAATTGTAAATTTGTTGACTTCCTGAGATGGTAAAAAATAGATGTTTATTGATTCTGAAGACAGTGTTTTACTTCGAAGCAAATATAGCTCTTTCACAAAGTCAGTTGTAGTTTTTGTAGTTTTGCTGAAGATTAAGTAATGCCTTTACCTTAAGATTAGCAATAGTATTAATAACTATGCAGACAGGAGATATTTCTATTCCACCATCAACATCAAGAGTTACTTTGCCATTTCCCAGTGTCAGAATGTTTTTTGTAAATTGCGCTGACAGTTGATCACCAAAGAGCCCTGTTCTCCTATTTGTTTTTAGAGACAGTGTTCTAATATCCTACACAAAGAAGATGATTTTAGGCAAGCCCGGACCTCATCTGCCCTGGTTAATTTATTGATCACTGGAAGTGTCTGCTTGAAATCAGCTTACTTCAAAACAGTGACAACTCATACAGGAGACTCACAATCTATGATGTCTTCGCATTGTCCTGCCTGGTGCTTCTAAAGCTCCTTTATGAGCCACTGAATGAGATACCTGACGTTTCCAGGGTAAAAATAAAAAATCCTAAGCAAGATATAAGTTGGAATTCTTATATTTATTAAAAATTATTCTTTAACTAATGCTATATCACAACGCTTCTTTGTAGACAATATTCTTCGTCTTTCATTGTGGTGCATGGACAAACAGGTTGTTTTTGCTTCCCAAATGTGTACAACGATATAGGTTAAAAATAACCGCTCTCCCGGGGATTAGACCAGGCTCATGCTCCCCCGATCGAACAGATGGGGCAAGTTTGGAAAAGGGCCCCTAGCTCCATTTGAGTGCACTTGGAGACTCGGGACCACTTCCATTATTTTCCAAGGAAAACTTATATAAGAATACACTTTTAGTTTTTATGTATATTGTCTAACTTTTCTTCCTATAAATGGACAAACACAGACACACACACGCACAGACAGACCTCATTTTTATTATATATATATATATATATATATATATATATAATATCATATATATATATATATATATATATATATATATATATATATATATATATATATATATATATATGTTGGGCATAGGCCTCTTCAACACGCTTCCAGCGACTACGGCCGGGGGCACAAATTTGTCAATTTGCTCTTGCCTCTGGGCAAATTTCATCATACCACCTTCAGCAAGTTCGTCTTCCGGGTGTCTTTAATTATTAAAGTACCTAGATTATGATTTATTTTATCCATCTTCTCTCGTCTCTTCTACCAATGTGTTTTGCCCATCTCCACTTCAGAATTTTTATTTTTTCTCTCACTTGTGTTTGTGTTCTTACCCATATATATTTATATTAGAGTTGTTGCGGTTTTTCCTAACATGTATCTTTCCGTTTATCAGAGTTTTCCTCTATTTCTACTTTTTTTTTATTATTCTGTGTTCAAGTCGCATTTCATAGGTTTTATGCACGCAGAGGAATGTCGCTTCCTAAGATGTAGTAGCTAAGCTTTCCGCCGTTCTCTAGGCCTAATTTTGTTCTTCTACTGATTTCCTTTTCTCATCAGGAGACACAAGTTGTTCTCATTATTCTTGTTCATTTTAAAAAACGTGTGTTTCAATCCTAATTGCTCTAATTTATTCCAAAATATCGATCATTATTTTTGTCTTTGAAAGGTTCATTCTCCGTCCAATTGGGGAACTGGATTGTGGTAATTCCTTTATCATCCACTGATTTTTTTCTGGATTCGATGGAAAAAGGACGTCATAAGCAAAGCGAAGGAAAGATAAATTTATACCATTAATTCTGATTCCCTTACAATCTCTTTAAGCACTTCTGTAAAGGGTTACCGAATGCAGCTTAAAAGACGAGGTTGCACGACTATATATGTATGTGAGAGAGGAAACCATTTTGTTAATGCTCTGAACTAAATTGGTGTTTACTAAGTCAAAGGATTTCCATTTTCTCTCTCCAATAATAATACAATAATTGTTAAACAACCACCTGATAATCATTTACTTCTCAAACGTGTTTGTTTCCATGGCCGATTGCACGACATTAAACCCTAACTTTTATTAGATCGATTGTTATTCCATTCTCCCCAGTAGTTTTACCATCATCTCTTAGATAGCATCTTAGATAGTACATTCGCTACACTAGATAACACCTTAGATAACACCTTAGATAACACCTTCGATACATTAGATAGCACCTTATACAGAACATTTGCTGTATTAAATAGCAACTCAGATACATTAGACAACCCTTTAGATAGTACATACGATACATTAGATAGCACCTTAGATACATTAGATAATACCTTAGGTAGTACATTCAATATATTAGATAACATCTTAGAAAAAATACATTCGATACATTAGATAACACCTTAGAGAGTGGATTTGGTACATTAGATGGTAGATTTAGTACATTATATAACACATTAGATAGTACATTCGATATATTAGATAACATCTTAGATATTACATTTGATACATTAGATAGTACATTCAGGTACAATAGATAACACCTTAGATAGTACATTCGATATATTAGATAATACCTTAGATAGAACATTTGCTACATTATATAACACCTTAGATAATGAATTTGATACATTATATAGTACATTTGGTATATTAGATAACACGTTAGATAGTACATTCGATATATTAGATAACACCTTACATAGTACATTCGATACATCAGAAATACACCTTAGATTGTGCATTCGATACACTCGATAGCACCTTAGATACATTAGATAAAACATTAGATAATAAATTCGATACATTAGATAATACCTTAGGTAGTACATTCAATATATTAGATAATATATTACGGATAATACATTTGATACATTAGATAACACCTTAGATAGTGTATTTGTACATTAGATAGTACATTAGATATATTAGATAACACCTTAGATAGTACATTCGATATATTAGATAACATCTTAGATAGTACATTTGATACATTATATAGTACATTCGATATATTAGATAACATCTTAGATAGTACATTTGATACATTATATAGTACATTCGATATATTAGATAATACCTTAGATAGTGTATTCTATATATTAGATAACACCTTATATAGTGGATTCGATACATTAGATAGTACATTCAGTATATTAGATAGCATCTTAGATATTACAATTGATACATTAGATAGGACATTCAGTATAATAGATAACACCTTAGATAATACATTCGATATATTAGATAATACCTTAGATAGTACATTTGCTACATTATATAACACCTTAGATAGTGGATTCGATACATTATATAGTACATTTGGTATATTAGATAACACTTTAGATAGTACATTCGATATATTAGAGAACACCTTACATAGTACATTCAATACATCAGAAAAAAAACTTACATTGTGCATTCGATACATTAGATAGTACATTCAGTATATTAGATAACATCTTAAATATTACATTTGATACATTAAATAGTACATTCAGTATAATAGATAACATCTTAGATAGTACATTCGATATATTAGATAATACATTAGATAGTACATTTGCTACATTAGATAACACCCTACATAGTGGATTCGATACATTATATAGTACATTTGGTATATTAAATAACACCTTAGGTAGTACATTCGATATATTAGATAATACCTTACATAGTACATTCGATACATCAGAAAAAAACCTTAGATTGTGCATTCGATATATTAGATAGTACATTCAGTATATTAGATAACATCTTAGATATTACATTTGATACATTAGATAGTACATTCGGTATAATAGATAACACCTTAGATAGTACATTTGATATATTAGATAATACCTTAGATAGTACATTTGCTACATTATATAACACCTTAAATAGTGGATTCGATACATTATATAGTACATTTGGTATATTAAATAACACCTTAGATAGTACATTCGATATATTAGACAACACCTTACATAGTACATTCGATACATCAGAAAAACACCTTAGATTGTCCATTCGATACACTAGATAGCACCTTAGATACATTAGATAACACATTAGATAATACCTAGGTAGTACATTCAATATATTAGATAACATCTTAGAGATGATTCATTCGATACATTAGATAACGCCTTAGATAGTGGATTTGTACATTAGATAACACATTAGATAGTACATTCGGTATATTAGATAACACCTTAGATAGTACATTTGATATATTAGATAGTACATTCAATATATTAGATAACACCTTAGATAGTACATTTGATATATTAGATAACACCTTAGATAGTACATTCAATACATTAGAAAAAACACCTTAGATTGTGCATTCGATATATTAGCACTTATATAATAAAGTTTTATTAGATAGCATATATTGGTTGAGTATCTTTACACATGCATTACCACAAAATATTTGATAGCGTCTAATCTAGCCCGACCTCAACTTTTCTTGAGACTTTGCTCCTTTTTTCGGTATTGAGTGCCATTTTTCCACTAGTGCGTGTCTATTAGTCATTAATTAATGCCTATTTCTTTCTTTCCTGGTTTCTTCACCAAAGCTTAGTCATTTGTTTCATTTTGGCAATGCTATCTTGTGATTTTTTAGGCTTACTGCACATTATCCTATTTTTCTATGGTAAATTTTAGCACTAAGGCAATTTCCTACGCTGATTCCAAATATGTATTTCTTATTTTGTAGCAATTATAATTTTTAAAGTTAGGTTAAGTTAGGTTAGGTTAGGTTATCTTATTAAGGTACAAATAATATAATATTTTGCAGCGCAAAATCTTCTTAAATTGGTCGGTATTTTCGTATTTTCTGCGCCATACGAATTTGCACAAATACGAATCTAACTTGGAACCGGTTATGCCCCTCAATGGTATTTATTTGGACCTTTTGAGATTCCACACCCTATCACTCAATCCCAACTCTGAAAATGAGATTATTATTATTAACTAACAACTAATTTAAAGTATAATTATTTTAATTTAATATTTGCAACTAATTTAATATAATATTTATCTAACCTAACCTATCCTAACTTTAAAAAATATCTCCAAAGATAAAAATGCCTATTTGGAATCAGCGTAGAAATAAACTCGCATTACTAGCTAGATTTACAAAAAGATCAGAGCACTAAACTCAAAATCTTGTTGCATGTTTCAACATTCTTAATATTTTCATCTTTCTCTTTCGTATTCATATTGCAATATTTAAATCATTTTTTCCCTCGTCCAATTAAAGCTAATTAAGATCGAAGAACCTCACCCTATAATAACCCGGTAAAATAATTAAAATCGAAAAACCCATCATATAATAATAACTTGGTCAAATAAAACTCTCTTTAAACCCCTTCTCGCAGCCCTATAATCTTTTTTTGCTTCCTAAAAATCAGCTGCTTCCTTGACGCATATTTAAGATTCCTATATTTGACCATTTCCTTATTTAAGTAGGCTCTTATTCAAAACTTTACTTCCTCAATAAGGAGAATTAATAGTTCAGCCTGTTTGAAGCCTACATGCTTGTTCGTGGAAGGGTTGAGTTTTTGAACCTTTCTTTCTAGCGTCAAACAGCCTGGTTAAGGAAATAAACTAATTTTTTTTTGTCCACTTTATCCTTCGACCATTTGGGTCGCTTAGTTACAGACACACACCAGTCATTAATGGGAAATTGTTTATAATATTAGCGTTGGAAAAATTTAAAGCAATTGCAAATTAAATTGGAAGGGAATGAGTACCGTATGTAGAAAATCGGTGTACTGATGACGCGAATTTTTTACATTTTCCATAAACTTAAGTGACTATATTTATTAAAAGCAAAAGTTAGAATCTTTTTATAAAAATATGAAAGTCATTACAATACGATCATAAATATTGACAAATAATACCAATTAAATCTGAAGATTAACTAACTTTGGCGCTCTCCAATACCAATTCAAAATGTTTTAGTTTTTTAATCACTATCTAAACAAATAATATCCTTGCAAGGGAATTGAGAGGTAATTGCATGTTAATGTACAAATTTGGAAGAAACAAAGGTCTACAGATTCGATATATTTTAGGCAGATTTTCATACTACTAAAAATTCCATGACAATGGTATTATTATATTAGGTTGGAAACAAAGTTCCCGCGCAACCTTTTAAAAAAAAAAATTATAGATTTATTTAAAAGTTTATTTATTTATAGATTTATACAGGGTGTACGACTAGTATACTACCATCTATTCCGGGCACTGCAGAACTTATTGAATGGCAAAGCGTCGCAAATGATGACGAGCTTGAAAATGCAATTTGAGACTTCTTTTATAGCAAATCAGTTGAATTTTATAACAAAGGCATCTATTATCTATCGCATCGTTAGAAACAGGTGCTCGAAAATAACCATGATTAAATTGTTCATGGATACCTGTCTTTTACTGCATCGTTTTGTTGTAAATCATTGTTAATAAAAGTTGTGCGAGAACTTTGTTTCCACCCTAATAATATCGGTGTGGATATCGAGATAAAGTAATAAACAAAGAAAAAAAAAATGCAGCCTCATCCTCATGAAAAAAAAACAAACATACACTGCACGCAGATATGTCACTTGTACATGATTGGTTCGTAGAATCGTACACATGAGAAAATTAAGTATAAAGACCGCCATCTATTTTCTTGATACGTGATCTTGCCCACGACCTTTTTTTGCCTTTACTTTTGGCCACAAAAAATAAAAAAATTGGTCTCATTTTTCTGGGTAGCCAATGGTTAAAAACTCGAAGTCTTTGCTAAGTAGTGGCAAGTTTTTGTTTGTCTTCTGAGAAGGCAAGAAGTTAATTAAAAAAAAACAACACCCTGTATCGTTGCATAAAATTCTCATTAAACTCATTCGCGATTGATTGTATAATAGACAACTACGTCATTCTCAGGTAATCGGTAAAAAATATATAAAGTTCAATTTTTTCAAAAAAATATCCATGTTTTGACGTCAACCCTTTAAAAAAAAAGATCGAAAATTAACTTTAAATAAAAACTTATAATCACTAGTTTTTACTAGTGAATTGACACTTAAAACGGTGTGATAATTTTAAAACCATCTTTATTACCACTCGTCCTCAGGATCCATAAATTAGGAACCAGTAATACCAAACCTAAAGGACGAATATGGAGACATTCTTTCTATTATTCCTGAGGTATCTTTGCTTTCAGGAATAAAGGCAACACGGTGTTTACCGGTAGCTATTTCTTAGCTACACTATTCTTGTTTTAATTACTAATTATAATATCACGATCCCTGGAATGTTTCTGCGATTTTATGGATGTCGAGATTAATTTTAACAGGAGTATATATGATTTGGGATACAGGGGTAGAAACAGGAAGGTAAGTGGGTACCTTGTCTGAACAACTAATGTATTCATGTCAGACTTGTGAACTGGATTTAATCCAATATTAAACTTCCATTTATTGATATGGTTGCTACCCGATCCTCCCATGAGTGCTGCATTTTCAAATCATTCTTTCCATTTATACAAAAAACTTCAGCTTCATTTCGGGGTATTGTGATTACTGACTTCATCTCTATCATGAGGGTGGAGCATATACCCCGCGGGCATCTCTTGTTGCTTTTATTCCTAGTTTAAACACAGAGAGCCCGTGTAACAACCGGCTTTTTTGGGGTCGATTTGTCATGACTCGTTGCTATGGACACCTTACGACGAAAACTAATTAAAAGGATATAATAAAAACCCCCGCCAGAACTTTTGGGTGTACCTGATAATAATAATGAGGCGAAGACAAAGAAAGAAGAAAAGGAAAGAAGACGAAGAAAAAGACAGACAGAAAGAAAAGAAGAATGTTATTATTATTTCCCATTGTTTTTTTGTACTTTTGAGTACTTTGTGTCACTTGTACGAACTGCTCTCTATATGAAAACCAATAATTAGCACTTGAGAGGTTTTATCTCCCGGTCTTTGTCAGTGTTTACCTTCACTATTCGTGTTCTCTCTATTTATCCACGTTCTCTTCATATGTCTGCACCCAGATGTCAGCTGCAACACGTGTGCCCACTCTTTAATTGGTCCCTTATCCCTTGCAGGGCACAGGGAAGGGAAAATGAGGTAACAAAAAGTGAAAAGTAATCGAACCCATTGTGAAAGTTCGTAAAGCAAAGTGTGAAGTTGGGGGAACTGAGAAAGAGAAGAAACGCCGAGAAACGATAGGGAGAAGAAGAAAAATAATGGAAACGAGAGTGGTAGTTAGGTAGAAGAAGGACTGACTCTCAAGGTTTTGTGAGCGTCTTATGACTGTATGGGTGAACCATACCAGAGACTCGTAATCCATTGGTAGAGAGAGTCTGAGGGTGTAGTAACATGAAAACTACCCAAATTATTTCGGCAATGGAAATACCAGGCTCACATCTTCTCAGATTGTATTTTTTGGTGAATTAAGCAATTTTTCTAACTTATTCTCGTAATTAAGCTTCTTATTAACCCTAAATTCAATTTGCAAAATCTTTCATTTTTTTTTGTTCCACCAATATTCCAAATTTAGGTCTTTAGCCCACCCGAAAAGAATGTGGGGAGCTCTTAATTATATGATCTACAAGTTAAGAAAGTAATCTACATTGATGTTAAAAAAGATATAAAATAGGTATATACGGAATTAGGTTAGGTTAAGTTAGGTAAGGTTAGTTCTGTTGACTGCTTGTAATGAGGACCAAGATTATTTTTTTTAATAAGTTGGGTTGGGTTATATACTAAATCCAATAGAAACCTCAAAGCAATGTACTCAGAGGTTTTAATTTAGTATCAAACTTTTAGATGAGAAAGAAGAGACAGTTTTACGAAAAGATTTGATGAATAAATATGCAGTTGAAAAGGCAATGTTGTAACTAAGCTCTTCATCAAGCCTTCGGAAGGAGCTCTTTTCGCAGTCACGTGAGAATATCACAAAAGCCAGCCTTTTTAAGACAAACAAAATTTGTGTATCAATCAACTATTTTAATTATTATCCCTACCTTTCGAAGAGAATGGAAAATTTATTTTATCGATTCTAGCTCGGTCTTATAAATCGAGAATTATTTGCAATGGCGCATTTATAATAAAAAGGTATTGTTTTAGCTAACTAAGCTCTTCATCAAGCCTTTGGAAGGAACTCTTCTCAGTCACGAGAGGATATCGCAAAAGCTGGCCTTTCTAACCTAAACAAAAATTTGTGTATCAATCAGATATTTTAAATGTTATCTCTGCTCTCGAAGATAATATAAAATTTACTTTATCGATTCTAGCTCGGCCAAATAAATCGAGAATTATTTGTAATGGGGCAATTATAATTATGCGATTGAAAAGGCTTTGTTGTAGATACCTAAGTTCTTCATCAAGCCCTCGGAAGGAGCTCTTCTCACAATCACAAGAAGAAGACATCGGGCCATCTCGACTCACTTTGGTAGCATCACCCAAGAATAAAACCAATAATTTTTATCACTTGTTGTGTGAAAATTGATGCAAAATAGTATCGTGATGTCATCTTAACTGCTACCTCAACTACGGGAAAATACAAATATCTGTCTTTTGCATGACGTTAGTCCCTTCTCACACCGTCCAAGGAAGAGCAACATACCTCATAGTTCATACTTCCAGCTACATCGAACCAGTGAACTGGACACCAACCAGTCCTGATCTTGATTTTAATTAATCCCATCGACTTTTTCGGGTGAGCAACATTAGTCGAAAAAGTTTACCGCGATGAGAAAATTAAAAGCTTCAGACTTTCGAGAGGAAATTTTGGCTGCTTGGGAAAGTCTTACGTCACTGTTTCTAAGCGGAAAGTCCGATTTCAGGCTATCGTGAATCTTTCATTCAAAACCAAATTATTCTGAAGTTTATTCCTAGTTTTGTTGTTGTTTTTTTAAAGAAAGTTTAACGCCCTCATTCACCATTTGTTGGGTTTATTGAGGTGTAAGATTGTAGGAGATTAAATCTGACCCAGTTCGAGAGCCGTCTGAATTTGATAGTGTCACGATACCATCGCAGGTGTTCATTAATTGATTGGTTTCGTTCTATAAACTCTAGAACGAAGTATACCAATTATATTTAAATGAGAGTTATTTGCATCTATGGGTACCGAAGTGCAATTTTTATATTCACGAATTCTGTCAACTTTTTCATATATTCATTCCGTCTTCACTATTTCAACCCTTCCACTGTCTGCTTTTGGTAGTTAAATCTGCCATCAGATTCCCATTCCAAAAGTGAACGAACAAACTGCTTGTGCCTCAATGTTAAATGAAGTTCTCTAGGTTTTTCTTTGGAAATATTCAGTGTTGCTCTCCTGTGGGACATCACCTAAGTGTATCTTGCCGCGTGGGAAATCTACACTTGTAGGGGAAGGATCAGAGTGTGATAAGGGATGAAGTGGAGGCCTTTCGAACCCCAAAACTGTCATTAAAGAAAGGATAAAAAAAGAAAGCGTCATTCAAAACGTGTTTAGGATTGAACCAACTCCATTTAACCGACAACTTGTTCGCGCTTTCTTATAGTATAAATTATTGAGAATCTGATTGTACATCTTCAGCCTTTGCCAATTTGGCTTGAAAACGTTATAACTGGCAAATGATTTTTTTAATATCGGAATTTTCGTAGACTAATTTTTCATCTCCAACCTGATATTAAAAAACTTTGTCAAACGAAATTGGTAAAGGCGAAATATGTATGTTCCATCAGGTCCTCAATAAAACCTATATAAGAGAAGTTGCTCCCATCAAATACTGAAAAAAAAATATATATATATATATATAATTTTCAAGAATGGATTTCCACAAAATATTCACATTAAAATTTAGCTATTTTTGTATTTTTATCGCTATAATTAATTTTCCAACCTAACTTTATGAGACAAAATATTATTATTCGGCAACATAGTACAGCAAAGCTTATCGGCAACCGTGCAAGGCTATTCGAGGATTTATAAAAGATAAATAATCTTATTGTAGTTAATTTGCTTTTGGCCAAAAACATTTTGAAAATGTGACATGACTAATTTGAAGAAACTGTAAATTAGATCTAAATTTACAATGATAAATACTGAAAGCATTTACACATTACACCTGCCAAAATTGCTGAAAAATATTATGCACACTCTAGATAGAAAGAACGAAAACAAAAAAAGGAACAACGTAAAGCCATTAGCTTCATTTTTCGATGGATTTTAAGAAAAAAAATTTAAGTTATTACTTATTTTACCTCGGGCTTGGGTCCCTACCCTAGGTCGGCAGCCGCGCTCAACGCTGCCCACCGGCGGGGTCCTCCCAGTAATCCAGCGCTCCACGAGCCTGAAGGTTTTTTCTCAGCTGCACTTCAAGAGGCAAAAAAGGCAAGGAAAAAGAAATTGAGAAACTTCAGTTTCGGCAATATTGGTTGCAGGAGCTAAGTAGTTTCTTCAAGAAACTCAGTACGAAACGATAGTTGTGGGAGCTAAGTAGTTGCTTCAAGAAACCCAGTACGAAACGATGGTTGCGGGAGCTAAGTAGTTGCTTCAAGAAACCCAGTACGAAACGATGGTTGCGGGAGCTAAGTAGTTTCTTCAAGAAACCCAGTACGAAACGATGGTTGCGGGAGCTAAGTAGTTTCTTCAAGAAACCCAGTACGAAACGATGGTTGCGAGAGCTAAGTATTTGCTTTAAGAAACCTATTTACGAAACGATGGTTGCGGGAGCTAAGTAGTTTCTTCAAGAAACCCAGTACGAAACGATGGTTGCGGGAGCTAAGTAGTTGCTTCAAGAAACCCAGTACGAAACGATGGTTGCGGGAGCTAAGTAGTTTCTTCAAGAAACCCAGTACGAAACGATGGTTGCGGGAGCTAAGTAGTTTCTTCAAGAAACCCAGTACGAAACGATGGTTGCGGGAGCTAAGTAGTTGCTTCAAGAAACCCAGTACGAAACGATGGTTGCGGGAGCTAAGTAGTTTCTTCAAGAAACCCAGTACGAAACGATGGTTGCTGGAGCTAAGTAGTTGCTTCAAGAAACCCAGTACGAAACGATGGTTGCGGGAGCTAAGTAGTTTCTTCAAGAAACCCAGTACGAAACGATGGTTGCAGGAGCTAAGTAGTTGCTTTAAGAAACCTATTACGAAACGATGGTTGCGGGAGCTAAGTAGTTTCTTCAAGAAACCCAGTACGAAACGATGGTTGCGGGAGCTAAGTAGTTGCTTCAAGAAACCCAGTACGAAACGATGGTTGTGGGAGCTAAGTAGTTTTTTCAAGAAACCCAGTACGAAACGATGGTTGCAGGAGCTAAGTAAATAGTTTCTTCAAGAAACTCAGTACGAAACGATGGTTGTGGGAGCTAAGTAGTTGCTTCAAGAAACCCAGTACGAAACGATGGTTGCGGGAGCTAAGTAGTTGCTTCAAGAAACCCAGTACGAAACGATGGTTGCGGGAGCTAAGTAGTTTCTTCAAGAAACCCAGTACGAAACGATGGTTGCGGGAGCTAAGTAAATAGTTTCTTTAAGAAACTCAGTACGAAACGATGGTTGGGCACTTTTACTCCCCTTTTCTCACTGCAAACTAGTTATTGGAGTGAACGAGTTTTTTATTTTTTTTATATTTTATTGTTTGTAATATATAAAAGGTTATGGTGGCGACTGAAGCGCATCTGGCAAAAATGATGAAATATGTATTTATTTGCCATAATAGGGGCGTGTGAGGGTACTAACAAATAGTTTGGCGAGTAGTAAGTTTATTAGTTACGTAATTAAAGTGGAACACAGTCTAGGAAGTGAAACAAAGTGTAAGGGCGAGATTTGCTGAGACCAAGTGCGATAATAATAAAAATATCAGGAGCTGCTTTGGAGAGAGGAGGAGTAAGTTTAGCAAATATTAGCTTAAGAAACTTCATACCCTAGATTTCATACTTTGCGTTGCACTGTTTAAATAACTGTTATTGATTTAGTGGAGGAGTGCAGCAATATCAACTGCAGAGAAAAACTGTGTATTTAAATGGAATGTGAAAGATTGGAATTGAAAGTGGACACATTGGCTGGGAGGTGGCCAAAACGGAGACGAATTGAAATTGGGTCTTCAAGCGTAGTCATGCTCGATAATTATTTGCTTGGCAATGTGTGGCTGTTGAGATGGAGGCTGTTAGCCCTCAGGACTTTGGGATGGATGGGTCGGGGATGCCCGAAGAGTTACTCAGGTCAGATTAAAATAGGGTGCATAGAGTCAAGACACGTTATTTCGGTGTGCCTAGAAGTGACCATTTTCCAGTAACCAAGTGTTGTTTGGTAAGGAGTTGGAGTTTTTGCAGTTTTGAAATGAGTTGGAGTTTTTGATGTCTGAAAAGGAGTCTTTTTTTATTCTGTATGGAAAGGAGTTGGAGTTTTTGATGTTTCGAAAAGAGGTGTAGTTTTTGCTGTTTGGAAAGGAGGTGGAGTTTTGGATGTTTTATAGGGAATTGAATTTTTGCTATTTGGAAAGTAGTTGGATATTTTGTTGTTTGTGAAGAAGTTAAAATTTTTGTTGCTTGGAAGGGAGTTAAAGTTGCTGTCTGGAAGGAGATGGAGTTTTTTATGTTTGGAATGGGGTAGGAGTTTTTTCTCTTTGGAAAGGAGTCGGATTTTCTGTTGTTTGGAAAAAAGTCTGAGTTTTTGATCTTTGGGAAAGAGCTGGAGTTTTTCCTGTTTGGAAAGGAGTTAGAGTCTTTGATGTTTGGAAGGGAGTCTGAGGTTTTAATGGTTGGGAAGGAGTCGGAGCTCTTGCTTTTTGGAAAGGAGTTGAAGTTTTTGATGTTTAGAAAAAAGTTGTAGTTTTTGAGGTTTGGAAAGGATTTATAGTTTTTGCTGTTCGGAAAAGAGTTGAGTTTTTGATTGTTTTGAAAGGACTTTGGGGATTTTAAGTTTGGAAAGGATTCAAATTTTTTAATGTTTGATAAGGAATTTGACTTTTTGATGTTTGGAAAGTAGTTGGAATTTTTTATGTTTGGAAAAGAGTTGAAGTTTTTGTTGTTTGGAAAAGAGTTGGAGTTTTTGATGTTTGGAGAGCAATTAAACTCTTTGCTCTTTATAAAGGAGTTGGAGTTTTTGCCGTTTTGAAAGGAAGTGACGGTAGTGCTGTTTGGAAAGAAGATGGAATTTTTGATGTTTCGAAGGAGTTGGAGTTTATGATGTTTGGAAAGAATTGGAGTTTTTGCTGCTTTGAAAGGAAGTTTCTTTTTTGCTGTTTGGAAAGGAGTTGGAGATTTTGACGTATGGAAGGAGTTGGAGTTTTTGATGTTTGGAAGGAGTTGGAATTTTTTGCTTTTCGGAAAGGATAATAGAACAATATTTAGCTAGACTATAGAAGTTTTCTAACCAATGAGACGGATAACAAAGTTTTTATCCTATATTATACACGTTGGAAATTTCATCGTCCATGAATTCATTGGACACAATTCTCAGAGAACTTAAAAACATCGAATTACAAATACTACGAACAAATTTTGACAGTTTGCTTTTTATACACTTTATATTTGAAACCGTTGTGGAGGTTCTCTGTATTAACACATCTAAAAATGGAAAGGTCCGTCCTTTTCTTACTCCACCGTGAACCAAATTAAAGGGTGTCGGTAGTTAAAAGCAAGTAATTAATGTAAAAACTGTTCTATTATCCTATTAATAAGCAAGATACGCTTACCTTTAAAAGTATCTTTTGCCTCCCTTTCAAGCAACCATTTTTGCATCTCTCCTCCGCATTAAGATATCAACGTCGTGTTTAAGTCCACTTCTACTGTAAACTCCGGTATTATAAAGAACTATCGCTTATAAATTAGGGATTGTTTATTCCATAAAATGTAGAGATTGCATAAAAGTATACATAGGACATTAGGGAAAGGAATTACATGTAGGCGTTAAACAATACGTAAACAATGTACGCGATTATAACGCAGAAAGCGCTCTCTTTGTACACATATTGAGATTCGATTGTGTAATTAATTGTGGCAGTGCCGGTTTCATCTCATATTGTAACATCACCATTTCACGTATTATTTTGGAATGTGTTTGAATAAATTTTATTGACAATTTTAACATAAATCCCGGTCGGTATCTTCGCCTTAAATCCAATCTTAATGTATTTAATCAAAATACGAAACCCCCCAAATATTTACTTAATATTCCTTGTCCCGCGCAACCGGCTTCGAGTCAGATAAGTGAATCCATACCTCTCGTTTATTTAACCCTTCCAAATGCCTCTGTTTTCATTCCTAAAATAGGTATTTGATAATAAAGACGAAAGTGCTCAGAATAATTATTCATTTGGTTTACGTGTTATTATTTGTGCTCACGTGAAATTTGTGAGTCTGGGCTGGTCGTTATATATATATATATATATATATATATATATATATATATATATATATATATATATATATATATATATGTGTGTGTGTGTGTGTGTGTGTGCATGTGTGCATGTGTGTATAAATCTTTCAGGAACGAGAAAGAATGATGAAATGAATCCAGCAAACCGCAAGAACCCAAAAAACAGGATAATTTTTCTTCGGAAATGTTATTTCCTAATTCGCAGAAATTCCGTACAGGGGTGGGATTCGAACCATGCACACTGAAGCAGCGAGCAACTGCTTTGATCTCAATTAAACCGTCCTTTAGACCACTCAGTTACGCGGAAGACAAAAAATCTTCCGAATAAACAAGCTTTTAAGGTACGCTTCGCAAAGTCGATCGGGACTATGAAAGAGAGAGAAATTAATAGGGAATTCAAAGGACAAAGGAGAGTTGAGATTTATACATTGTATACGAACAGAGGTGCCTTCAGCACTTTCATTGATGATGGAAAACTCTTCATCGTTGAGGCCTCTGTGTCGTACCAATGTTCTTAACGAGGATAGATGCTATTAGCCTGGTTCACCCCCAAGACGAGGAATCTGAAATATAAAAAAATGGAGGACGTAACACAGCATAATGAAAACATAACATTCATGTTGTCCTTTTGTGCAGATCAGCTGGGAAAAGTTTAATCAAAATTGATTCACAGAGAACCGAAAAATCTTAACTTTCCCCACCAAGCTATTAACGCGGTTCAGGATGAATATCTCACGTAATTGGTTAGATAGAACCGACCTAACCCTCCAGAGGGAGATATTGTAGGTCAAATGGGTGTATTTTACATTCGAATCACGATGGGTCAGTTACTTGTGACTGTTTAAGAGAGGAGGAAGTCACCCTGAGTTCACTTGCCGAACGCAAGTTCAGGGATGAGACGTTTTGGCTTAAAGGGGCGGAGGAAATTCCTAAAAATTCCTGAGCAATCGAGTCTTTCAAATAAATTGCTACGTCACACCCGTTTAATCCGATAGGGCGAAAGTAGAATTCGCCCCTGTGTATTTTCGTGCGTGAATAAGAGTATGTTTTTTGTTTCCTAATTAAGTGTTCGAATGACAATTAAAAAGGAGTTTATATGCATCAGGTTGGAATCAAACGTGATAAGGTAGGTGTTTTTTTTATTTACGATGGAAGATGTAATTAGTTTGGGGAAATGGGAGAAAGGATGAAGTTAATAATGATTAGATATTTACGATAGGCCAATTTGGTGTTATTTTTTTTACCTGTACATAGTTATCTAGAGCATACAAGTCAAAGGAAAATGTAGGTGACATCTATTGCTGGTTATAAATAATAGATTAGTCTGTTGATGTGTATATTCCCGCTGATTAATTTTTCAATGCGAGAAAAAGTTATTACAAAATTTGCTCTAAAATTGCTTTTTTCTCTATTAATTTCTAATCTTATGGTATTAGGACGGTTAGATTATGTCATGATTGAGAATCGTTCGATCACAGTAGGGGTAACATGTAATCCAAGGGGATTACAATTTGGCAAGATTAAGACCTCATCATGCCCACGGCAGGGTATAAACACACTGTGTTTTCATTTTAATAGATGATCTACTTCTATAATTGCGTTAAAGGACGAGGAACTTAATCTAAGGGTAGTCTAAGGTTGTGCATCATTTCATTCTGTTTCTAGGGGGGAAGGCGTCTTGAACGATTTCAACTCTTCTGGGAGTCACGCGTGAGATAGTTTGAAACTGTACGATGAGGAAAAGACCCCGAATCGAATGAGTTCTAGCTTAATTTGATGGGTTGTTAGCAAAAGTCTCTGGTACCTGTTTTTATGGATATCGTCTCTTTCAAATTAACATTTCTCCGTTGTCATAACGAGTTGCTAAGAGAGGAAGGCGAAGGTAGAAGAGTGGCTAGAAGGAAGTAATGAGAGTTATAAAGTCAAAGACGGTAGTGGGGAGGATTTGAAACCAGATAGAAAAAACGCGCATCGAGAGACGAGAGAGAGAAAGAGAGACAAAATATAGATAAACCTAGAAAGACAAGCAAAAAAAACAAAACAGAAGGACGTTCATAGACTTCTATTCGTTTAAAATATTTCGAGGTTTTCATTTTTCTATCCATTTTTGTTCAAATGCTTTGCTATCTAGAGCAGTCGTGGGTTATCCAATGCTATCATGGGCTAGCAATCGAGGGCTAGCGTGAGCCATTGAAAGCGACCATGGGGTAGCGAGCGCTAGCGTACGTTATCAATAGAAATCGGTGGCTATCGAGGGCTATCCTGGTCCATCAAGAGGTATTCTAGACTAACACGTGATATAGAGAGATATCTAGGCCTATCTAGACGTACTCGTATGTAGAGCTGTGTGTATAAGTATACGCAACACATATGATTCGTATTTTAACCGATTTTTCGGTTTAAACTTCACTTGCATAATGTCTAGGTATTGTATAAGCTTCCTACTCCATTGCAAGTAAAATAAAAGTGTGTATAACAATGACAAATATTTATTTATCGGAAAAAGGAAGAGCATAAAAAATGAAAACATGAAATTATTATTTGGTATGACCCCCTTTGGTCTCAATAACAGCCGTAAAGCGTTTCTTACAAGAATGTACAAGATTCGTACAGGTTTCTGAAGGGCTTTTTTCCACTCTTCTTCAGCAAACTTTTTCGATTCAATAATGATGCGCGTACTTCTCCTGCGCAGAGACTTCTTCAGCTCCTGTCCACAGATGTCCCATGGATTTCTAATCTGTGATTTAAAAAGGCCACTTGAATACAGTTTTATGGTATTGTGTTAGGTATTTACGATGAGATTTTCTGCTACGTTTGGGATCGTTGTTTCGTTGAAAGGTCAAATGCCCTCTAAGTCCCAGTTTAGTTGTCGATCGCTTCACGTTTTCATCCAGTATGTGCTGATAGTTTTCAGAATTCATGGTTCCATCTATCGCTTTTAATGCGTAAGTGTCTAGCAGCAGGAATGGTTAACAGTAGGAATGGTGTTCTTTTCTATGAGGGCTTCGCCAGATCTCCACCAAAAGTACCGTTCGTCGTTTTTATAAAAAAGCTCGAGTTTTGTCTCATCTAACCATAGTATTTTAGCCAATTTAGCTTGGCTATCTCCCAGATGTTCTTTAGCAAATACCAAGCGGGCCACTTTATGAGCTCTCTTCTAGGGACACGTCCATGAAATCCTTCTCGGTGTAAATAATATTGGATTGTTGAAGCGGGTACATCCCTAGAGGTGCAGCAAGATTTGCTCGTAACTCATTTTATGAAATCTTAGGATTGATTCTGCCTTCAGTAAAGACCGAACATCTCTAGCGTTCAATTTATTTGGTCGATCTTCACGCGAACGATTAACTATTATACCATTTGATTTATACTTCACAATAATGTTCATTACAGAACAGAATGTTTCTGCTAGCACATAGGCACGAAAAAAGGATTCAAACTTAACAAATATACAAATGGTGCCCTGCATTAGATTTCGTGTCCAATGTTGCCTATCCTTATGTACGCAGTTGTATCTATGGGTATCAAGAGCTATTCAGAGATACCGACAGTTATGAGGGTTATCGTGGACATGCAAGGGCTATAGTGAGCTATATAGGGCTAGAGTAGAATACCGAAGAGTATATAGAGCTCTCACCGACTATCTAGAGCTATGGTGGACTCTTGAGATATATCTCAAAGCCACGTAGTATTGACTATTTGATGACATTGAAAAGTAGTCGCAGCTGTGATCTCGCTGGCGGTTCCCAGAATGAAATATAGAGAAAAAATAATAATTTGAAAAGAGTTCTCCTTTTATTGTTCTATTCCGTGATGCTTCTTTGTTCTCTACTTCTCCTTTTATTGTTATGTTCCCGGCTTCTTCTTTTATTGTCCAGTTACCTGTTTTTCCTTTGATTATTGTTTCCTTCTAGTTCTCCTTTTATAGGTCTGTTCCCTGCTTCTCCTTTGCTAGTTTTATTCTTTGCTTCTTTTATTGTCCTATTCCCGGCTTCACATTTTATTGTTTTGTTCCCTGCTTCTTATTTTGTTATTCTGTTACATGCTGCTCCTTTAATCGTTTTGTTCCTTGTTTCTTCTTTGATTGTTTTATTCCTTGCTTCTCCTTTTTATTGTTCTGTTCCCTGCTTCCTCGTTTTATTGCTCTGTTCCATGGTGCTCCTTTTTTATCCTGTTCCCTGCTTCTCATTTTTGGTTGTGTTCCCTACCACACCATTTTAGCCATTTTGCTACGGTACTCTAGCCATTTTGCTACGTCATTTTAGCCATTTGCTACGTCATTTGAGCCATTTACTAAGGCATTTTAGTCATTTTTCTGCGGCACTGGAAATTTTGCTATAGTGCTTTAGCTATTTGGATATGGCAATTTAGCCATGTATCTATGGCATTTTATCCCATTCGCTAAAGGAGAGTATGCCAATGTAAGTCATACGTACGTCTTGTTTCTATAGTGCCCTTAGAAGTGAATTAGAGTCGATTGAATTGAAGGGCGCGGCGATTTGCCATCCTGGCCGCCATGCTGACGGGACTCAGCACCCCGTCCGACCCCAGCTTAGCCTCTTCTCCTTGCTTCAGACACTTGTGTTTCCCCGCTGTTTCCTCGCTTTTCATACAACCTATCCCACAACTTTCTTTGGTCAGCCTCTAATTCCACAGGGTAGATCCTGACCTTCTTCTCAGCCAACTATCCCGGATAGGGGCTGAGGGGGAAGGGGACAATGTTCCCTTTACCCCTGAGTTCCGGTTTGGGATGGTCGGTTTTTAACAACATGCTTCATCCCCACCCATACCTTCCTCACATCCCTTTTCCTTCTCTCTTCACACTCTATCAATTTTATGCCGTGTCCAAGGTGGAGCCGCCATGCTGAGGGACTGCCAGGCCACCAGGCGGGAGGGGTGATCCAAAATGGCGGCCCTGGCTCTGCCAGGCCTTTACTCACCCTTCGCAGAGTGAGCCACTGCGTGGGGTGATTAACGTTTGCATCCCGTACAAAAAAGGGTCACCATGTCCATGAATGAAAATTTGCCAAAACCAAACTCTCTCTCCATTTCCCCTTTAAGAACAACGGAGCCGCCCTCAGGAAGCTGCACAGAGAAAATGGAGGTTTTCCCCCTGTGGTTTCTAAAAGGACCCTCCATAACTCTTCAATCGGAGAGGAGGCTTACTACTCTCCAGTGCCTACGGGTGCAGGGGGCTCCCCCTCACCCCCTTCCTTGGAGTCACCACGTGACTCCATCTCAAATCTAGCAGTCCCGTCTTTGCTTTCACAGGGGACTGCCAGGAAAGCCAGCAGGCAGCCTATAACTGGCCGCTCCTAGTTTAAGCGGCTCGGTAGGGCAAACCCCCTTAGGGGGGAGAGGGAAGAAAAACCCCATCGGCCACTTCCCTCTAAATACCTGCTAGCCAAAATATTTAATCTAGCGGGGTTGAAGGCCTATGCCTCCCCAAATAACATGGAAAAAACTGTCAATACCTGTGATGTCCTGGGGGTGGCCAAATGGAGGATCCCCTCTGAAATAGACATGCTCCTTGACGCAGCCCAGCCTCAAAAGGTGGGGCCTTCCATGGGGGCAGATTCGAGCTCGGCATCAAACACCGAGCCCGATTCTGCTCCTGTGAGAGGCCCTCGCCAAAAGGATCGGGCTGCTAAGACATCACAAGAGTTGGAGGAATCTCCTCCTCCAGCCGGTGCCCCCACAACTGCTGGGACCTTCACTATCTGGGCGAAGGACATTACAGAGGCTGGCCCATCTAGAAGAAGCGGGTCCATTCCCCGACCTCCTCTCCTAAAAAGAAAGTGACTAATAAAAAAGACCAAAAAGACTCGAAGTTCGTCTCCCTCCACGGGGGCCGTGGGGACGGACAGGGCCGCTAACATCTTTGAACGAGACCAAGCCTAAATCTGCACGTCTGGTCCCGGTGCTCGCCTGGACGGGGAATCCAAAAATAAGACCAGAAGTGCGCAGATCGGAACCTCGATCACGTCGGGGCCCCTCATTCAGAGGTTACCTGGCGTTTTCGAGCCCGCTGGCTTTAAACGCTTGATAGTTATTTGCTCCACTGATGACAGCATGTTGGCCAAGGGCAACATGATCCATCAGAGGAGATCTTTAGCTAGTATAATTGGTAGAGAGCCAAAGGTGACCCTTTTCTTGTACGGGAGCCTTCTGGCGAATGCGGCGCCCCCCTCCGTGGCGGCCAAGATAAGTGCTCTTCGGACACTTTATGCCACCTCGGTCAGTGTGACGCCGCACTCTACCATGAACTTTGTGAAAGGAGTAGTTTATGCGAGGGAACTCGTGAACTACTCCATAGAAGATATCACTCTAGAGCTAGCGAACCACGGGGCGGTCAAGGTGCAGCGTGTGATGAGAAAACAGAGAGGGGCCTGCAGATCCACCCCTACACTCTTCGTCACGTTCGACTGTGACAAGCTCCCTGAGTCGGTGCGTGCCGGTTGCTACCACTACCGCGTGAAAGCATTCGTGCCACTGCCACGGGGGTGCTATTACTGTCACTGCTTTGGCCATACGAATCGCTCATGTAGACATGCAAAGTCGGGGTCACCCGAAGTCTGTGTAAATTGCTCCAAGGCCGCATACTATAAGTCCAAATCGTGTGTGGCCAAGTGTGTCAATTGCAGAGAGCCGCAACCCCGCTTCTTCGAAGCAATGTGGTGCATATTTCCTTGAGAAAGAAATCCTGGCCGTTCAGGCCCAGGATCGACTCTAATTCCACGAGGCTAAGGACTTGGTCCTGGCGAGCCATGCTCTGCCTGGGACGTCATATGCCTCAATAGTTAGAAAGACACCCTCTGCTCCTATTCCATCCAGGCCAACGAGCACGGTTGTTTCCGCACCCATTCGGAGCCCTTCTGCAAGTTCTTCTAAACCCGGGCGCTCCCCTGGTATAGCTGGCGGCACAAAGGGTTCACACCCAACTCGGCTAAAATCAGGTCCACCCCTGTTCACCCAGCGTGACTGTTTCCCGTAAGGCAAAAAGGCCACGCGCCTCCACCGAGTCGTTAGACTCACAGGAGGCAACATCCCTGAAGTTGGTCGTCAGGCCTTCTTCCGCGGTTCCTAAAGCTGCTTCCCGAAAGGAGGACAGCAAGAAAGGAGCTTCGGCTCCTTCGTCCACGCCTAGTGGTGGGCTGGGTGGCTCGGAGACGGTGGTTCCTCGAAAAGAGGGCCCCCCGCCTCCAAAGCCGCAACGCCTGCCTAAGGTTTCTAGGCGAAATAAGGAAAGACTCGCATGACGAGCCCAACCTCCCCCAATAAGTCCTCGAAGGCGACAGCGCCTTCAGCACTTTGTCCGGCCAACAGCGCCTGAGGTTCTGCCTCCGGGAAGCGTATGGCCATTCCTGTAAGGGTCTTCTGTTCGAAGAGGGCCCCCGCGTCTCCTCCGAGTTAGGCCTGGAGGGCATATTTTTTCAATTTAATTGCCGTGGACTCCAGGCCAACTTGGAGGAGCTGCGGAGGTTTGTCTCGTCCCGTCCCCCGTTAGCTATTTTTTCTGCTGGAGACCATGCTAGGCGCGTGCCCCCTGCCCGCCCTCCCGGAGTATAAGGGTTTTGCGACCCCACCAACACGAGATGGGGGCCGGGCTGGGGGATGCGTGGTTTACACCCGGCACGATGTCTCCGTTCTTCTTTTCACTTTAGACACCTCCTTTCAGGCAGTGGCTGTGCAACTTAACCTACACAATCCATCGTCAGCTGACTTTGACGCGGAGTAATTCCGCCGCGTCGTGGCACGGTTGTCGAGGCCCTTTCTCTTGCTTGGAGATCTTAACGGCAGACATCCTCTCTGGGGGGACTACCCAATAAATCCCAGGGGAAAATCCTTGCTGATCTGATTAAAGAGCTTGATATAGGTGTCCTAAATGTGGATGAGTTTACGCATCACTACACGAGAACCGCTTCATTTTCTTGCCTTAATCTATCTCTGTGCTCTCCGGATGCACAGCCTGATTTTGATTGGTGGTGGTCGATGACCTCCATGGTAGTGATCACTTTCCCATTTATATATCATTTTCTCGGCGGCTGCCGCCTGAGAGCTCACCTTGGTGGTGCTTAGCGCGGGCGTGGTATCCTGCATTTCAGGAAATAATTGAATTCTCTATCTCAGTCGAGGAGTTTCGGTCGGTAGATGAGGCCGTTGAGTTCTTCTCCGCTAACCTTATCGCTGCGGGCCTGACTACTATTCCCAGAACGTCTGGCCGTTTTTCACGCTGACCACTCTCTTGGTTGTCGGCCGAGTGTGAGACGGCCCTCAAACAGAAGTGTTATACCAACATGGGCTATAAGCGCCGCCCGAACGATTTCATTGTCAGTAAATTTCGTTGGGCTAGGGCTAGGTTCCGGTATATTTCGAAGTACGCCCGCCGCTCTTCTTGGCCGGCATACGTTTCTTGACTTAACGGGAAGAACCCTTTAGCAGAGGTGTGGAAGCGAGTCAAAAGGATTCGGGGCAAGTTCTCGCAGGATCCTCCTCCAATTCTCCTGGAGAATGCGACCGCAATCTCGGACCCCGCGTCTGTGACGGAATCCTTCGCGACCGCTTTCTCCGCATTCTCTAGCCGGAATGTTGCTCCGCCAGCATTTAATGCACGTCGTGATGTCGTGAAAGGCCACTAGCTGGACTTTACCTGAGAAAGCAGAACTCTTTAAACGACAGGTTTACTCTGAGTGAGTTGCGTTCCGCTCTTGCTTCGTGCGCGGACACCGCCCATGGTCCGGAGGATGACCTGTACGCCATGCTTCGACACCTGGGTGAGCGAGGCATGGCCTTTGTGCTAGAATTTTTCAACAGGATATGTGTAGAAGGTAACCTCCCAGACTCTAGGCGAATCGCTACTGTGCTAGCCTTTCGAAAACCGGGGAGAGATCACTCTACTCCGACCGGTTTCCGCCTAATCTCTCTAACCTCTTGCGTGTGCAAGTTGATGGAGAAATTGGTAAATGTTAGACTAGCTTTTTTTCTGGAGAGCGGAGGCCATTTGTGTTAGGCGCAGTGCGGCTTCCGCAAGTTCCATTCGACGTCAGATGCTCTGCTTCGACTGGAAAATGCTGTCTGCGATGCCTTCCTTCGTAGACAGCACTTCGCCACGGTTTCTTTCGATTTGGAGAAGGCTTATGATACCGCATGGCGATACGGTATCATGGAGACCCTCCACACGATGGGAGCGAGGAAACGCCTCCCGGTCTTTATATCTGAATTTTTGCGAAATCACCGATTCCGCGTACGGGTGGGGGGAGCCCTCTTCGGCCTAATGGAACAGGAGGACTGTGTCCCGCAGGAAAGTGTCCTCAGCGTTACACTCTTTCGATCTCTTTTAGCGCGGCCTAGATGCCAACTGTGGAGCGTCGACTCCAACAGGCATTAAACTGCATCTCTCGCTATGCCAAAGCGCACAGGTTTTTTTTTTTTGGCCAAAACTCAGGTGGTGCACTTCTGCCACCATCCACAGCTCCACCCCGACCTAGATTTGTTTTTTAATGGGGTGCGCCTGGAAGTGGTTGAATCGCACCGTTTCCTTGGTTTTGTATTTGACCGACACCTCACCTGGGTCTCATATTCGCAGCCTTAGGGTCTCTTGTACCCGCGCCATGGATATTCTTCGTTCCGTAACGTTTGAAGCTCGACTACGGATGTGAGTTTTATGCATTTACAGCCGAGCGTCTATTGCGGAAGGTGGACTTGATACACCACACCGGCCTTCGCTTGGCAACCGGTGCCTTCCGCACTTTCCCCATTGAGAGCCTGCTTGTCGATGCTGGAGAGATACCATTATCTATGCGCTGTGCCCAGTGCATTACTTGCCTGTACGCACGAGCGCAGCGTCTCCCTTTGTCGCCAACGGTTCTCAAAGCATCCACAGCTGATCTCGACGGTGCCTATGCCGCCGATAGACGTAAGTCATACCCTAAGCCCTTTGGGTTTAGGGCTAGGAAACTCCTTCTAGCTCTCGGGCCGGTGGTGCTCCTGGTTTTGCCCAGAACGCCACCCTGGAGGGTACCATATTTGGATATTTGTCGCCCCCCCCTCTGCTCCCAAAGCTTGTAGAGCGCCGGGAGTATTGCGTTCAGCCTTTTTGTAGCACATCCCGTGTGACGCTGGAACAGTGCCAGTGTATACGGATGGCTCCAAGTCCGAAGAGGGGGTCGGCTTCCACGCTGTATCCCCTCTGTTTGAAGTCAGCGGGGCTCTTCCGAGCGGTGCGTCTGTCTTCACGGCTGAGTTGGTGGCAATACACCACTCTGTATGGAATATTACGCGAGGTGCCTACTTCGGAGACCGGATCGTGATTTATAGCGACACACAGAGCCCCCTGAGTGCTCTCGGGGCATTGGAATCTCCGCACCCTTTAGTTCACGACATTCGTCACACCACGCTTTATTGAGCCGGGTGGATGTCGAGATTATCTTCTGCTGGGTTCCTGGACATGTAGGAATTGCGGGGAATGAGCGTGCCGACGAAGGCGCCAAAGAGTTTGCGAGGACCAGGCGACCGGACCAGCATTTTGCTCTTCTACACTCAGACTACATTGGAGGAATACGGGCAGCTCTTTGGACTGCTTGGCAAAGAAGATGGGAGACGGTCCAGGAGAACTTAAAGTTACGTGCCATTGCGCCGCGACTGTTCCCATGGGCCTATCTCCCAATGCCACGATGGCTTCAGGTCCCTTTCTGTACTCTCCGAATCGGGCACACTCGTGTGACGCATCGCCATTTAATGGAGCGCTCGCCTGCGCCCTATTGTGACGACTGCGTCGCCCCCCAGACTGTTCGGCACATTCTTGTCGAATGTCCCAGTCTGGGTGGTCTTCGCGCACGTTACCTGTCCCGGTACCGGGATGGGCGGGGTAGCTACCGCCTCTCCCTTGTACTCGGGACGAGTACGTGCACATTGACTGAGGGGGGGGGGGGGAGGCGGGCCTTTTCCCTTTTATTTAACTAGTTTTTTTGTTTTCTTTATAGGTCGCACGTTTCTACGCTCGGGGGACCTCGCCCCGACGCAGGAGCTTGCTTCCTGCTCGTTGCCTTTACCTTTTTTTTATTTTTAGTGTTATTTTTTGTTTGTCTTTTTTAATTTGATTTTAAAGTAGCCTAGTACTAGACAGTTTTTTATACGGCAACTAATGCCCAAGTAGGCAGTCGCCAGATGAGCTCTTAAAAAAAAATGCATTTACTCACAAAGTGAGAACAAATTATTTAAAGAGTAAATTATTTTATTAAGAACTTTATTATTATAAAAGACAACAGACAAGTTTTTCAATAGATTACAAAGATGTTAGACCAATAAAAAAAAATAGGTAATATTTCATGCAATTAATAGCAAGAAAATTGTCAGAACAGCTGAAGATCCCGTAACAATCGACCTTATTAGAGCGATGAGAGACCGACGAAGGAATCCGTAGGAAATTCTGTGCACAAAATGTCATAATTCTCTTTCCAAAAAAGACGATTGTCTATTGAAAGTAAAAGAGAATAGACGATTGTCTATTGAAAGTAAAAGAGAATAGAGGATTGTCTATTGAAAGTAAAAGAGAATAGACTTAAGTGGACATTGAAAGATAATTAAGCGCCATTATTCTTTAAATGGTTAAAATCGATGGTATCGGGGCTCGACCTTTAGAGGTTAGGGACTCATGGACTCCCTTATTTAGCTACTCACCAAGTACTATAATTTGGTCAGGTACGTTATATTTTACGTGGGAAATTGTTGTTTATTTTGTTGTTCATTTTTTGTTTATTTTGTTTTTCATTGTGCTGTTTATTTTGTAGTTCATTTTGTTGATTATTTTGTTGTTAATTTTTTTTCATTTTTTGTTTGTTTTTTTGTTCATTTTGTAGTTTATTTTTTGGTTTATTTTGTGGAGCAATTTTTACTATGGAGGATTCTTGCACGTGTTATCATAGGACCAACTTAGCCTTGAAATTAGTCGAGTAGACTTAGTAATTCTACCATTTAGTCCTTTGGTAACAAGGTCAGCAGACCTAAGTCGCGTGCTCTCAATTATTCTGACTTATGAACTTATTACCATACGAACTTCAAAACCTTCAATATTTTCCCGGACTAACCTTGAGAAGACCTTGGAAGTTACATCATTCGAAGGAACAATGTGAAACAGCAAAAGGGGCTTCAAATTTCGTTAGAATCAGTCGAATATTTACGATGTTATTGCCAAGAAACACATTGAAAAGTAAAATGGTTACCATCTGACCGACGACCTACGCTCAGACATAGTAACTTATAGAATCGCGTCCACGCGACTAAAAATATTAAGATTTTTTTTTATTTTTCCTCATTTCGTCTTAATTTCCATGCTTATGTAATAAGCTGGAGCCTACTTTCACCTCATATTTTAGGTTATTTTTAATTGGGTGAATAAAAGCGGGTGATTGACCTTTTAAATGCGGTCATATTTGGACTTAGAGGACTTGATTTACCTTCCAAACCACTCAATTTACCTTCAAACCCCCTCAATTTACCTTCAAAACCTGTAATTCACCTTCAAAACCTCTCAATTCACCTTTAAAACCCCTAATTCACCTTCAAAACAACACAATTCACCTTCAAAACAACACAATTCTCCTTCAAAACAACTCAATTTACCTTCAAAATCCTTCAATTCACTTTCAAAACAACTCAATTCACCTTCAGAACAATTCAATTCACCTTCAAAAAAACTCAATTCACCTTTAAAACAACTCAATTCACCTTTAAAACAACTCAATTCACCTTCAAAACCTCTCAATTCACCTTCAAAACCCCTAATTCACCTTCAAGATAGCTCAATTCTCCTTCAAAACAACTCAATTCACCTTCAAAATCCCTCAATTCACCTTCAAACCCCCCTCAATCCACCTTCAAAACCCCTCAATTCACCTTCAAAACAACTCAATTCACCTTCAAAACAACTCAATTCACCTTCAAAATCCCTTAATTCACCTTCAAAACCCCTTAATTCACCTTCAAAACCCCTCAATTCACCTTCGAAACCCCTCAATTCACCTTCAAAACAACTCAATTCACCTTCAAAACAACTCAATTCACCTTTAAAACAACTCAATTCACCTTCAAAACCTCTCAATTCACCTTCAAAATCCCTAATTCACCTTCAAGATAGCTCAATTCTCCTTAAAAACAACTCAATTTAACTTAAAATTCTCTCAATTCACCTTCAAACCCCCCCTCAATTCACCTTCAAAACCCCTCAATTCACCTCCCAAACCCCTCAATTCACCTTCAAAACCCCTCAATTCACCTTCAAAACAACTCAATTCACCTTCAAAACAACTCAATTCACCTTCAAAACCCCTCAATTCACCTTCAAAACAACTCAATTTACCTTCAAAATCCCTCAATTCACCTTCAAAACCCCTCAATTCACCTTCAAAATCCCTCAATTCACCTTCAAACCCCTCTCAGTTCGTATTTGTTCTCACTCTAAAACCCTTCAATCAGATTGTTCTGCAAGCATAGGATTTGCAAATAATCGCCTTTAAATGGTATTAGATCCCTCTTTTACATTTAATCCAATCAAAGCGTAATTCCAAGATTGTTCAAGGACGGATATTAATTCTATTTGTAAAAAAAATGAAAACCAACGGTGACATGTTTACAGAAAAGCTTTGTTAAAAATGAATTAAAAATGAAGTCAAAGAGATGTGAAACTAAGGGAAAAGTACACAGTTCGAATAATTTAAAAAAGGGACTATTAGGGGCGCGGAATCGGGTACGACTATTTTCCTGATAGTGGCCCCATTTGAAATGAAATAGGCTCCATTATGGGGCCTCAAAGAGATAAACTGTGTTTTGATTGAAAAAACAATCCCTGAATTCTTTGGATTGTTTTTCTCTAAATACAATCTTTCAAGTGTAATCAGTGCAGCTGACATCTATAGGATTGCGCGCCCTCTTGATCCACACACCCATAGGTGAGCATGCGGTTATATATCTTGCCCACATTTTCACACTCTCCTGCTTCACGACTTTCTTTTCACATCTTTCTTTACGTGCTTTCTATGGGAGACCTCCTCGTTGATTTTTGCTTTAAATTATATATATATATATATATATATATATATATATATATATATATATATATATATATATATATATATATATATATATATATATATATATATATATATATTTAATGTTACTTTTTAGTTTTAATATGCCTATTTTTACAACGTCTAAGCCGATATAAGTGGCTTTGCTATTTTTTATAGTATATTTTTTTTTATAAATCCCCCCAAAAAACAACAAAAAAATCCAAGAGAAATTGATAAAAACCATTACTCATAAAACGTATCGTAAATTTTGGATTGGAAATGTGATTCATGTGCTTCATTTACCGTAATTGGGGCTCTAATTTTGAGGCAATTTTTTTGACCGAATTTTTCAGAAGGGGGGGAGGAAGGTATTATATTTATAAAACTGTTCATTAAATTGCCCCATACCCCTCTAATTTACCCCTACGTCGTGAGTGAAATGCTGCTGTTGCATAACCTCGCTCCACAACGAGATCTGTGAACTTTTTATCATATATATATATATATATATATATATATATATATATATATATATATATATATATATATATATATATATATATATATATGGTTAAAAATCACGAGAGATAACGCGTGAATAAGTATAAATATTTGGTTGTACGACGTGTAGGGAAAAAGAAAGATTGATTGGAGCTCGTACTTTCGTTATCTTAATAACATTTTCAAACTCACAATGGCTTATAAAATAGAGACACACCGTGTTTATACAAAACAATGTTTTCCCTCTAAAATCAGAGGGTCAGATTGTTTATGACCTCTGATAAGTTTGATTTGAGGAAGAAAGATACACTGGATCTAAAGAAAACAAACCGGGGCTACTATTTACATTCCTCTCCTTAAACCGCCCTTTAGAGTTTAGACCACTCGGCTACGCGAAAGACAAAAATCTTCCGACGAATAGACAAGATTTTTAAAGCACGCTTCGCATAGTCGAACGAGAAGGAGAAAGAGAACTAATTGGGGATTCAAAGGACAAAGGATAAATTGAGATATATACATATATATATATATATATATATATATATATATATATATATATATATATATATATATACACCCTGTTTGTCTCTGTCTATCTGACTGTTGATATCTTTCTACCATTGTTTCACTGTTCCTTATACAGTATCTGCCATCTCTTTTCTTTTTCTAACCTAACCTAACTTAATTAATTGCCACACATAAGAAGAATTTAATGGATTAACGACTAAAGGCGCTTCGTACTCAGGCTCAAGGATGAAAGTGCCAAAAAGTTAGGTGGTGCGGTGGGGGGGGGGCTGAAAGACAAAATTACATCACCTAAACAGGATTTAGAAGGATTAGGATTATTACAAAATAATCCCAGGAACAAGTGAGTATAAAAGAGTCGGACACGACACCATTTCCGATCCTTATGTGCACCATGGAACAACCATGCTGCAGTTAACATCTGGCCGATTGCGTAGCCTCTGGGTCTTAACCCCTACAGGGGGTTCCACCTTATTTTTTTTAAGGGAGGTTCTCGTAAAGTTGCGTGACCCGAGCGTCCCTAGTAGCCCCCTCTAAATTACTCGGTCTATGTACTATCAACACACTCTCACTTCTCCCAGCTTCACACCTTTGAGACCATCCTCACCTTATTGGACTTTATGTAGAATATTCCCTCGTTGGTTTCCGTTTACAATAGGAGTTTTTACCACCGATTTACATTCAGTATATTTTTTTATTTATGAGTGGGGGCTTACTACTTAACGTGGGATCTGAACCATGGGTATCTATAACGTATGGAAGCGGCCAGAAAGTCGACCCATCCGGCGACTAATTACACCCAATGTATATTAACCTCGCTAGAATGTGGCATGATCCCCTCAGTGGTTTTAAATCGGAGCAAAATATTCAGTTGAACGTCGAAAACTTTCCTCTGCTGAAACCAGTATGACTCCAGCGCCATCTGCTCTTCCTTGACCGATATTATTGGAAAGGGCGAGAACACCTTTTGTTTGTTACCCTAAAAGCAAACAGTTACCGAAAGAGGAGAGAACACCCTTTGTTTGTTACCCGAAAAGCGAACAGTTACCGAAAGATGAGGGAACACCCTCTGTTTGTTACTCGAAAAGCAAACAATTACCGAAAGAGGAGAGAACACCTCTGCTTGTTACCCTAAAAACAAACAATTACCGAAAGAGGAGAGAACACTTTTTGTTTGTTACCCGAAAAGCAAAAAAAAATACCGAAAGAGGAGAGGACACTTTTTGTTTGTTACATGAAAAGCAAAAAAAATACCGAAAGAGGAGAGAAAACCTTTTGTTTGTTACCCGACAAGCAAACAATTACCGAAAGAGGAGAGAACACTTTTTGTTTGTTACCCGAAAAGCGAACAGTTACCGGAAGAGGAGGGAACACCCTCTGTTTGTTACTCGAAAAGCAAACAATTACCGAAAGAGGAGAGAACACTTTTTGTTTGTTACCCGAAAAGCAAAAAAAAAAAACGAAAGAGGAGATAAAACCTTTTGTTTGTTACCCGACAAGCAAACAATTACCGAAAGAGGAGAGAACACTTTTTGTTTGTTACCTGAAAAGCAAAAAAAATACCGAAAGAGGAGATAAAACCTTTTGTTTGTTACCCGACAAGCAAACAATTACCGAAAGAGGAGAGAAATACTTTGTCACGGACAAGCAAACAATGGTCGAGTCTTTCCATTTTCCATGATTCCGAGAGGTTTCATGGGCTTATTTTGGCTCTCTCTTCCTCTTTTGCTCTTATATTTTAAGGTTAAGAAATAACGCCATACTGTGTAATGGTTTAACGTCCCATTTTTTTATTAATACTTTTTTTATTAAATTCTTTTAAAGTTAAAATATTTAAATCATTTAATGGGAGAACTCAAAGAAAATTCAATCATAATATAAAAAAATATCCTATAAATAGAACACCGGCAAAATATGGGTGAAATTATAGACATTCACTTTTTTATATAAAATTTTAACAGTCGTATTGATAGAACGAGGGGCGTTAATGGGTTTTAAGGCACACTTTTAACTAATCTATCTTCTCCTAAATATACAAAGTGTCCATCAAGTCTGAACTACATTTCATTTAATTTTAATTAAATTTTATTTAATTTTAACTACATTTTATTTAGTTGAAATATTAATAAATAAGACTAATGTGATATACGCCATTTGTGATATAAAGTTCGATTCGCTTTGCGAGTCACCCGATGAACGCGATTCATTAATTCCGAATTTCGGTAAATTTGTGCACATTCATTTATGAGGCGCTGTTACCTCAAGGTGTCTCGTATCTTTAATTTTCATTGAGTTCACCATTCTCTCTCTCTCTCTCTCTCTCTCTCTCTCTCTCTCTCTCTCTCTCTCTCTCTCCCCCTCTCTCTAGCATGCCCAGTAGAAAGAAGCCCAGGGTTACATAGTCACATAGTTATAGGGAGCAGTCAAGGACTAATTAGTCCACTCAAAGCTCAAAGGCCAGTCCCATACTGGTAAACCAGGAGATCAGAGGGGTAAATAAGGTCTGGTGAACGAGGAGGTCATTGTGATATTTCCTGTGTTCCGATTTTTGACACACCCTGTATATTATCGAGGAGAGTGCAGCTTTATCAAGTTCAAATGGCTACTTGCTGTACAATTTAGATTTACTGGCATTATAAGTTGAAGGAAATTGGCGAAGAATTGTTTATAAGGGTTTCAAGTAAGTGTTTAAGATGAATCCAAAAGAATTCAAAGGATCCGAAGGAAATTCAAAGGAAATGAAATGAGTATTTAATGATTTCAAAGAAATTTAGAAGATATCAATGAAATTACAAGAAATTGTTTTTGTCAAGATTTTTTTTTCAGGTGAAAGGGAACAGAATGTGTCATCAAGGATATTCGTCTCGCTGAAGTTTCATTCTCCCTCTACCCGTCAATGAGGACCCGGGGGAAAAGGAAAAGGTTTTGAAATATTTAGGTCAATTATATGACTACAGCTTTCGAGTTGATTGATGCATTGTAGTGTGATCGTTTAAGACATCATGTTATTGTCTAAGCAAAAATCCTGTATCTATAGAATGTTACGTGTGTAGGTGTACAGACTGCATACAAAAACGTCTGCATTTGGTCCCGCCCTAAAAGGATTTACTATCATTAATGTCTACATTCCTACTATGTGCAACTATCGAGTCAAATCTAAAGAATAGTTAATTTAAAAATGCCGTATCAGGCCGAAAGGGAGGTAGGTCCATTTTAAAATTGAAGTACTAGCGGGTCTCATTCACAGCCTTCTTTCTGTTGTGCGCGTGTAATGAGAGGAAATTGCAGTCAAAACATTTAAAAATGAATTTGATGTTGTTTGGACTGAAATTTTATTTCTTCACTTCTCGGAAAGTTTTTTTTTACTATTATTAATTCATTCATATATTCATCTAATTTAATTAAGACCAAGAAATAGCAATAGATCCAATAAAGACCAACACAATTCGATGTTTGATCCTGTTGCTATGGTTATCAAGGCAACTTAAACTGAATGATGCTGTTATTAATATCCTCTGCTGGAAGAAAGTTCCAATAATTTATTAGTGACTGAATTATGTATTGAAATTCTTAAGGCCGTTTCACATTTCAGTGCGCGTAGTTAAGCTGCTTATGGAGAATAAACCGATTTCTTTCTGCACATATAAAGGGGCTACTGCTTTTGAGGAGTGAGCTGAATTTGTGTAGCTTTTGTGACAGTAACTTCCTTGCCACTTTCTCTCCTATTTTAGCCCAAGTTCTTTGCAACTTGTCTGCTATAAAATCAATCGAACTACCCCCTTTTCTACACAAGTCGAGAGAAATTAAATCTTTTCAATAACTCTTTAATAACAAATAATAAATATGACCACTTTGTAAATAATTGAATTGTATCGACCTTGTGATTCCACCAGTTTATATCAAGGCACGATAATGAATGTAGTTTGGATGGAAGTTGTGCTTGGGGCCTGAATGGAAAATATGGTTTAATTTGGTTGATACTTTGAAAAGACTACGTTCGTGTATAGTCACACTATAATGCTAAACAGGTAGTAATGAATGACTATCAAAGAGTATTTCTAAAGAGATAAGTTCTGGGTTTTAAATTTCAAAACCAGGAGGCGGAGTTAGAATTACTCTAACAAATTGATAGGCGGGGCTTAGTGACATCACGCTACGATAAAATGTTTGGAGAAACACTTACGACGACGAATGTTTGTCATCGTGTGTGTGCCTAAATTTGGATTGAGGAGTTCCTGTTGCTATTCTTTCTGGGGCATCCCAAAGCAAATGTTTATGCTCTTGCTTTAGGCACGCTGCGCAGGAGGGATATGTTCAGAATGATTTTTACGGAAGCGAGAAGCTTAGATATTTTTGTAAGCATACTGGTGCCGGAAAGTTTAATGCCAAATGGTGCTACTCATCCTATGAGACGAGGATAAATGCTAGAATGCTATCCTAGTTCATGATCCCTTCATTGTAGCCCTTGACCCAAGTTATGACTAGACACAAAAGCTCAACAAATTTGATCCTTACGATATCATTTTACAATATGTATGGTTTTAAATTACGATACAATTTCTTATTAGAATATAGACTAGTCAGGAATAGTCTAGAAAGTTCTAATGACCCTTTCTTCGGCATCGTAATCTCGACAGGCTTATTTTACAAGCGATCCTCGTGGCGAAAGGTAGCGAACTTTCTTCCGAAATCAAATTGAGAATAATTACGTAATTCAAATTTAAGATGAAATACAACAAGATTTCTGAAGAACGAAATCTGCCTAAATCTACAGTGGTCAATAATAAGAAATTGGAATTAGAGACAACGGAAAATTTCCCTCGTTAGTGTCGTCCTCAGAAAATTCCATTCTGCACGGTTCGGAGGACCTTAAGTTCTTATAAAAATAACGCTAGTATGACTAGGAGGGAGATAACGATCATTTAGGAGAGGAAGGAACCGATAGTGGCCAATATATATATATATATATATATATATATATATATATATATATATATATATATATATATATATATATATATATATATATATATAACTGTATCACGAAAATAAGGAACGTGAGGAATTTATGAATAACGTTACAGCCACGAGGAAAATGAAACAACGGAGAACTGCGAGGCCTTTTGACTAATGGTCCTTTACTAAGCAGACTAAAAGACAGGGAAAAAGAGAAAGATATTTATACACCTGATTAATGAAAATATGGGATATAAAGATTAAAAGGGGTGGGATTAGCAGATACCTGGAAAAATCCTATTAACGAGATGAGCCGTCAGGGTTAAACAAAAAAAAAAAAAGTTTACGGGTTACAAAAAAAAGCGGGGGGGCAATGTTTGGGAATCACATATGCAATATGAAAACAAAAAAAATTTACACATGATAACTAGAAAATATGAACAAAAGAAAAATATGAGGAAAGGTTTTTTTTATAAATAAGCTAAAATAACCTCTAGGTGGTAATCATTAATTCAGAAATTTTATCTTTAAAATCATTCTTAAACATTCTTTTGATACAAGGGTCCAAAAAATACATTTCAGGGCTGAGATTAAAATTCGAAGTCAGTTGTATAAATGCCGATTCTAAAAGATTTCGTGAAAAAAAGTCATTTGATTTGGCAATCACAGAACTCTCCTTCCAATTAATACGATGGGAATTTTCACTCAAATGGATAAAAATGGCATTTGATGTTTGCCCAGTGCTTACAGAGTACTTATGTTGCTTAATACGCACATTCAGATCCTTGCTAGATTGCCCAATATAAAATGAAGGGCAATCCAAACAAGGGATTTTATAAATTACGTTATTTGTTTCATTAGGGCAATTTTTTATTAACATTCTTTTTAAAGTATTAGTATAAGAGAAAACAAGATTTACATTAAGTGTTTTTAACAATGTTTTTACGGTTTCAAAGCCATTAAAATAAGGTAAAATGAGGATATTCTTGGGCGCTTCCTTCTCAATAATACTTTTGTTATAAAACTTTTTGGGGGCTTTATTATAAAAAATATCAAGTATATTTTCTTGGTAAAAACACACAAAGAAAACAACCCTATGCGGCCTATTATTAGCACAGTTGGTTCAGTTTCATATAAATTTTCAAAATATATTGCCAAACTGTTGTCCCCTTTACTTGGAACAATATCCGGTTCTCATATACTAAACTCCCTTAACTTAGTAGAAAAATTAAATGAAATTACTATTTTCCCCAATGATAGGTTGGTAAGTTTTGACGTTTGCTCTCTCTTTACCAAAGTCCCTATTGATTCCATTTTAGATTATCTTAGTAATGAGCTTACTCATCATGAATTACCTCTATCTGTAAGTCATATTATTTCACTCATTAAGTTGTGAATTTGTGACTGTATGTTCGTTTTTAATGGTGAATATTACCAACAAATATTTGGTATGGCAATGGGCAACCCCTTATCTCCCCTACTCTCAAATTTGTATATGGAATTCTTCGAAAAACAATATTTACCTAATATCATTGATATCCCCTTAAAGTGGTATAGATATGTTGATGACATTTTAATTATTTTGCCTTTTAATATTGATGTAAATAATTTGCTTTCCAATTTAAATAACCAGGTACCTTCCATAAAATTTACTGTTAAATTAAAGAAAGACAATTGCCTTCCATTCTTAGATGTCTTAATACATAGGGAATCATTTAATTGCAATTTTAGTATTTATAGGAAACCAACCAACAACTTAACCTATGTCCATTTTTATTCAGGCCACCATCTTAATATTAAGATATCAATTTTTTCCTCTATGTTTTTACGTGCGTTGCGCATTGTCAGTCCTCAATATTTGGATCAGGAAATTGAATCTATAAGAAAAATCGGTGCAGACTTGTGTTATCCAGAAAATATACTTGATATTTGTTATAATAAAGCCAAAAAAAAGTTTTATAACGAAAGTATTATTGAGAAGGAAGCGCCCAAGAATATCCTCATTTTACCTTATTTTAATGGCTTTGAAACCGTAAAAACATTGTTAAAAACACTTAATGTAAATCTTGTTTTCTCTTATACTAATACTTTAAAAGAATGTTAATAAAAAATTGCCCTAATGAAACAAATAACGTAATTTATAAAATCCCTTGTTTGGATTGCCCTTCATTTTATATTGGGCAATCTAGCAAGGATCTGAATGTGCGTATTAAGCAACATAAGTACTCTGTAAGCACTGGGCAAACATCAAATGCCATTTTTATCCATTTGAGTGAAAATTCCCATCGTATTAATTGGAAGGAGAGTTCTGTGATTGCCAAATCAAATGACTTTTTTTCACGAAATCTTTTAGAATCGGCATTTATACAACTGACTTCGAATTTTAATCTCAGCCCTGGAATGTATTTTTTGGACCCTTGTATCAAAAGAATGTTTAAGAATGATTTTAAAGATAAAATTTCTGAATTAATGATTACCACCTAGAGGTTATTTTAGCTTATTTATAAAAAAAACCTTTCCTCATATTTTTCTTTTGTTCATATTTTCTAGTTATCATGTGTAATTTTTTTTTGTTTTCATATTGCATATGTGATTCCTAAACATTGCTCCCCCCCCCCCCTTTCTTTTGTAACTCGTAAACTTTTTTTTTTTTTTTCTTAACCCTGACGGCTCATCTCGTTAATAGGATTTTTCCAGGTATCTGCTAATCCCACCCCATTTAATCTTTATATCCCATATTTTCATTAATCAAGTGTATAAATATCTTCCTCTTTTTACCTGTCTTTTAGTCTGCTTAGTAAAGGACCATTAGTCGAAAGGCCTCGCAGTTCTCCGTTGTTTCATTTTCCTCGTGGCTGTAACGTTATTCATATATATATATATATATATATATATATATATATATATATATATATATATATATATGTATTTATATATATATATATATATATATATATATATATATATATATATATATATATATATATATATATATATATATATATATATATATATATATATATATATATAAAGGAGAAAATGCAAGGTCTGCAGTTGGTAATAACAACCACCCCAAGGTTTACGGTATATTTAATTTCTGCCATTCCCCAACCATTTTAAAGTAGAAAACAAGATGCAGAAACCGACGCGAATGAGCACATTAAAGAAGAAATCAGAAATTTTTAAAAGCAAGAGAAAAAGGTATTGGAAGACAAAGATCAAGGAGAGCTAATGGCATTCATTGAAGGCATTCTATATTGATAAGACAGGAATAACGCCAAGGGGAAAAAAATTAAATATCCTGGTGACCAGTTGAAGCCGGGTCTCCCGATTACCGGTCAGTTGCTTTACCGCTAAGCACCAGGCACACTAAATCCCAGTAGGCTTCAGGAGACCACGCAGCTCTCCTGAATCTCCTCTTAATCTCCAACAAAGTTCAGTCCTCTTCCGGCTTGGCAAATCTCAAATGTGCAGAAGAATTGGAGGAGACCCCCCCCCCCCTCCTTTGCCCCAATAATTGCATTAAGAAAAATGAAGAAAAATAATGAAAATATTTAATAGAATAATTTGAGCTTAGATGTTTATATTCTTGAGAATTGCCTGCCCTCTCGGCCTTAACGCTTCCAGTTGCGTGCCCTCCTCGCCCCAGGGTTCATAGTTGCGTGCCCTCCTCGCCTCAGGGTCCAGAGGTGCATCCTCTTCTGGCCTCAATGCGTGCAGAAGTATCTGCGGCTATATATCTTCGACACATCTTTGTTTCCTCTATCTTCACTTCTTTCTAGATCTCCCCTTAGAAACTTTTTGCGAAAAATGCCCTTGTTGGTTTTCGCTTTAAATTTAATTTTAAAAGAACACAAATTAAGGGATTCGGGGTTTCGGGGTGACTGAGATCATTCTTTTTTTCTTTTAAAAGGTAATAAACTATAACGCACAAGACCATATTCCCCCCGGTAAGATAATAATAATTAAATTAATGATTCAACTTGTTTTTGTATGGATAGGAATTATTTCCTTAATATATTTATTTCTTTATCATTATTTAAATTAATTTAATGCTGATAGTTAACATTGACATTAAACCTTAACAAAAACCTGGATAAAGGAGTTAATCATTAATTATAATAATTTCTTTATGGTGTAATTATTTATTTAATATTTAGGTTATGATAATTTATTAATTATTTGTTTGTTATAATCATTTATTTGATAGTTATGTTGTAAATATTTAGTTGTTACATTTATTTAACAATTATTTATTATTTATAGTTATTTCTTCATATTGTCATTATAAAAAAAATATTTCTTTAGGATGTAATTAGTTCATAATTATTTCTTAATATTGTAATTTTAATAAATTAATTTCATTATGTTACTATTTAGAAATTATTTGTTATGATTATTAAATTTTGGGCGTAAATTATTTAATAATTATTTAGTCAAATATTTATTTGTGTTATAATTACACTTGGCCAAAAATTTATGATTAAATTTGATACTCATTTGAAAAGTGTTGTTTCCTAAATTCAGATCTGATAACCAAATTTGCCTATAATGTCTAGGTGATTCCACGACCCGCCCTTTTTCTTTACCTCTCAGTCTTTTTTGGCCCCTTACTACATTACGCAGCATAAAAGATGTACTCAATAGTGGAAGATAATATGGTTAAGGGTAGGCGATAGTTGTTGAAAGTTGGAAGAGAGGGTTTTGCCCCGGTTCAGAGGGCATCGCAAGCATTTACTTATTTATGGTTTTTTTTTTATTTTCTCCTTTTTGTTGTTTGAATTTAGTGTGTTTGTCAACTTGGTTTTTGTTTGTTCTTCTTTGTATTCATTGTGTTCTTCTTACTTGTGTTTGTTATTTTATATTTGTTTATTAATTCTGCGTGTATTTTTGAGCTTTCAAGCCTATATAGGCAGTCGAGTTCAGCAGTTCACCTCGTGTTGGTGTTGCTTCTATTTCTTACATTAATGTATATCAGAACTGTTGTCTCACTTTGTTGTGGTATTATGGTACCGTGTGTATGAGTGTCTTATGTAAATAATGGTACTGTGTTCTCCTCAGAGTTTTGTGCTTGGGAAATATCGATTTCTCACTCAATCTTGCTCGGATTTCGATGATATTGGCATCATCAAAATAATTATAATGTTAGCAGGGGTGTTCTTCCTCCTTTATTCTTGTGTAAGAAAGAAGGTGTAATTTCCCTGGCACAGTTACCACCTATGCACCATACTATCACACCGAAGGCCCATAAACAAAACATTAAGTTTTCAGATGTAAACTGCACTTATTCTGAAGGAAAGTTGTTTGTCTCTTGTTTTGTGGCTCGTTTTGTTTGTTGTAATAACCGCCAACAAAGGCCCAAAAATGGTAAATTGTCTCTGCAATTTTGGATTTAGTGTATAATTGCAAAAAAAAAACAATAAACAAAGGCTTAAAATGGTAAAGATGCTCTGCTTTTGTAAAATGTAGTGTAAATATAATTGTAAAGAAGTTTAATAATCAGAGTTTAATTTTTTCTCTGCTTAAATTTTTTTTTTTTTATTCAGCTTTTTAGTTTTAACCCAAGAATGATATAAACCGATTAACCTAATAAAAATTCAACAGTAAATAACTCATTTTTAGATTTTACATTCGCACTAAACTACAAAATTTACGTTCTTTTATCTTTCGAAACCAAGTCAATGAAGATGTTTTATCAAAGATAAACATTACCCGCTGAAAAAAAGGAAAACTTGATTCCAAGCGCTTTCATCTTTGTCAAGGCCTAATTCTCTTCACATTTAAAGATAGCTTTGATGGTTCTAGCGAATGCCTTTCAAGGTCTCAACCCACATTTTTAGGATAGTATCAGCGTGTATTTTTTCTTGAATTTTTTCTGTTAAGAAAATATTGTCTCTTTCTCAATTTCCTGTGGGCGCTTATAAAGGAAAGCCAATGAGGACATTTTCGAAAGGACGTTTGTAAAGAATTGGTGAATTGGGGTAAGTAAAAATGTGTGGAAGACACGTATCCAAGTAGTTTAAAAGAAAAGTGGTTGAAGATAAATATAGAGCTACGAGAGAGTTGCGTGGCCCTTTTCCCTAAGGTTTTATATCTAATTTATTTCTATCTTTCACGCATTTTCACTTCCCCCAATTTATTACTCTTTTTACGACCTACTTATAATTGGGGGGCGGGGGTAGACATGCCTTCATTGGTACTGGCTGTATTTTTTTTTTTACTAATTACAAATACCAAACATAACCGGTTTTCAGTAATGAGGTTTTCTTATCTTGAAAGAGAAAGTGTCCCTAAACTAACAGCGAAGGCCATAAAACAAACCTTATCTAAATAGGGTACCTTCTTAAGTTCGTCCGTATGCCCCTCCCCCAAAAGCCCTACTTCTACCTATGTCCTACCATGTCTTTCTCAACCAGTTCTTATCGATGAAATCACATCTATATGACCTTATGTAGCGTGTTTGCGGTGATAAAAGCTCGCCTACCATTGGCAAAGAAGAGAAGGTTGGCAGATTTTAAACTTTGCACTTTTACTTTCACTCCTATGAGTCGGTCAGGTTCACCGAGGGTCAGGTTACCAAACGGGTTTAGTCAAGAAGTCAAGTCTAGTGGGTTTTAGTGGGTTACTAGGCCGCGTAGGGTATATATAGATCTTGTCAGGCATACGTTTTGGCCTATGATGAATCGGTTGGGTTTGGAATCTAGCGAAATTAACATAATTCATTGTTTATTTAATTCAAAATATAATTATTTAAAGACCAATAAAAGTTAATGTAATCAACTATTATGATAAAGCAAATTTATGTGACAATTTATACTTCATTGCACAAAAAACATATTGTGGTTCTCTAACTAATCTCAATCTTGGTCTTGTAATCGTCAAATTGGGGTAATGTTTGCATCAAGTTTAGAAGGCGACCAAAGACCTCTTTTATGCCTATTTGACTTGCTATAAAAACCCCGAAAACCAGCGAGGGTATCTTTGCCTGACAGTTTTTGAAAAGATGTTTGTATATAAATTGGTGAGGTTAATGAAAGTGAAGGAGCGTGGAAGGTAAATAGTGCGAGATTAAAAAAAAAAGAGAGTATTTTGTGTACTAGAGACCGACGGGAGCACATTCTCCTCGCCCTGCCCTCGTTTGGCAACGAAAGCAGTTCTCTTTGTGGGGTCTCAGAGACTTATCGCAACACGTTTGCTGCAAGTCGTCGCTATGTTTTCCTTATCAAGAAACTTTGCCGTTTTATTGTTGTGCTCAGGAATGTAACAGGTCGGTAACCAGGAAAGAACCTTGTGGTATACCACTTATCTCTTTATTTTGAATCTTCGCTGGTTATTACTTAGTCTCAGCTCATCAAGTAGTCGACTCTATCGCTAGCTCGGACTGTGTACCTGACACACATTTTCATCATAAATAAATAAAAAAAAGCTTTGTTTTCCGTCTGACGATTAGATTTCAATCTAACTCAATATCATGACTGTGCGTGGATAGTTTCGTGCGGAACGTTCTGATGGGGAAGTTATCAAAAGACCTAAATCCATCAAATTATTTACACGTTTTGAAATCTTTAATTTCATTATATAAATGTTTTATAAGCGTCCCTAAACATGATCTAGATAGAAGACTATGTTCACTAATTTTAAGAAAATTGGTTTGTCTCTAAATAGGTGATTCACTTTTTTCGCCCTTTGAACAAATTACTAAAAATGGCAAAACATGCAATTTAATATTTAGGGAGAGATTGCACGCTGGGTAATATTTTTAGTCTGTCTTTTTGCAATCGGAGTAAGTAGGGAGGCGAATTTAGAAATAAAAGCGAGGACATATTGCGTTATTACTTTCATTTTCATTATTTTTTAGTCATTTTTAGGGTACCATTGGATTTTTGCTTCTGTTTTATCCACGTTGCATGTGTATGGACTCTTCAGTGTTCAAAATTGTGTAGAGAAAGACATATTATAAATTCTTGCTACAAGAATCCTCGATCAGATGATGATTATCATCTAGACTATTTTCCTCATAATAGAGGTAGGTCAAAAGGACGGTAATTTCTCACGAACGATTTGTCTCCTTTTTTTTTAAAGAATGCGCATGACATTTGACATGTGGAATATTTTAACAGTGGTTTCACTTAGATATTTATTAATGTGTTTTGTGTTATTTAAACCAGTGTCCATTCGGCCTGTGGCTACAAAAACAAAGTAACTATTGTTGAGGATTTTTATTGATCACAAACACCACTTGCGATTCACTAGTCATGAGTTACATTTCTATTTACCATTCTTGTAGTTATGTCGTACATATGTTCGGTTGGCGTGAGATATTTGTCGTTCAGAAGTTACAACCTAGCCGTGTAGGAACGTAACTGCTTACCACATCAATGAATTTAAGCTACATTGCGCATGCTTAATAGTTGAATGGTGACCTGATCTGAGACAGGTATACGTTACAGGTAGTAGTACCATAAGATTGCCTTGCCCCGTGGTTTGGATCTAATATTAAGCTAGGTATTATTAGGCGGTCATAAAAGGTAATAAAACTGTACTCCAAATCATTTGATATTAAATGAAGAGTTTTATAAGGATATCTATTACCAAGTCTTTTATGTAGGTCTTTAAGGTTCTTGGAGGAAATATAGTTAGGGCAAAATTATTAGTTAATATTTATCTTTTTTTATAAGTATTTATTTCTCCGTCGCTAACATTGAGTTCATTTAAATTTTAGGATACAACTCTAACCTATTTCCTCAGGAGAGTCTAATCGAAGGCACAGCCCCACTTAATTGTGGTAACGTTGACCTTACAGACTGTAGGGTCAAAGACTTTCTCTATTAATCTTTCAAGCAGTTGGGGGTGGGGGGCAGAGGTCATCTGCCCCTGTAGAGTAATTACAAGCAACAATTTGGCGAAGGAAGTTTGGAGTGTACCATTGTTTGCAGACTTATGTAGAACTTAGTGAAATAGAAGTGTTCACACTAGAAAATAGATCGGAATAGATGGTTGTTAAGAGTGAATAAAAGTATTTGTTGAGTTGATCAATTGTGAATAGAGGTAAATAATCGTCATAGGAAGTAAAGATGAAGTGAAATGCTGGAAAAGTGGCATCTTCTTTTTGCTTCTGGTCTTGATGTTGTTATTGGGTGTATTCGTTGGTGGGCGCCGAGTGGTAACGAGGATATGGCAAAGGATATTGAAAGGACGAACCATTGATGTCAGACTGGTAATAGTGAGCGGCATGAGAAAGGGTACACAGGAAAATCCGAACAAGGGCACTAATTAGGTAAAGATTGGAAGAAATTGAAGTTTTAAAGAAGTTTCTCTGGGATTGGGGGTGCGAGATCCAGCAGTAATAGATAAATGGTTCAAGAAAAGTAACCCAAATGGTTAAAGGCAAAAATTTCTTTCTGAAATGGTAAAGGCAAAGTTTGGAAACCACTCCCGCAATTTCGTGCTCTTTATAAATCTTTCATAATGACCAGATTTGGTGTTGTAATATCTCCTGGTAGGTAAATGATGGTTGAACAAGTCTAGTTAGACAATTGTTTTGGTTGATGTTCGCACGAAGGTCAAGACCAACCTCTGAAGTTAGGGCAATGATTAGCCCCTTTGACACTGGATCGAGCAAACCGGGGGACGCTCCTCAACCCCGCCAAGCAAATGACTGTATCCAATGTCCAACTTAACAGCTCTAAAAACTTTATCAATTGGGTATTTTAACCTTCATTTTTGCCGTCGTGTTACAACGGGTGTTTCACCCAATCGTGGGTAAAGTGGGTTCTCAAGACCTGTCCGATGCAGTGAGAAAAGTAGCTATTCTTGGCTACAGTAACGGCAACGAACGCTGAGTATATTGCAACGTCCGAAGCTTACCTGACACTAGGCTAGATTAAAAAAAAAACAAGTTAAAACGTAAAAAACAAAACAAATAACAAAGATAAAAACATAACAAAGACTAAGAAGAGAGAAGAGGTATTCGTGCGAGTGATTTTCATGTGTTGAAATAAATGGCTCAGTGAAAAAAAAGGGAAAAACCGGACAGAGTGCACAGATGTAGGTAGAAGTAATCTGAAGAAGTAGTCTTTTTTTCTGTACTGCCATATGAGGGACATTCAAAAAGTTCGTGGAAAAATAGAATAAAATTAAAACAAAAGAGAGGTGGAAATTTTATTTTTCAACATAAGGTCCATTGAGGTCAAAACAATTTGTAGGCAACGATACCAGCCATTTAAACTATTTCTATAAAACAGGAATTAAACCAAGTTAAAACAGCTCTTTTAACATCATTAACAGAGGAAAAACAATGTTTTTCTTGCCTTTTTTAAGGTTTGAAAAAAAAAGTCCAATAGGACTAGGTCATCCGACTTGTTGATGATGTTAAAAGGCTGTTTTAACTTGGTTTATTTTCTTGTGTTTTTTTAGAAATAGTTTCGATGGATGGTATCATCGCTTTCAAAAGTGTTTTGACCTCAATGAGCTTATGTTAAAAAATAAAATTTGCACTTCTTTTTGTTTCAATTTTATTCCATTTTTCCACGAACCTTTTGAATGACCCTCGTATTTGCCTATAAAATATACAAAATTTAGTTTTAAAACATTCCTTTCACATTGTTCACGCTTCAAGTTTCCAACGTGAGAGGAAATCTCCATAGATGTCATGTTTGTGTTAATGTGTGACACGCAAGACAAAAGCATAATAATTTAGGGATGTTTAAATCCAGGATTAATTTCATTATTACATTGTTATTTTCCATAAAGGAATATTTCTATTGTTTTCAAATAAAAATACTGAAGAGAAACTCCTATCAGGTAGTAGCTTTTCTTCTTGAGTCGTTATGCGATACTAATCGAACTTACTATTAATGGCGTAATGTTTACTCTGATTCCTTTTTCTCTCGTATTTGTAAACGGCTTATGAATGTTTACTTCAAATTCGATTATGTATCTGAGTTAACATTTGTTCTATTGCTTTTTAAGCTTCATTCCATTTTTTTTAGTTTTGTCCCCGCTGGAATCGGTTTGGGAAGAGGGCTTGAATTTTCCCATTCTTGAGATTCCTTAATGGCAGCCTTTGATCGATCTGGGAGTTTGGAGGGTTGGTTGATCTCGAAATTTTGAGTTGGTAGAAAACATCTGTATGCATGTATATAATATTATTAACTAAACTTAGAAAAATTCGGCTGTAATAGTTGCAAAGTGATTGTATAAAGACCAAACTTGGAGCAACTACCTACACAATATTTTGGCTCAGCGTATCTATCCAGGAATTTAGAATGGGATTTTTTTTCTTTAACAACTATGAGCTAAGTTTATACTTTGTCGACTTTCATTTAACTCCTTTGAGAGAAAAAAAACCCTCCCAGACTTAGATTTAGAGACTTTTATAAGCACCCGATAAGGGAGAGAGGACATTCTGAGCACTTTTATCTTTAGTAGCAAAAACCTCTTCATTTGGTAGCTTTTAATCATTTAATGAGATCCTTTAGTACTGATTTTGCCACTCATTTTCGCTCGATTTGGCGCTTAACTTAGTGGGAATCCACAGTTTAACGTGAGGTACCAACCACATGTAAGTACAGTATATATCAGCCCCCCCTCCTCTAAGCAGTCAGCCTGAAACGCGACTCCATCCTGCGCCTAACTATACCCGATGTAGCTGAACATCACCAGCCATAAACAATAATTTAAGACATTTATAATGTTGCCATATTACATTCAATGCACACACACACACACATTTCACCCTACAACCCGGATTAACCAGGTCAACTAGAAGGAGTCTACCAAACCCATACGCCAAATTCATTATAGCCCTCGTAAGGAACGCGGCTTCTTAGACCGGCGCGTCCTCTCTTGACTTGTCCCCTCCCACGACGCGCTCCGGAAAACGGTGTACTTTCCCCTTTCTCGCCCCCTTTTTACCCTTGTGGAGTTTAGAAATAGTTTAGGGATCCCTTGCATAATAATTATCTTTATTAATCTTTTTTTCTTTCTCTTTCAGACACTTCAAGTTCATAAGGTAAACATATTTTTCGTTCTGGTTGTTTAAACGTTTTTCTCAAGTTTATTGAGGGAGTAAACAAACCAAACCGACTGCTTGTTTAAATGAGCCGTTCACTCACACAACTTGAATCAACCATGATAACCTAACTAGTAAAGATAAATTACTTGTAATTTAAAAGTTATAAATTCTATAGCGAGTTGAAGAATATTAAAACAAAATATGGAGAATACCTCTTATACCAGCGTTTCTCATCCAGGGTTGCATGGAACCCTAAGGATTCGCTAGAGGTTGCTAGGGTGTGCCGCGAAAGATAGTGATAAAGAGGCTAATCCTCTGTAAATGCATTTTTAAGCCATTTTTATGTTTAAATTAAGATTCGGTTACTATAGCAACAATGGTCTTCCTCTTTGAAACCCCTTGGTACGCTTCTCATCTACTCTAAGCAATGACTGTATCTAATAGACAAGAGCGTGGATCAAGAGCGTCCCCATATGTATCGAAGAAGCGAACCATTGTTGCTATAGTAACCGAATCTTAATTTAAACAGAAAAATGGCTTAAAAATGCATTTACAGAGGATTAGCCTCTTTATCACTATCTTTCGCGGCACACCCTAGCAACCTCTAGCGAATCCTTAGGGTTCCATGCAACCCTGGATGAGAAACGCTGGTATAAGAGGTATTCTCCATATATTTTTAAATAAATAAAATAAATCAATCGCTGGATCTTGGTGAGTTTCGTATCAGGAAATTATTTAAGGTATTTTCTCTTATATTATTATAATTTTCTGTTGTGAAGTTTTCTTTTGTATTTCCATTTATTATTGTCCCTAACATCGCTGCCCAGTTGCGTCTTGAACATAGTTCTGCTTCAAGCATCTTTTTATACAATGAATTCGACTATTTGATACTCTTATTTGATAAAAATATAGGTAGTTTTATTAGTTTCATTTAATTTTAGCGACAGTTTGTATCTACTGGCCATTTCCCCATAAGCTCAGGAGGCAAATATTTATTAACAACCCCATGCGTAATTCCGCCTGAGACACCAGACTAGGAACAAAGGCTCGATCGTCTCGTTATGTGGCATATTCTCATTTCTTGTTCGAATTCTTTCTCTCTATTCTCTGGGTTTGCTGCATGTCCCAGTTCAGTGTCTGGTTAAGATAAACTCCGCTGCATTGCACTTTAATGGTCTTTAGAGTTTAATCGGCTCGGCTAGCTTCGATTGGATGGTGGGGTTTTGGTAGTTGTTGTTCTGTTACTCTATTATGGCTGTAGGGAGGTTGCTACTGCGAAAATTTCCATCTGGTAATTGTCCATCTGAGAGAATCACCAACGGAAATATTGCCATTTGGAATATTTTCCATGTAGGGTACTTGTTAATGGTAGAGCTACCACTCGGTTATCATACAAGTTAGGTTGCAATATCTAAAATTTATAGTTAAAACAAATGCATATTCTAGGCATACAAGACCTAACATAACTTTGAGAGAGCGGAATGGCAGCTATGCTATTGGGAATTATTGTAAGTGGGTAGTATTTAATCGGGCAATTTTCCCATTGATAATTCTTCCAGATGGGTAGTTAACAGATGGTAAATTTTCCAAGTGCCATTCTGATACACGCGATCTAATGGTAACTAATCAAGACAAAATCTCTAACGTATCTTTAACTAGATATTCTGTGTCTTCTAACTGCTTACTCACGCATATTCTTATGCATTATCTGTAAAAGTGGAGTTCAAAGTATTCCTTTTTATTGTTTTTTATATATGTAGGAATGACCTTGGAGGTCAGGGGCACGCTGATCATGGTACAGCATTTAGGTTTGTTATTACAAAGCTTTTAGTTCTGATTTTTTCTTACTATTTTGCTTTCTATTTTCGGTCACAAGAATGAACGTACCTGTAATGTATTGCACTAATTACCTTTTCCTTCTAAATAATTAGCAAAATGGATTTGACTGAATAAAGACCCCAGATTATATAAAAAATAATAATCAAACCTACTGACCTTATTTGTTAATTTATTAATTTTGTGTAGTGTAATTTTAGGATTTGGTAAACTATTTTCGGGAAAAATATGAATGTTTTTTTTTCTTTCTAATTTTTAACGATTTGACATTTTTTTTAATATATATTTTTTTATGTAGCATTCTTATGTAACATAGTACATCAGACCACGTACATTCTAAAATTTTTTAAATATATTTAAAAGCCCATAAGTATAAACAACCGAAACTTATGGTGCGTTAGGTATATTCTACATAGCTGATCATTTTTTAACCATTCATGCTTCAGCTGATCGTGAAGTTAGTCCATATATTTTAGATGTCCGCTCGCTTTTACTCTTTTCTTCTAGTTGTTATTAATCATAAATCTTTTAAAGGGTGGGAATTTGGAGGTTTTGTGGCAAACCTTTGATATCTAAAATGCTCGTCAAGCGAATCAGACCCAGTCAAAGGTCAGCGCATTCAAAAATTGTGGTCTCTGGACCGCGGAATATCCATTTTGTGGTCATCCTAGGTATTTGTACATAAAAAAACACCTTTCCATGAGATGAAGAGAGTTGCGCGCTCAAGAACGTAGTTAACTCAATCAACGACCCAACTTTTACTAACTAAACCACTTCCTGACCTACACAAACCCATTTGCATCTTGAACATTCACAATGGAAAGAGCACTTACGATAGACTCAATTGACAGACCAGATCAGATGTTTCCAGTAATCGATCGACAGTCCAGTTTCTTTCATTCAGAGCTCAATGCATCTTCGAGGAGAGCTGCGTGGGCTTGGAGTTTTCCTGAACGTCTCTGATTCAGAGGGAATTTTTTTTAGTTGATTAAGCTACCCGTCCCGTTTCATTCGTGGACAAGATCCCCAGGCTGAATGATGAAATTCATATTAAGATCAGAATGACAATCGTTGACATTAGTAAGAAGAAAATCTCCTTAAACTGTAATATTTTAAATAAGATCAAGAAAACTATTGTTACTAACGAAGAAATTTCCATTCATTAGATAACAAATGAGAAAAACAGAAGAAAGTGTGGTTAAAAAAGAAGAAAATTAAATAGGTTAAGCATGATAAAGAATGCAAATAATTAGCGCGCCAGCTGTAAATAATTGGGGCAGCAGTGAATATAAGAGAATTATAAGACTACAGAAACAAGTTCGTACAAAGAACGGAGGTAATAAAAAGTTTGAACTTGAACCTCTTTGCGGGGACAGACCTAAGTTAATTCGTGGTCAACTTAGGTTAAGTTGTGTTAGGTCATATTATGAAGGTCGTGTCACCCATAGATGACCATAGATTATATGCTATATGCCGGGTTTCACCAATCAACCCTTTGTTCCCGGAGATCTTGAATGTACCCCTCGGCCCTGACATTCGGAGTTGAAAGTTGAATGATCCACTGGGGTGTAGTAATTATAGCCGTAGAGAACAATGATGGGTGGTAATGTAATGCATCCTGCAAAAAAACTGCTCATTGATCGATTGTGATTTTTTTAGGGCGCCAAACTGTCTACAAGCATCAAGAGTGATCGATTGAAAGATTACGAGACTTCAATGCTGGTGTTATGGTCTTCTTAGTTGTCGTTGTATCGCTCATACTGACCGTTCACATCAGGATTGTACGGGGTAGTTCAACTTGTACACACACTAGGGCCATGTGACCAATAACGAATTCCCTTAGATCAGGATGAGGTTCCCCTTATAATGAATAAAAGTTGGCGTCCCAAATATAAGTAAAACTTGACTCAAAACTTTTAGCAGTAGAGAATGTCCTATCTTTGCATCGGAATGCAAAGGGGAAAATGAGACTATTCGTTTAATTACTGAAAGCAAAGATTCAGTGATCTAGATATTAATGGCTTTTAAGGTCATTGTTGAGCGTTTCGAAGGGGGCGATAGCCTTGAACAACCTTGGTGGCAGTCGTGAGATGGACGCCTTAAAAAATAGAAGCCTTAATCGAATGCCTTTTCGGTGGCTGGTTGAACCGCGGTTTAGCCTCGGCACAGATTAGCCAGGGAGATATCATTTTCTTGATTTCTTCTCCCGAAAAGGAGCCTGATTGGGGTGACTTTTGCTCTAATAGGCAGTCGCCAGATTGGCTCCTAAAAGAAATCTCCCGAAAAGGAGTGATTTTGCGCTCAACGAAGCCTATCATTCTAGCTACACCTGGCTGAGTTGTGTTGTCAGTCGAGGCAAGGTTTGACAATCCAAAGCAGAGCAGTACAGTGATTTCCACCTCGTCTGGAGTCAAACATAAAATACACAGATCACTGATCATTTACCCGAGTAGAGCGTCGTCGTTCGACCAAGAAAAGATGCACTTTCTTAACGCCTCCCAGGGGCGTTTTATCGGCCTCTAATTAAAAAAAGCAATAGCAACAAGGGCGTATTGAGCACGAAGTTTATAAAGAGAGATTTTTAAAGAAAGTGGTGAAGCTAGAGAAAGGAAAAATGTGTGGAAGATCTATAGCCGAGGATAATCCAGAAGGCGTTGGGGTTGGAGGAGAAATTGCGTGTTGGGCAGGAAGGGTAAACAATCATGGGATTTAAGCCGCAGGAAGTGACCGAGGTCAAACTAAAAATCCCATTGCGGGTGCATAGAAGGATAGATAAGGGTGGGAGTAGAATGCAGGCACGTTAAAACACTCCAACTGGAGCCAAGGGAGAGGATGAATTAGCATCCTTTCCTTCCCTCGCCAGACAAGAGGTGAATGGACGAAGGCTGGTCAGCTAAATTAGCTGTCAGCCAAGAAAATAAGTGTAAAACGACTTATAAAGAATTTGGCGAAAGGCCGATGGCTCTGGGGCCAGGATGGCGCGCCGCTCCTGCAGTTACCAGGTGTAACAGTCTACAAGTGACGGGTACTTTTGGGGTCACAATGGCATATGTTTCCTCTCCATAGTAGAGTGTTTCCTTTTGCTACAACTTAAGGATAAAAGGGCGCCATGACGTGAGGCTCGGTTAAGCGTAGCGACGATAGCGGATTTCGAATCATCTGTTTCAACAACGAAGGGCACAGACTCGTCAATTGCAGTTACAACGTAGCTTTCGATTTATTTTATCAAGTAATAAAATGCATTCCATCATTCGCGAGAAAGAGGAAACTTATCAGTCTGAAAGAGTTTTGGAAGATTTTCAGAAAAGCAACATTCCATCGAACATCTTAGCAAAATAAGCCCTGTTCTCTTCAAAGATGCCTGTTATCAAGTCGATAAAGCTCCTTCAATGATTGAAGGCAGACTGTATCTGGCCTTATTTTTCAATTGTAAATAAACCCAGATGATTGATTGTTCATTGGAAATAGTGCAATCCAGAATATTGATTGGAAGAGCAGAAAACGTGTTTATTCTCCTCTTACTGAATTGTTAAATTCGCTCTTTTCGTTGTCCCAAAAAATCTACCAAGATATGTCTCGTGCTAGCCTTTAGTTCTTCCGAATATAGTCATATCGTCCAAGTAAACATACCTTTCAGATATGTTTTTAGCAGGTATACGCTGGTCAATGACTCATTGAATACAGGCTACTCAATTGGTAACACCAAATGGAATTCTTGGGAATTGATATAACTACCATCATGCTTCGAAAGCGGTCTAAGGTTTGCCTTCATCTTTGATTAAGATTATTATTATTATTATTTGAGATAATGAACAGAAAATTCTTGTGGGAAAAGCCTAGCGGCCATAAACTTGAAAACAAGCTCCCACAGAACACAGTGTTCATATGTCAAGTAAGAAAGAATAAATGCTAGAAGAAAGAAATTGAAATGTGTAAATAAATAAATAAATAAGTTTAAAATTATTAAAATCAAATCACTATTAAAATTATGAGGCAGTAGCACCCACCCTTAATCTAGCATTGCAACCTCGTTTGAAGATATTAAGATCTTCCTGCATAACCTCTGCAGGAAGATCATTCCACTGCTTTACCGTACTTGGCAAAAAACAACGCTGAAACTGAGAAGTGCGGCAGAGGGAAATGCATAGTGCATGTGGATGTTGTCCATGCGCAAACCTTTTTGCTCTAGCAAGAGGCAGGGAGGGGCTCAGGAATTAAAAATGATAGTGGCAATTCCCTACTGAAGTAGTATTTATGGAATATCGACAAACATGAAATCATCCGTCGATGATCCAAGTCATAGCTAGCCCCACCAGGAAAAATAAACCTACCTCCACGAGCATATGGCGATTTTAGGTATAATGTACTGAGAACTGGTAGTGAGCCACCTTACCTAGTATCCAATCAACTATGTGTGTCTCTCTTGAAGTGCTAGGTTCGATAGTGCTCTCACTGCTTCTCTCTTTCTTGTTCAATGAAACTTTACTACGATAGGCCTGCAGGCAAATGTGAGGTTGGCAAATAACAGGCAACGCGGTAGTGAAATCATGTCCTAGAATTAAAGCAATACACAAATCAGGCGAAAGGACAAACGGATCTTTGGATGATACAAAGAGCCACAAAGTTCAATATCAACTACAGTATAACAAGACACTCTTTGATAAATAACTAGAAGCCATAGAAACAATGCAGAGTTATATTTTTCTGGATTTTGGGGGGTTAAATCCTTTTATACACATAACTCGGTACTTGCAGTATCAATAAAAGCAGTTAGTTTATTTTCATTTACAGTTACTTCAATGGTAGCCTTTGATAGTCCAATTCGATTTGAAAACCGAGTTTGAGCGATAATTTTCTCTCGGTTGACTTCTGACGTTTGAAGAAAATACCAGCATTAACCAGCAAAAGAAAAGTGGTCTTACACCATGACAATGCGAAACCTCATATCTCAAAAGATACTATACAAAAGCTTAACAATTTCGATTAGGTACTAATGACTCATACTCCATGATCACCTGACTAACCCCAATAATATTAATATATATCAGGAGTTTTTGCGAACCACCTGAAGAGAATGAATATGTCAACAACAGATGTCGAAAACAACCTTAAAGAACTTTTTAAAATTAAAGTTAAACGATTTTTACAAACAGTATTGAAAATTTAGTAGAAAGATGAAGACTAATGATAGAAACTTGGGGGAAAGTTATATTACTTATTAAATTAATGAATATTAGGTGTTCCCACTGGTAATGCGGCATATTTTTTCATGTTTATCATTATTTGATAGATATAAATCGAATAACTCTTTGGGGTTATTTGCCGGATCCATTTGCAAAGTTAAGGCTTCATGTTTCGTCTCGACGATAGAAATTTATAGACTCATAAACCTCATTTGTTTGAAAAAAACTCGAATTTTTCATTTTCGTCCGATAGAGGCATGAAAATGGGGGCGTTGGGAGATATTGAAATGCATTTACCCCGTGTATCTCTTTCAGGGAAGTTAATCGTGCAAGTTAGGTTAGGTTTAGTTCGGTAATAATAAAAAAAATCATACAAAAAACACCAAATAACCTTTTTTTTTCCACGAATTTTAAGCGCCATATCAAAGAGAGTGCATCATAGAGCAGTACAAGGTTAGGTAGAAATATTGAAAATGTGTGGAAGATAACCTGCAGATACTCCTGCGGACATTGTGGTAGGGAGGGGCATATTGCGGTATTGAAGTCGGTAGGGTACATAATATAAAGCCAACAAACCCATACAATCTAAGTTAGGAATCATAACACAGCAACAAGCTCACAATTGTCAAATAAAACCATCAAACCCAAGAAACTTGATATAACCTTCATAAAATAAACAACCTAGATCCTAGAGCTTCTAATGGTTCTAAAATAACAAACCAAGTGCTTTGGATAAATAGTGAGAGTAAAAAGTGCACAAGAGAACGTAACCAATTATATAAAATTTCGAAAAACGGCAATAATGTCGAGAATCAAAATCTAGGCCTATTACACAGGCTTGCGTTTGAAAAAAAATTTTATGTTCCCCAGGATTTCTTTGTGGTTTCTTAATGAATCCAACCTCCTGAGCTCAAAAATGAATGTATATTTGTTCAATCAGGTCAGATTTTCTCAGTACAGCATACACCATTTTCATTGAGATTACCTCATTTTTTCTAATTTAAAAAAAAAAAAACCTTTCTCTATCTAATAATGCATTATTACTGTTATATCATATAAACAGAAATACACGTATGTAAACTATAATTCTTTTAATAAACAAAAAATAAAAGAATGCAACATAATAAAGAAAATAATTATAATTTCGAAGAACAGACGCCCTTGACGATTTTCGTTTGTGCCTGTCATCTGGTGCATCACACTTCAAACAACAACAGTAGTCAGCAAGCATGTTTCCGTTCCATTTACACTGGTACCTGGATTCCATTGTTTTTATGTCTTGGTGGAATCTTTGCCCCTGTTCTTTACTGTAATCCCCGCAGTTGTCGGGAAAATAATCCAGATGGGACTGTAAAAAGTGTATCTTTATAGACATTCGAGCTCCCAAATGTTTGAGACTTGTTAAGAGCTGATTGACCAGGGCAACATATTCTTCTAGGCTTCTTTTATTGCCTAGAAAATTGTTAACTAGAGCTTTGAAAGCTTTCCAGGCATCTTTTTCTATGTCCTTCATTGATGCATCAAATTGCTGATCAAGTTCCTGATTTGAAGTCCATCAAAAATTCCCCCATGGAGCTTAGCGTCACTGATTTGTGGAAATTTTTGAAGAAGAAATTTAAAAGCTTGGCCTACTTTATTAAGGGTTTTGACATAATTTTTCATTATGCCAAGCTTTATATGCAGTGGAGGGAGGAGTATTTTTTGAGGAGGCACTAAAGGTTCAGCTATCACATTGTTTGATCTAATTCTAAATGCTTCTCGTGGAGGCCAAACCTTCTTCTCATAGTGCATACTATCTGCACGACTGTCCCATAAACATAGGAAACAGGGATGCTTCGTGTAGCCTGTTTGCGTCCCAAGCGTAAGAGACACTACCTGAAAAAAATTTAGCACGGTATGTAAATTCAGTGTAATATTTCTAAAAACAAATTCAAAGTAATATTTCTTAAAACAATAAGAATATGAATATGTACTGAAAAATCCTGTATGCCGATGCATTAAATCATCGTATTAGAACTAATTGGATATATGTACATCTTATTTTGAGTTTATTGAGTTGTGTTGTATACCTTCTCAATTAGGATAAGTTCCCCATTAACCCAATAGGATGCATTAACCTATAGGGACACACTTCAACAAAAAATATAACTAAAAAATGACTCATAATTTCCAGATTTGCATTCTTGTAAAATGTAAGTTGACCAAAAGGTGTATACAAGTATTAACAATTAATAATGAAAATTTCAATATCAAAAAGCTTAGAAATGCCAAGTGTAAAATGATCTTACCTTTAAGTCACCACATATCCTCCACTTATAGCTAGAGTAATTTATTGCATCCAGCAATTTTTTTCATATTTTCATAACTTTCAGTAAGTTGGATTGAATGGCCTATAGGAACGGAAGCTATCTTGTTACCAATATTCAGTAACACAGCTTTTAAACTTCTACTGGAGGAATCTATGAACAGTCTCCATTCTAATGGGTTGTAGGGAATTCCAAGGGCCTCAACAAGTCCTTTAATATTGGCGCAGTATACTAAAGAGCTGGAAGAATGCGGTAAAAAATTGCTTCGAAACTCTTGTTCTCTATTTCTGTACCCCCCTAAATGTTGTTTCTTAAGCGAGAAGATTACTTTCACGAAGTCGAGAGCCAAGAAGTTGTGTATTCGCCTTTGAAACCCCCAGATCCCTGGTCAGGTCATTTAACTGAACTTGAGTGAATGGTCTTGCGACCATATCATGTGTGGAAACCTGATAAGACTCAGATGTGTCATAATCTTGGTCAACTTCCATATTAATCTCTTCATGTACCTCTATATGTTCAGGGGGAGAAGGTATAGGAATTCCTGGGCCATGGGGCAGGGGTTTGATGGCAGAAGGAACATCCGGATATGCCACACTATGTTTATTCTTCTTATTTATACCTGTGGAAAATATAATTGCATATTACATAAAGGAATTGATTTGGAGTTGCAGATAGTACATAAATGTTTAGTAAAGGATATGTTCATGCTGAAGTGAACTATGTTAGTTTTTTAATTTTATGCTAAGTCTTTGCATAATAATGACATTTTCAGGAGCCAGTATAAGACAGAAAGCTTAAATACTTGATACAATGCTCACCTTTAAGATTTGTCATGCAAAAATAGCAGTCCGTAGTGTGGTCCTTGCGATCTCTCCACACCATGGGAACACCAAAAGGGAGAGACTTCTGTTCGCCATGATTCCAGCGTCTTAAACTTATGTAGCATTCCTTGCAGCAGATATGTGGTGCAAAACTTTTATCTTGATCTCTTAGCCTTACTCCAAAATATGCACGATACAAAGATTTAATTACAGGAGGGATTGTACTTTGCTGCTCGGGAAAAGTCACTTTGCCGCAAACATAGCAAAATCTGTCGGAGCTATTCTTACATTTTCTGTTGATTTTTAACTCAACCACTATTATTATTATTCTTATTATTATAATGCTAAGCAATTTTTAACCTGCAAAATATAAACCTATTTGCATAATTACTTAAAATGTGCACAAAATTTACTGCGAATAGAGCAGTGCAAAAACTATTGAAATTTGATGTAATATAGGAGATGTATAAACTATAAAATTATTATCACCCCCTGTATCGCAAAAACTGGAGGTGATAGAGAAAAACGGATGACAGATTCGGATTTAGAAGGTCAATTTTATTAAGAAACACTATAGAAAACCTAGGGTACATTTTTGACGCAGACCAGTGTAATCGTCGTCTTGTCAAACACAAAATAAAAAACCCGCAAGAAGAAACAGCGTGGTTGTCAAAACCTGAGCCTAACCAACCTTATATATATATGTATGTATATAATAATAAGCCAATTAAAGTGCATCAGACCCCTTTGCAATGCTGAGGGGGTCCTTAATGACGATCCAGACCAAGTGGTGAAGATATTAAATGAATAATTTGTGAATGCTTTTACCGTCGAAGATACAAATAACTTAGTTATTAAACTTGTCGTAATAAATTTTGAAGATAGAATGCTTTCAAATATCGAGATTTCCCAAAGTAAATTAAGTTCTGTTTACAGTAAGAAAAGCAAAGTTTCCAAAGCGCCGAGGCTCGATGAAATATGTATATCCAATTCAGTTTAAAGAATTAGAAAGCGAACAATGATTAAAAAATATATTATCAAGGGAATAGTTCCTAAGGAGTTTATAACGCGCATTTCTAAAATAGTAATAAAGACATCTTCGAAACGTTCGATCCATTTTCCATAGTTCAATTGTGGGTAAACTCTTGGAGTCTATTGTTCTGATATATATATATATATATATATATATATATATATATATATATATATATATATATATATATATATATATATATATGAGAAACTCCCAAAGTAGCGCGTGAGTAGAGCAATAAATGCAAAAAATAACGCCGGGAAATGAAGGGCGGATTCCAAGTACTTTTGAACTTGTTCAGTTTATTCTCAAGGAATAACGAAAAATTTTACAAAGCTGGTATATATATATATATATATATATATATATATATATATATATATATATATATATATATATATATATATATATATATATATATATATATATATAAGAAGCAACAGAGTAATACTCCGCCCCATGTACAACGAAAGGACACAAAATAGAGAAATATTATCAAAGACGGAAATGAAGTATAAAACCAAATAGATAAGGTCTACTACCATAAATTCCAACTGTGAGCACATAATGTAGACATTTAGGTCACAAAACTAAATACATACGCACCTAATTGTGAATACATAAAAATAAAACGAGGTAAACATAACTAAATTAATAAATCAGAGGGCTGTGATTTAAAAGGGACAATTTCGTTTTAATAACAGGGTCCAGTTTAAAGAGGCCGGGGGATATATTAAAATTAGGCGAGGAATCAATGAATGAGCATTCAACAATATTTCTTTGAATAAATTCATCAGATTTGTAAATAAATTTAGCCGAATTGCAATTGATAGGGTGACTGTTTTCAGATGAATGGACAAAGGAAGCATTACTGCAATCCCCCTTCCTAATATTGGATTTATGTTGCGTCAAGCTTACACTTAATGATATACTGGTTTGCCCAAAGTATTGCTTAGGAGAAACTGAACAATCAACAGAATACCCCCGCCCCCTATACTATTGTAATTATTATGAATCAGCATTTTGCACATGGTAGACAGATAATTGAATATGACAGAAATATTTAACTTATTCAAGAGGCGGGGAAGCAAGGAAAAGGACTCAAAAAACGGTAAAACAAGGGAGTTCTTAAAATAATATGTGGGAAGGATTTCAGTTCTTTAAAAGGATTTTTTGGTCAAATTTAGGCATCCTGCAAGAAATTTATGAGGGTAGCAAAGATTGTTACTTATTTCAAAGATCTTAGAAATCTCAAGATCTAAGAATTCCGGGCGAGTGACCCGCAACCCCCGGAGAAACATTGAAATAAATACAGACCGTTTGACTTTATCATTATGACCTGAGTAAAAATGAATGAAAGAGCCAGCGTTGGTAGGTTTGCGGTAGACGGAAAATTTAAATCCAGATGGAGTCGTATGAATAAGGAGGACACCATTTTGTTCGAGTTCAAAGGTAAATTTAATAGAGGGAACCAGAGAATTAAGTTCAGTAAGAAAACCATTAACATTCTTAGAAGAAGGTCACAAACAAATAATATCGTCTATATATCGGACAATGGAATCTTGGAACGCGTCCAGCGTCGAGCGACGAAATTAATTCCTGAACTTAGAAATAGATCGCATTAAGAAAGACTGAGGCGCCTGAGTTTACTTTCACTGTTAGATCGGCCTCTGTGCTACCAACTTATTGAACTCTTTAAAATACTAAACGGGTTCACTAATATAAATAAATATTTAAGCTAGATAAGTGAACATCTACTAGAAATAACGGTTTCAAGCAACATAAGATTTAACAATGCAATAGCACACACAAATATTACTATAAAATAACCCGAATCTGGAATGACTTTACTATAAATGTGGTCTAAGTTACTATAGTAACTATGATTAAGAACAGAATCGATAAATATTACTTTAAAATATACCTTTGTAGAAATAATGAATTATTTATCCTTATCCTCTCTTCCTTAACTCGTCATTCACTTTTGGCTTCAGACCTTCCCTTTCTGTCTGCAACTAGCATGAGTGGTTCTTAAGGTCATAATTCTCAAATAAAGCCAAAATATCGCAAAATAATTAATAAGAATTACTGACCATACATTTTTTTAACAAGACGACGGGAAACACTAGATTACTTAAAATATAGTAACAAAATATCCTATAACTGAATATACATTTCTGATATTTTGTAACTTATAATTTAGCTAGTAAGTGAACATGTAATTTCATTGTCTGACCGATGACATGAAAACAAAATACTAAAAATGAAATTGCAAAGATCACACGTGAAAAATCCTTTACCCTAAATTAGAAAAAGCGGACCGATTCATTTTACCCAATTGTCATAAACATTGTTATAAATTCATTTGAAATAGCTTTAAATTATTATATTTAAAAAAAAAACAAAAAACAAAGGTGACTAAAAAGTATTCGAGAGTATTGTAAAGTTTTATCGAAATCTATTTTTTCGAAATGGCCTTCTTTGAATTAAATAAACCTATTGGAAAGAAAGATTTTGGGTCTTTTCTGTTTGGCTGCAGGCGGATCTTATGTACCAAATTTTCGCCAACGATGCAGATTTGAGTGCTGAATACGAATATAACATTTCTTTTTTTCGAGAAATTTCAAACTGTAAATTTTGGCTTGTCCGATACATTTTGACAAAAAACGAAATGGAAATAAAACGCACTTAAACTGCCATATGATTTCCCAATATTATTGTTCACTCCCTTTATTATTTCTTCATTTCTATTCCGTTTTCGCCACATAAATTCACATAAGTAGGAATCGAGCATCTCACGGTGGGTACCGCCGTGTTCCAATATGTTTCAACTTTTTGGAGTAAATTTAAGGGGACTGCTCGTGGGGAGTTTAGCACTGCGGCCCTCCCCCCCTCTACGATGATCCTGAGTTTCAATCAATTGGGGGGGTCTGAGGGGCACAGCCCGCTAGTATATAATCATACTTGTTTATAGAATAATGTTCTAAACTAATGCGCATTAAATTTTGTTTTTTAATACCTCCTTTGATTTCTCCAAAAATGAAATGTTATATTCGTATTCAGCACTCAAAACTGCATCGTTGGCGAAAATTTGGTACAAAATATCCACCTGCCGCCAAAGAGAAAAGATCCCAGATTTTACTATTTTTTCAAAATTCAGCGTTAATTGAAGAAGTCGTGGTCATTTTCCAGAAGAGCGGCGCACGATATTTTATATAATTATATTAAACTTATATAAACTAACCTAACCTAGAAACTAACTTAAAAAAGCTAAAAACGACTAAAATCTAGCCCTCCCCTCACCCAAAGAACACCTGCTAAAATATCGTGCGCCGGTCTCCTTGAAAATTGCCGAAGTTGTTTCTTAACCTATCTTCATATCGAGAGAAAATTTCGTTGCATTATAGCTACGATTTTTTATTATTCTATTGAATTTAAAATGAATTTACATCTAGCATTGATATTCAGAATTTGTGTTTAAAATTATTACACAAGGTATCTTTTTTAGCATTTTCCAACAGAGAAATTGAACTTTTCTTTGACCAATGTGATTATAATTTTTATTTGCAAATCAATTTCAAGGCCTCTTTCCAATCAATTTGGCTTCGAAATTAAGGATGAATTGAACAAAAATAGCTATTTTGACATCGAAATCATATAAGGCGATACATTTTTGTTACTTTGAAATGTATTTCAAACAAATTACGTGCATAGAGGATGGAGCCAAACATGGTAAACTACATACACCGATGGTTAATTTTCTTGTGTAGGATACACACAGAGCCGTACCAACCGCTCCCCGAACCCCCTGGCTGGGGGCGGGCTCTTGAAGGGGCACCACTGTGGCCCTCAAAATTATTTTATTAATGAAAATAGAAAAAATTAGAATACACATTTTCTGTGATTATCTGATTTATCTATTCCCTTTCAACTGTGTCATTAATGATAGACCAGAATATTTTTATTACAGGAATATTTCTGGAATCAGTATTTTAGGGGTTGTTGCCAGTGCCGAGCGGAGCTTCAGTAGAATGAAAATAATAAAAAAATATGCTGCGATTAACAATGTTAAATGAAAGACTGAAAGCTCTGGCAATAATATCAATCGAACATGATATTGCAAAATATCTTGATTATGACAAATTGGTGGAAAAATTTTCTCAAGTTAAAACAAGAAAAATGTATTTTTATAACCCCGCAAATGTCAATAAGCGCATTTTGATTTTTTGATTGCTTTTTTTTATACTATTTCCAACAAAGCTGGAATAGTATATTGTAATGATCTTTCGTGTCTGTCTGTCTGTTCGTTCGTTCATTCGTTAGTTAGTTCGTGCAAAAGTCTATGTAATCTGGCTCATCGTATGGTCCACATATAGTTTCCTAGCGGGGATACAATCTTTGAAGAGAAATAATACGGCCACACACACACACACACACACGCATACACGCAGAACAATTCTCTCATGGGTTAATAAGATGAACATATCAACACATGCCTAAGTGGGCACATTCACATTTCTTGAATATTATTCTACCACTTGGGAGAGCATATTGAGAAACATTCTATCCTCCACCATATCTTAAGCGGATCAAGTAAAGATAAACCATCTTAAGAAGAAAAAAAAGGCCCTTCTTTACTAACACAACATAGAGATGGATTATAATTATCTGACTAGATGTAGGTTTTTGTATTTCAATCACCTTATAATATTAATTATACTTACTTAGACTTTTAAAAATTGGTTATGTTAGTAAATATGTACTTGTAAACTAGGAAAAAGAAAACCTAACCTAACTCCTTATCTTTGTGGGTAGTTTGATTTCTTTGTCCTAATTTATGGGTGAATCTTTATTCGGTCTGTTTATCGATAGCTCATCCTTGCTAGGTCATCTTAGATATGGCTCATATTTACCCATCATCACTGAGATGGCTTATCTATGTTTACTGGAGGAATGGTTTAATGTTCCACTGGTGATTAGTAAAAGACTTCATGAATGAAACTGAAGAAAGGTAAACCCTGGTAATAAATTGCTAGCTCAAGGGGAGAAAGAAATTATAAAATTCAATATTTTCTCACTCAATTGTTTTTCTCTTTATTACATCTTTCGATTCATCACAATTTCTTTTCTGATATCACATCCTTTTCCACCTTTAATGATACAGTGCGAGTAACTGACCGTCGCGAGACAGGTTAGTTTTATCCTACATTGTCTATTCAATTAACTAGTGAATGGTAACCCCACTGAGTACGAGAGGAACCGAGGGTTAGGACCAATGGTCTAGTAGTCGATTGACAAATCGTATGCTGCGAAGCTAAGTCCTTAGGAAAAAAGCTTGAATGCCTCTCAAAGCTGATTCCTTACCAGACACTGGGAACCTATTTCCGAATGAAAATTGCGATAAGAGACCCAACTTCAACTCTTTCCTTATATATGTCTTTTACACGCGCTAAAATGCTCCTTAAATAATCTATGTTGATAAAGGGCGGCGCAGGAAAGTTTTGGTCATAAGGTCTAAAGGCTACAACAATCATCGTAGAAATACTTTGATTTTTGGGCCTCGTAATCAGCCGGGGAATTCTCCTAGCAATTCTTCCAATTTTTTTTTATCTTAAAACGAAGAATTGTTGGGTATCCTGTTACCCGGGTAAGTGAAAAGTGTCGTGGCGTGTTCCGGCGACTACTTAAACGTAAACTAAATTGTCACAAAAATCAAACAACCTTAGTTGGCGAGGTTAATATGATATGCTAGCCGATGTTGGTGCACGGCTTAAATTTAAAGGCGAGACGGTATATACGTATAGCAAATTGCTCTAGCCTAAGTTTTACTTAATGCTGAAATAATATTGACAAAGGGCGAAGCTAATACCGAATGACTTACAAGGGCAGTGACAAAAGTGTTTCTTGTAGCCGATCTCGGTTCATTAGCCCTTCGCCCGTAGCGCCCGGGGCTTTCGTAATTACAATTCCTGGTCCGCATGTACACGACTGATATCAATCGGTAGAGAAGCCGTAAGGTATGAGAGACGATTGTAAAATGTCGATCTCTTAAAGTTCTCTACCTTCTGTGGTGACTTTTTTTTGGGTTGGTGGTCATGGAAGTTGACATCCGCTAAGGAGTGTGTAACAACTCACCTGCAGAAGCGAGAAGCCCTGAAAATGGATGGCGCTCAGCCAATAAATCCCTATACTCTGCCGTCGGTAGCAGTAATGGCGAATGTGTCGTCTCGAGGCTCCGACGAGTAGAAGGGTGCGCCGGTGTGCAAAGAAGGTTTTGCCGCGAGTCTGACTGGAGCCGCCGGCGGTACAGATCTTGGTGGTAGTAGTATTCACTCGGCTGAGATATAAGCACCCTTGGCCTAGGATTTACTATGGGAAGGGTTTCTCGTCAACTGCAGTTGTACGAGAGTTAATCGGACCTAAGTCCCCGGCCAATCGCCTGATTTTGATGATATGTATATACACGCGATGTGGACTGAGCCCTCGGTCTAAAACCCGAAGTCTGCCGCCAATAAAATATATATTTTTTTGTTCGGTCGCTGCGAGCGTTTCGCTTCGCTAGCTGACTACGGCGAAGGAGGGTAGGGTTTTAGTTTCCCTATTCGATGCATCATATTAATTTTCGCTCGAAGGGACGAAAGGGAAGCAGTCTAACTTTACATGCATAATGCGTGGGTTACTCTCGGTATGACGGTCGCCAATTGATAAAAAGAAAATTTCCTAACCTCGTCGTTTACGACGGCCATAGACCATTTTTTTTATTTTCCAATCCGGCATCACGTTTAGGGCGTACTTGGTAACAAGTCATGAACCCTACCATTCGGGCTGCAACTTAAGGCAGAGCTCGCTCTTTTCTTTATAAGGTACTGGCTAGTCCCTCTAAGCAATTTCCGACTCTCTCTCTCTCTCTCTCTCTCTCTCTCTCTCTCTCTCTCTCTCTCTTATTTTTAAAATTGATGAAACCAGAGGGAGAGGTGACGCCCCCTTGTCGCGGGAAGAGAGCTTGTGTGGACCTTTGACTTTTTGAGCTATGTCGGCGGGGGTACCTCTTCTGGGTACCCCTGGCAGGGCTTTCCTTGTCGATTTGGTCGGAAACGAGGTTCCAGACTAAGTGCGTCATTCTTTCCTTTTTTCTACTCTATCCGTCTCTTCTTTTTTTTTTACTTTTATCCTATTTCCCACTTATACAAAAAGAAAAAAACAACAAAAAAAGGCCTACTCCTATCATGTTACTCTTTCCTTTTTTTCCCTCTATCTACATATAAGGACCTGGCAGCTACCTCACGCCAATCGACGCTCACTGGTTGCGAGAGACTGGGACTAGAGGTGTCCTAGGCGTTGGGGCACGATGAATGGGATGAGGGTAGTGCCAGACCTATATCAAACAACTCACCCCGGCTATCTTTTATATGAACGCACCCTTACTTCCAAATTAAATAATTTTCACACACTTCCACAGTTTGCCATTTACTCCATACCCTTAGAACCTGACACCATGCTTCCCCATCTACACGATCATACGCTTTCCATGGGCCCACTACACAATTCACATCACTTATCCCTTGTTTTGTTTTTTCGATTACCAGTCTCAGTATAAATATGTGATCCACAACCGCTTATTACCTTTCTAAATCCACCTTCTTCAACCCACAATCAATCCACAGTTACTTTTCTTCCATGTTGGATCAGAATTTAGCCAGACACCTAATCTACAGCTCTCAATAAAGTTAATCCCCTGTAATCCTTGCATTCACCTTTTTCAATTTTACCTTTATACAACTGTACTATCACAACATTCTTTTCACTTCTTAGGCCTTCTCCCACTTTCAAATAATTTACAACAAATGACCAGATACATTCCATAACACAATCACCACCACCTTTTAGCATGCATCTCAGCGACTCGATCTGCCTTCCAAATCTTCAACCTCTCACTGCACCAACAAACTCTGATAAAACAACCGGTTTATGCACTCAAAGCCACTCAGATGCACATTCACTTCATCTTCCATACCCAAATTACATAATTCGTCAATGTAATCTCTCTATCTACTTTTCACCTCCTAAATGTTCACAAGTACTATGATAATCCTATCTTTGATGTTCACACAACTGCTCTTCTCTTGGTTTCATACCTTTCTCACATCCGTTCAAAATAACTTCCTGCCACCATCCAAATCTCCATTTATCTTACTTTAAAATGCTTCATTCACTTGCTGCTTTCTTACTCTGTTTAATCGCTCATTTCACTTTTATTTTCGCTTCCTTGCATGCACTCTTCCGCATCTCACTGGTATTCTCAGCTGCGCTATTAGGCGTTTGCAAGAACGCCTATCATTTGCTATCCACTGCACGTTTCATGTTATCATTCCACCATTTAGGGTTCTGTTTTCTCTTTCTGGTTCTAACACACTCGCATGTAGCACTTCTACTACCCACTATTACTTACTTAAATTTGCTCTCTTTCTCTCCTGTTTACATGTCCTCCACCCTACACTCAAGCACTCTCACGTACACTTCCCTCTCTGTCTCTGTTTCACTAGCCTTTGACTTTTGATTCTCCCTTCCTTTCCACCTTTTCCATGCTTTCTCACCCATACATCAACTTTACATATCAAAATCAATTAATCAGATAGTCCCATACTAATACCTCTTACACTTTTCACATCAAATACATCCTGCAGCATAGTCTTTTTTACTACAAACAGGTCAATCATAACCCCTCTTTTTTCTGTCCACGTTCTTTCTGCAGAAAGAACGTGTGTTAGCCACACACAACATTCTTTCAGCACAGAAACCTACCCCTCTCTCCCACTTTTCATTCCCTCATGGAGTATCAGAAGCTCCAATTTTCCCAGTTCTCATCCTACTACCATATTTCTCACAGCCATCAATCGAACATTATTCCAAATTCCATCACCCTTCACACCAAGTCATTCCAGAACCTCTTTTTCACAGCCTCACTTTTATTATTACAGGATCCATAGATTACAGCCACGTACAGTTTTACTCTTACAAATTTCAAATTCATCCACATAATTATCGAGGTAACACATTAATACTCGACCGATGCATCATGTCAGTCCTCACTCACAAGCACTACCACACCTTCTTCACCCCTACCACCATACTTAGCACCTAATTGCATTCTATTCACTCCATACTACAGCAACAACTATGCTAAAGATGACACCTGGAATATTGGGGGCCCTCCTGTGCCCAACGCCCGCAGATAAATCTTTGGTTGTATATCTTTCGCACATTTTCACTTCATCCATCTCCGCCACTTTCTTTACAGATCTCTTAAAAACCTTCTGGCGGAGATGCCCTCGTTGGCTTCACTTAGTTTTAAGCACTTATCTACTCTCCAATTTCATGTTTGTTTCACATAGTGCAAACATCTGCAATCTCTTTCTTTTAAACACATTCACTACCTCTTCCTTCATCACATATACCCCTCACATTCCACACCCATCTTTTCTGTTCACACAATGAAGCGGATTTACAGGCGTGAGGGGATACCATCATTGCATATCGCGCTCGCAGGAAGAAAACTTTCGGAGGGCGCAATTTCTCAGGTCAGCGGCCCATACCCAGGATTAGTTGCCTTCTACGACACGCACCGGAGAAGGGGTTGGGTATTGTTTTCATGTTTTCTTTGGTTGAGAGGAGGTTGGGTAATTCGTAGGCATCAGCTTAAGCTAAAAAAAATCAGTTCCTACAAAATTACCCGGGGAGATGCTTCTGTAGGGATACAGTTATTAATGGAGGAATGAGACACAGGACGACTTAACTGTATCGGTTCCTTCACTCATAAACAGTTAACAGTAATTCACTGTATTGGCACCTTCCCTCACAAATGAAGCACATTGGTGCTTTCAAGCTCATCAGCGATTTTCATGATGATCTTTATGTTAGTTTCATTATCCAGTTTGGAGATCCAAATTGACTAAGAGGTGAATGGCATTATTTACTTCATTGGTTTGCTTTAAATTTAGAATAAAAATATTGGGTGATTTGGGGGTAGTTTAGATTAGTTTAGCGTGTCTAGCTTGGATATATATATATATATATATATATATATATATATATATATATATATATATATATATATATATAAGCCATAGCTTTGCCATTGCCCACCTACCGGGGAGCTTTGTGCTTCGCTGCGCTCGCTACCAGCCCTTCCGGCTGTTGGCCTCCAGCCTCTTTGACCTTTCAAACCGATTTTCTCAACCCCGTTTCATAAGAATTTCAATAATTTGTTTAAACAGTACCCTTGATGTCATAAAAAGAGGGAAAATACATAAAGGCACTAAAAAAAAAATAATACGAATAATACTAATGATACTACTACTACTAATAATAATAAAAATCTCGTATCGGCTTAAACCCAGCTCACGTTGCCCCGGTAGAAAGATTAATACATTTAAGATTTCTAGTAATAGGTATAGATAATTAATAGATCTCGCGGCGGTCTAAACCCAGCTCACGTTCTCCTGGATATCCAAACCAAGAGTAAAAATTCAGAAAAATCCCGTTCTAAAAATTTAGTTAGGGGTGTAATATATATATATATATATATATATATATATATATATATATATATATATATATATATATATATATATATATATATATATAATCACTAACTCTATAATTTTAGCAACGTGATTTTTTGAAAGGGGGGAAATAGTTTGGAGTTCCTTTATAAATTATTATAATTGGCTGTTTTTTTGAGATTTTAAATTTTAATCTTAATAGCAAAGTGCCAGCTCCCCCCGTAGGGGAGAGTGGTGAAGCCATTGCCTAGTATATATATAACGGTGTTTCACTCCCGTGGGTAAAAAAATTAAATGTGTTGAAAGTGATCAGCACGAGTGTTCCCTTGTTTCTTATGACCCGTAAATACTTTATGCAAAAATTTGGTTTGATTCGTCAATATTTACTGGTCGTACAGATTGACCAGATTCCACATTTCAAGTGGAACTTCGGAAAAATCCATTGGAGGAAAAGACAAAAAATTGCCTCGAACGGAATTCAACTGAAAATTATCAAGCAAAGTTGTGAAAAATTCCAAGGGGGTTACAGAAATGCCGAACAATTCTGTAATTAGGGCAGGGCAATCAAGTCGTTGGTAAATGGGGCTCAAGGAGGAGGAGGGAACTTATGGACCACTCCAGCCTTTGTTCTCTTGACGGTTTTGCGGTCATGATGAACAACCTTGATGAGGAACTGCTTCTGTTGTTTGTCTTTGGTTTGGGCTTGGAGTCTTTGGATCAGTGCCTTCTCTCTCTCTACTGCATCATTGGCGACATGCAGGCCTTGGACGGTGGCTCGAGTTCGTGGATCTTGCAGAACATGTTCCACATTCTGGGTAGTAACCATCCTCCCGGCGAAGACCCCAATGACCTCAAAAGTTTGCCTTGTCACCAATTCGGGAAGACCTTCAGGGAGAGTGAAGTTCTTCTTTTCAAGTCTGTTGAGTGTTTTCGAGGTTGCTGGATGGCTTAGATTCTTGACTATGGCTGCCCGGTCATCGGGAGACACTCGTTCGTCGAAGAACGCTAGGGCTGCTCCTTGCTCCGAGAGGTACCAGAGGTGCCTTTGGAGGGCCTTCTCTGCCGTTGACCCAAGTTCTCTATCCACAAACATCCGGGGAGTCGCCAAGAACTCCAGGTCATTCTTCGGTGCACAGTTCGGGACGGCTGCCTCATGAAAGAATCTGACCTAAATGAGACTGACAAACCGGGCCAGTGGTCAAACTCCGCGTTTTTCCGACCACGTAAGCTCCATCCAGCTGTTGCAAAAATAACCTTTGACATCCATCTCGCCTGATGGTAGGCTCCAGGGGCCCTTAATCGAGGTAGATTCCCGCTCCATCCTCCCAGGTAAACAAGAGAGAGCTGAAAGAGTTCGAGATAGTCCCCCTTTGGGTGGGCTCTGTTACGGATGATTTCCCTGAGGAAGTCTATCATCTTCAGCCTCCTCGATTCGTCGACTCAACCAGGGGTTCTTCGTCGTTAAGGGGACCGACGGATGTCTTGTCCAAGAAGTTCCATCTTTCTCGGAATCGCTTGAACAGGAGAATCTCGGGACCTGGGAGAGGGCCGAAGAGGAGTTCGCAGATGTCCTTTAGTACCACCTCGTGAATGTGATGCCGGCATGCCAGCCAAAGAAGATGTCTTCCAAGGGACTGTTCAATTATGGTGCATGCTCCGCTAATCATGGGAGCGATGATCTTGTTAGCGATCTGATACGTTTCCAGCACCCGAAGTACAGTAGTCGCTACTTCTCTCCTGGTCACATTAATGGCGATAGGTACTCCAAGAAGCTCCTGAAAGTTGATCCCAGTAAGTACAACAGTGATCCTCTCCTCTGAGATCCGAGATGTGGCAGCACTTCAAATCAGTTTGCCATCTCAGTGGAGAACAATGGGAGGTGGATCACGGAAGGCTTCTTTTTCAATGCGCTTTGCTTCAGTTTCTCCGTTCTTTCTCCTCATCTGATACACCGTATATGCAGAAAAGGAGATATCCAATACACCATACGCCAAGCTTGAGGCTGCAGCAACGAAGGAGGCAGCAGCTTGGTGACATGAAAGGTTTTCCCGGTCCCAAGTCGTGGTCAGGGCTGGGGTCATTGGGTTCTTGGATGGCCTTCTCCTCCATAGGCTTTTTGCTGGAGAAGGGCAGCCTTGGAAGTCCTCATCCGGGAAGTCCTCATCCGACACAGATGATCCAGAAAAAAAACAGAGGATGAATCGAAAGCATCTTCCAAGGCAACCTTCTTCAACAACTTCTCCACTTAAGCCTCTTGCTTCCTTTTCCCCATCTGCCCCTTCTTCATTTCGTCAGCCTTCTTGGCGACAACGGACGCATGGAGCTTATCGACACTCCCCATTGGGCAGGACTGTCTGTCCTCCATCTGCAGTTCCAGAAAGGCCAAATCTTCTTCTGGGACGTTGGCCTCCGCGATCTTACCGCTCGCGATATCGAAGACATCCTGTAGGTCGCCTTTTCAAACCTCCCTCTTTGTCACGGCTGCAGGTGTCTCCTGCTTGGCTTCCTTCTTGAGACTCACGTACTCGTTGTGAAGGTTCCTGATGTTACGATGGATCACGTGCTCCGCCTTGACAGTGAGGTTCGCTTTCTCCCACACTTTCTGCAGCTTGAGAGAGGTGCTCTTGGCCGCCTCCGGGAGGGTCTTCCTCTGCACCTGTGGGTGGTGGAGGAAGACCAAGAGGACATCTTCCCGCGAGGACAGGCGGGTTCCCAAGAAACCTGAATTCGCTGACTTCTCCAGGAGCTAGAGAAGGTTCTTGCTTCGTGTGGAAGACATAATCTAAAAAAAAAACGTCAACATGTTATTCAGAAGGTAATGTTAATACCCTAGCCATGAAACTCCCCTCGCTCCCACCGGACACCACAGAAAAGACAAGTGTGCAACCTGTTAACATGGTTCTATTTCGCTAAGATTTTGCCCGAAGCACTTTTATGGGAAAGGTCCAAAGGCAAACAAGTGATAAAATTATTGCACCTCATAAAATATCAAACACCCTAATATATAAATATATATATATATATATATATATATATATATATATATATATATATATATATATATATATATATATATATATATATATATATATATATCGGGTAAAGGATATGGCATGATAGGAAAGGACTTTGTGACCCTTTTGATCTACTGTTTCGTAATTCTTTATGTTCTTACGCTAACTTTACCCTCCATGGGTATACGACAGTGCCTCTAATCGTGTTCAAAATATGCGTGGAATTTTGCTGGTGACTCAATATAAACGGCACACATTTTTTAAAGGGTTTATGACACATTGAGTAATTCTTTTATAAGTATACCAGTCAATGGCTTCGCCACTCCCCCCCCCCCCCCTACGGGGAAAGCTTACGCTTCGCTACTAAGAATAAAATTTAAAATCCGAAAAACGCATCTATGGTTAAATTTTTATAAATTTTATGAACTTCGCCAATTATAATAATTTTAAAAAGGGAACTCTAAACTAAATTTCCCGCCTTTCAAAATATCACGTTGCTAAAATATAGTTATAGAAGAAAATATATAAAAATAAATTTTCTGAACTTCACCATTTGTAATTCTTTGGGTTTAAAAAAATTCACACAATTTCGATACCTATATTTATTTCTGAACTTCACCATTTTGTTTTTTGATATTATAAAAGAATTATTAGAAGTAACTTTGATAAAAAATACATAAGTCATAACCAAACTAAGATGAAATTATTATTCAAATACTAAAAAAAAAATCCCCTTCTTAAATTATAGAGTTCTCGAAGTGATACTGATGATGATAAGTAAAACAAAGTTAGAAGTGAACAATTTTCCTCCATTTCCATTTGTAATGTAAATTACATCCCCGTACAAGCCCCCAAATGTAGTCTCCCATCATGTTTTTATTGTATACCGCTTGTTATCTATGTTCAAAATTTAGTATATCTTGATGGAACCGCGCTGCTTACTCCTCTGAATATGGTCCCATATTCTCCTTGAACTTGTCAAGATAGGCATCAAGGATGAGCACCTTCAAAGACATCCTGCAGCCCATTTGGCCATAGCTTTTCACTAAGTTCCCTACTAGTTCCACATAATTTTCAACCTTGTGGTTGCCCCAAAGCGCTGACACACCGAAACAAAACTTTTCTATGCTCCTTTTTTTTCTTTTTAGTAAACTTTACAGAGAATTCTGAACACTAAGGTCTGCCTATTTGTGGTCCAACAAAAACATCAGTTTTCACCTTTGCCTCTGAATTTGGGAAAGAAATTTTGAAGGTACTTGAAGGTTGCAGACTCTTTGTTAAGAGCTCTAACAAATTACTTCATGAGACCTAGTTTTAAATGCAATGGAAACAACACCTTTTGACGGTCTGTCAATTGCTCAGGCTTGAAATTATGGGATACCTTGGGTATCCCTAAGGTAACAAAGACAGATGACATGGAAACTTGGTAAAGCCTCACTGGAGAACCATCAAAAATGCTACCATTTTGAAGTCTCTAATCACTTTCCAGCTATATTCATTGTAATTTAAACTTGTAGCAGGAACTTGACACTGTTGTAGTTCTCGTTGAAAAATGCTTAATGAGGCAAAGGATGTTTATTCTAATTATGGAGAAATACAGCTTTAAGGCTTCTTAAGGGGGTGTAAAATGAAGAGTCTCCCCTCATCTGGATTAAATGTAATTTCATTTGCATCAAACAGACCAGATACATCATTGCAGTAGCCTCCATAGCTTGATAAGTTCAGAATCTTGAGAAATGTTTATGACGTTTCTTTTGGCTTCTTACTTGCACATTTTCATCCAGCAGATCCAACTCTTTGAGCCTGGAAATCAAAAGCTTAACATTTGAATTTTACAAGCCAAGGTCTCTAACAAGGTCATTGAGGTATCACTGGTTTGGAGAGAATGGATTCTTCTCAACAGCCATATCTCTGACACTTCAGTGTATATATTCACTGATCCTTTCATCTTCTCAATTGATCCTTTCTTCTGAGGATGGTTTATTCCTTTCTGGAAGGGTAAGTACAGGAATATCAACACTGTGTGGTACTGGTGCAATAGAGGATGGAAGACGGGATAGAAAATGGCAGGTGCATTCTTGCCACGTCGACGTTTGGAAGGGTCCAAACCCTGAGAATGGCAAATTTCATGGCTCTTCTTTCCATTCTATATTATCCTGTAAGAGTAAAAAAATATATACTTTATTACTCTTTTTACTTACAAACCAACATATTCGTAATAGCTTAAATGCTTGCGAAATTTAATAATTTACTCTTAACAACAAACAATTTTCTTACCTTCCAAAGCTTTCTTGCAGTGCTCACAAGCAAAATCAGGTGCCCAGGCTCTGTCTTGGTCCTTACCTGACATGCGAATGTATTTTTTTAAGCTTCTCATAGACGTTGTTTAAGTGACCCTTTTTGCTCTTGTTTTGATGAATTGACCACATATATAACAGAATGCAGCCTCTTGATGCCATTTTTCTTCTGATGTGTTCACTATGGTACCTAGAACTGAAATGATAACATCTGTGAATCACTGTATACAAATTTCTGAAGTAATATTCCAGAATATTACAGAAGGCTCTAGAATTTGCCAGGGGTGTGTTCTGGCAAGTCCTGGAACATTCTTGAAACTTCTAAATTCTAGAAATTTCTCATTAAATTTAGAATTTTTGGAAGGTTTCCTTAAAACAAATATAATTCTATAACATTACAATTTTTTAAATAAGACTTACAATTTTCTACCATGATTTGAAAAAAAATTAAAGACTCTAGCCTTTTATATATTTTTCAATTTTTTCCGGAATTAATAATGCCCTAGCATTGTTTTCCAAATGGGCAAGTTTAGAAATTCAGTGCCCTACCCGCAAAAGCAATGTTTGGGGGGCAAACTAGACTTTTTCCTTTACTTTAGTTACAAACAACTGAGAAATGACACTTCCAACCCAGGACGAATCATGCCCATATTTAGTCAATCACAGAACCCCTATTTTTTCCATTCCTTCCTTTACATCGCAACATACCTACGCTATCCTCTTCTGTTGTGGAACCCTGCCGATGGAGTACTGGTGTCTCTTGTTGAGGTATTCATACGTCGCTCACGAACATTCCCGCATGCTGCTGGTTAGTGTCACTAACCCACATTACGATCCGAACATTGATTGTCATTTTGATTTTATGCACATTTTATATTCCGGTTGTGGAATCTTGTTCCCGACGCGAGGGATAAATGACTCTACCCATCTACCTGTAATCTTGAATAAACAGCCAATTTTGTTACCCTGAGTGTTCTCGCACTTTTCAAAAAGTAATCAATAGAAAATGTTCGAAGGGATACTAAAACAGTTTTTAAATATTTGTGTATGAGATTTTGAATATCTTAGATCAAGGATGAAAAAGCTATTCACTCCCCTTTTTACTCTGCTATTGTATTTACTTTCTAATTAATCCTCCTCTTCAATCTATACTCCTCGTCCCATGCCATAGGCGAATAGTAAGTGCACAAATTGTGCTGGCACAAACAAATAAATATTTCCATTTTTAATTTTTGTCTACCCATGACATTGGATTAATCACATTTTAAAATAAATAATAGTATGAAATGTGAATATAGAATTGTGATTTATCAACAAATATTTTATGTTGTGCGTAGGAGATAACTAAGAAATGGTTTAATTAATGTTATCAAGCCATCTATACTCTGACCTCGTTAGTGGGCGATTAAAAATTCAACAACCGGCGAAATTTTTCTCTTGAAGGACGGTTCCAAACTCCTCTGAGAAATGAAAGAATGAAATAAAGTTTAGCCAAAATTTAAAATTCCTTTTTTAAAAATGTAAATAAAGTTCAGGTTATTAATTTTTGGCTTCTTTTTCGTTACGTAAGTCCATTTACATTTAGAGAATGTAACTACGGCAAGCCTCAAGGCTATGAACCTGATGCTTGTAATTAAAAAGTGCTACAAGAGCCTTGAATGCTCTTATTATGCAATCAAACAACCAGTGGTAATCATACATTACTAAATTAATCTCCTTCAACTATAATATTACATCAACCGAAAGAGAAAGTCCAGTATGGATCGATTCATTAGCATCGGAGATTTGATGGTCATGTTTTGATGTTACGATAAATTACGAAGCATCGGGAATAGTTAATTTCCTGAGTGACACTCAACTTTAGTTATTTTATTTACTAAGATATATTTTAAGGACTATTTTCGTAGCAATCTGAGTATGGAGACTATTTGACTATTTTAATTGTACCGTACAATAGGCTGTTCGTATGTATCCAATGATTTATTCCAAACAGATCCATTTCCTTATTTTCTACTCAGCTACTCTTCCATACTGGGTGTTCTTGATCTAGTTTTCCTGTTTGCTCATTCTTTTTTATATATAGAAAATAGTCGTTCATTTACCTCACATTTTCTTTTTTCTTTAGTAAGACAATTAGTGAATTAAACGTACTATTTGAAAGAACTGATTTCCTATGCTTATGGTGTTAGTTTAAGCCTTAAGTAACAAGACGATTTTTTCTAAAAAAATACTTATAAAACATTAACAAATCATTATTAAAATAGGTCTTATTTATTCTTTCATAACTGTTATGTACCTTACACGTTATTCCAACGTAATTTATCCAGGTTGGCTGAGGAATTAATTTCAGCGGCCCAGTCAAAAGTATCTTGTCGGGTGACGTAAAATGACCTCGTTCTCAATAACCGCTTTGTAATCTATTCATTTGCCTCAAGGTGGGTGAATGTATGCTCCTCCTCTCAAAAAATACGTGTTGTTATAGACGTCTCAATGCAACGTGTCATTTTAATCAAGCCAGTCATTAGTTCATTGTTTGGGGGGTGATCTGCATATGGCAGTTTATTTGGCAACTTGCAAAATGTTTCTTTTTTCTTTTTTTCTCGTTTATTATGGATTTTCTCTTAGTTGTTAAGCTTAATTTTAATATACGAGCTGATGCATATGATATCAATTTGAGAGATGTTCGAATGATTTACAAATGGCTTCCAACTAAACGAATTAGGAGGCAGTGAATAAACCCTGTGAGGACTTTCTTATATTCTTCTTATTCTCCTTCTTTTCTTCTTCCTCTGCTTATTATAATAATAATAATATGATTAGCTCATACATCGTCGTCATTAATTAAGTGTAGGACATTTTCTCTCCTTTTTAATTTTCTCGTTTTTCTATGATGAGACCCAGAGTGGATCGAAAGGCATTTGCTAGGCTATAATTCTATAATTATTGTTATTATTAGTCGTAGCAGTAGAAGTAATAGTAGTGGTAATTTTAATAGTAGTAAAAATGCGTAATCGAACGAGTAAACGTTCGTCATCGCGTAAAGGAGAGGAGGAACAGGCAGAAGATGATAACGAAGTGCAGAGAAAAGAGCGATAATTAATTCACGTGAAAACGGCCGACAATGATAAAAAATGTTAACTGTGGCTAAGTGGATTTGTCTCAAACTCTGTACATTGTTAACCCTGTAGTCTGAGGCCGAGAGGGTGTATCTCAAACCCTGTACATTGTTAACCCTGTATCCTGAGGCCGAGAGGGTGTATCTCAAACGCTGTACATTGTTAACCCTGTATTCTGCGGCCGAGAGGGTATATCTCAAACCCTGTACATTGTTAACCCTGTATTCTGCGGCTGAGAGGGTATATCTCAAACCCTGTACATTGTTAACCCTGTATTCTGAGGCCGAGAGGGTATATCTCAAACCCTGTACATTATTAATTCTGTATACCGAGGCAGAGAGGGTATGTCTCAAATCTGTAAAAAAAAAACCTAATTATTCATAGTGAATTTTATAATAAATATATATATATATATATATATATATATATATATATATATATATATATATATATATATATATATATATATATATATATATATATATATGGTGCGGTTGAGGTAATGGCATAATTAGACAACTGCTCTGCTTCAGGTCCAGCAGGTGATCCTATCCTCCTTGAACTGGAAGACAACACTTAGGGATGACCCTGTAGTCTGAGGCCGAGAGGGTGTATCTCAAACCCTGTACATTGTTAACCCTGTATCCTGAGGCCGAGAGGGTGTATCTCAAACGCTGTACATTGTTAACCCTGTATTCTGCGGCCGAGAGGGTCATCCCTAAGTGTTGTCTTCCAGTTCAAGGAGGATAGGATCACCTGCTGGACCTGAAGCAGAGCAGTTGTCTAATTATGCCATTACCTCAACCGCACCAATTTGTCTTGGATATTTTTCCATATATATATATATATATATATATATATATATATATATATATATATATATATATATATATATATATATATATATATATATATATATGTTACTTGATCGCAATTTTCAAAACAGAGGCTAAAGTAAAATTACCTAAAGTCAATGACTTAATATAATAAAGCATGGTTAAAATTTGAGGCAAAAAGAGATATTCAAAACACACGTTATCAGCGAGTCGAGAGAAGGACTGAAAATTTTCGAGAAAGGTGGGTAGGTTGGTTATTGAAAGTTTTTAACCAGTTTGGAGCTGGTTGGTTGTTGTTATTAACGACAAGAGGTGGCAAGTTGAGTCGGAATTTAATATAGAGGCGTGTGTTATAATTAAGAGCGACTCTAAAATTTTGAGGTGGGCGCTCAGCATTGCATTTTATGATGTGGTCTCTGATGAGCGAGACTTCCTTCCTGGGGAGAGATTTCCCCCATCTGTAACTGACACTAAAGCGTTCACATACCCTCGAGTGTATGGAGCAAATGATACTTTCTATGTATTTATCCCTGGGAACATCCAGGAAAAGAAAATTTGTTGACAATAACATTATGCAAACAAACAGGGTTTTCACTCTTGGTACGAAAGAAACCACCTATCTTCAAATTGTTAATGAAGATCATTCGAAAAAAAGCTTAGGAAAAAACCTTTGAAGAATCTTGTGGTAAGGTCGTGACTCCTCTTGATTCAGAGGACCAAGATCAGGAAGGAGCAAAGAACGCAAGTCTTTAGGGCAGTGATCGCTGCAATTCTTGGTTGGAAAAAAGGTTATTCTGCCTATGCATTAGTTAAATCATTTGAGGATATGTGCACACCTTGAGGTAGGTTTCAGACCATTTTCTTTAGAGTTGTATCCTTACCAAACTTTCTGCCAAGGATGCCGTAAGTGGGTCCGCTTTAAAAAAAGTCCTAGAAATAAAGCACACATTTTCCTCGCCCTAGAGGTTAAAGAATGCAGATCCTCCTCCTTGGAGGACAAACTCAAACTCGAGGAATACGAAAAGAACTGGCTGGTGGAGGGATTGCAAGGAGGATCGGGTACCGAGGTAGTAACATGATTGCAAGGAGGGGAAGGTGGCAACATGGTAGTCACAATGTTGTAAGGAGGGCTGTCGGGTGTTAACAAGGTGGTGACATGATTCTAAAGAGAGCAAGGTAGTAACAGGGTGGCGAGAAGACTGCAAGGAACACCCGGTAAGGTGGTAATATGATTGAAACAAGGGCAAGGTAACAACAGGGTGGTATATGATTTCAAAGGGGTGAAGGTAGGGACAGGGTGGTGACATGAACCAAAGAGGGCAGGGTAGCAACAAGGTGGTGAGAAGATTGTATGTATGTCCGGGTGTGAACAAAGTGGTAAGATGAATGCAACGAGGGCAGGTTAGCAACAAGGTGTTAACAAGATTGTAATAAGTGTAAGGTGGTAAGAGGGTGGTGACATGATTGCAAGGAGGGCCAGGTGTTATCAAGCTGATGACATGATTGCAAGGAGGGCCAGGTGTTATCGAGGTAGTGACATGATTGCAAGGAGGTCCAGGTGTTATCGAGGTGGTGGCATAATTGCAAAGAGGACCAGGTGTTATCGAGGTGGTTACATGATTGCAAGGATGGCCAGGTATTATCGAGGTGGTGACATGGTTGCCAGGAGGGCCAGGTGTTATCGAGGTGGTTACATGATTGCAAGGAGAGCCAGGTGTTATCAAGGTGGTGACATGATTACAAGGAGAGACGTGTTATCGAGGTGGTGATATGATTGCAAGGAGGGCCATATGTTATCGAGGTGGTGTAAAGAGGGCACGGAGGTAACAGGGTCTTTACAGGGTTGCAAGGATGGCAGTGTTAGTAGCACTACACATATGGCCATAAGTTTTGGCATATAAATGAGTTTAGGCAGACCATATTTTTTTTCTATATTTATTAATTTAAAGCTAACACCAACGGGGGCATCTCCCGCAGATGGTTGTAAGGATAAATCTGAAAAGAAAGTAGTAAAAACTGGCGAATTGAAAATTTGTGGAAATGTATAGCTGCAGATCCTCTTCCGGGTCAATTGAGTGGAGTGACACGGGACTCCAGGCTAATATTGGTGAGGGGGGTGTGAAAGCATCTAATTGTGAGCAATGAGGAAGGTAGGGCTCGCATTTATCAAAGTGGCAGTTTCACTTTGGTTAGCCATACTACACTTGACACCTCCTTCAGGGCCCACAAGAGGAAACGAACGTCTTGATTGACCATGTGTCGCATTTTCGAGATATAATGCCTTGAAGCCTGCTAGATTAAAACTCATTGGATTATTACCTCAGAGTGGTCAACAAATGTTAACAACGGATCGTCGAATAAGACCTTGGATTCCCATTGATGTAGAGCGGAGGTGATGACGAATTCGGACTCGCCGACCATTGCCAAACCCCTACGGTCCTGTTCGAGGTCGTCTGAGATCCTTGGGCCCAACAGATGGCCACTACATTAGATCGAGTCCACAGTGTCTAATTTTCATCAAATTCTAATGAATAAATAAGCAATATTTCGCATATAGATTGTGGTTTCTATTTTCATTTCAAAATATTTAATTTCCAGTCGCCATCCCCAAAAAGAGCAAGAGGAAAGAGCCATCAAGAGGAGAATTTCAAAAGAGAAGAATATTTTGACAATAAAGAAGAAATAGAGAGGAATAAAGCATTTAGAAGGAGAAAAGGGGAAGATCTGGCAGTGATTTTTATCCTCGAGTTCTAGGTCATTGGAGGAAGTTCTAAAAGGTCTCGAGAAATGAAAGCCAAAAAACGGTGTCCTCGTTCGATTGCGCTTGTTTTTGCCACCGATTCGCTCTTGAGATGCGATGCATATCTCAGTGTAACGAGAGAGTTACGCGCCTTTCTTGCAGGGTCGGCCCCAGGGACGATGTCACCTCAGGCTGTAGTAAGAGAAAGGCTTTAGAACTTTTTTAGAGTAGATGGTTTGGCATTGGTATTTATTACACTATTTGGAAGCTTCTTTCTCGTGTCAACCACTCTATTCCCAAAGCAGTTTCTACCTATTTCTCTCCCAGCTCACTTTTTGAAAATTGTGAAAAGATGTTTTAAATAGTTCGCTTTTCTAATTCTTAAAAATGGATCGGGTAGATTTTATCTGTACCCGACGCTTTGGGAATATATTTTTCGCTTACGTCAATCTTTGATAATGTTTTCCCCAATATTTATAACCTTGCATCGTTGGTAAGTTATTTGTATCTTTGGGAGTAAAAACATTCGTAAATTGTTCATTTAATATCTTCACCACTTGGTCTGGATCGTCATTAAGGACCCCCTCAGCATTACAAAGGGGTCTGATGCACTTTAATTGGCTTATTATTATATACATACATATATATAAGGTTGGTTAGGCTCAGGTTTTGACAACCACGCTGTTTCTTCTTGCGGTTTTTTTATTTTGTGTTTGACAAGACGACGATAATAGGCCTAGATTTTGATTCTCGACATTATTGCCGTTTTTCGAAATTTTATATAATTGGTTACGTTCTCTTGTGCACTTTTTAATTAGTTTTTCACAAAACCTGGTTTGATGTCTTAGAACCTCTAGGTTTATAGGGCACTATTTTGTTATTTATAGTAAAATAAAAAATTCACGTTGTAAATTATTGTACATTACCTGGGCGTTTTAAACGTTTAAAATTCATCATAATTTAAAAGTTTTAAACGGGAGCGAAAATACCAAAATTACAAGATTTGTAAAAATTAAATCTAAGATATTCTGTTCGGGTGTTGGTTCGTCTATTTTTTTGCGCTGGAAATTATCATTTATAAATTCTACAAGTTAATTTTCTATATTGTTCGCCGTTTCATTTAAAAAAATTAACGTTCGGAAAATTCAAGTCGCTGCATATAACCGTTACTTTTCATCACTAACTCTATAATTTAAGGAGATTATATTTGAGTATTTGAATAATAATTTCATCTTAGTTTGGTTATGACTTATGTTTTTTTATCAAAGTTATTTCTAATAATTCTTTTATAATATCAAAAAACAAAATGGTGAAGTTCAGAAATAAATATAAGTATCGAAATTTTGTGAATTTTTTAAAACCCAAAGAATTAAAAATGGTGAAGTTCAGAAAATTTATTTTTATATATCTTTTTCTATAACTATATTTTAGCAACGTGATATTTTGAAAGGGGGGGAAATTTAGTGTAGAGTTCCTTTTTAAAATTATTATAATTTGCGAAATACAGAAAATTTATAAAAATTTAATCATGGCTGCTTTTTTTTAGATCTTAATCTTAGTAATGAAGCTCAAGCTCCCCCTAGTGACGAAGCCATTGCCTGGTTGTCTAATTAAGGATGAAAACTCTTCTATTTGTCTTGGTGGCTTATATACCAAGACGAAATTTATTTTTAGTCGCGGGCTACTCTACATCTCACTATGTCGGTTGGTGAATCAGCATAAGTGAGAGCACGCGACTTTTGGTTCGCAGACCTTGTTTTACTATTTATCACATGCTCAATAGCTAAAATTCAGACGTAATATCTATATTTCTATATCTCATAATCGCGACTAGTTCGTTTCTTATTTATAAAATAACGCCTCCAACGTTACTTTAGATTATAGACATTAAAAGAAATATCACCCAATTTTACAGTTTGAAAAGTGTACATATATTTATTGTTAATACATTGAAATAGAGTTTTCTTAATCCAGGGATGGCAATTATGTTAATAGGGAAAGATTTTGAACGAACAGGGTGGTGTTCATTGTATATATTATATAAAGTGTCGGAAAAGGGATTCTACAACAGTATGTAGATCGTCGATTGATATAAGGAATAAGAGTTGTAGTAAGTAGTGATGGTATCACGCAGCTTATAGAAATTTGTTTGATTGCGGTCGCGAAATAATTTATGGGCGTAGAGCTTTGCTTTATTCTGTAGATCAGTAGTTCTTAACTTTCCCTTCACGCCGTTCCTTGCATTAAAATAACATTCTCTCCCCCATATTTTAAATAAAAATAATAAATGTTTTTAATATTTTATTGAGTATGAATCAATGAGATAGTTGATGCTGTTTCCTAGCTAATAGATCTTGAATGCGTGGTTGAATGCCAGAGCGTGCACAGCGTAAGTCCCCTTCAACATTCAGCCTGTTTCTGCGCTTGGTCTTAACAGCAACGATCGTGAAAAATGCAGCTTCACAAAGATACGTGGATCCAAACATAGAATCCGAAGAACCTGACCTGAAATCAGAGGGTAACAGGAAGGTACTTCACCGAGAACGTCTCAAGATCCAGTTCTTTGAAATCTTCCTTATCTGTGGAGTTGAACTTCAACCCAACAAACTCCTCGTGCATCTCATCCGAAACATAACCTACTTCACATTGAAATGTGTTCCTGATGTATTTCCAGGCTTCACGCTTCTCATCTATCTCTTGGAATTATCTGATGAATTCTGCTTTAAAGTCAGTTAGATGAGTAAGTATTAATTTCTTAACCTCAGAACCAAGGTTATCCCGAATGAGAGCAGAATCCAAGTTACTAAAATGGTTTTATTTCCCTGCTGAATTCGACACTTCTAGAGGTTTGAATGGTCTCGTGGTGCATGATGATGTTGATATTTTTCATTGTAGTTTAAGAGTGAGAACATTCAACGCTTTAAAGATGTCCACCATGTAAGCTAGAGAAAGCTGAAAACCTTCTGACTGGAGCTTGTCATAGAGAGTTGCCTTCTGCTGCGAATCTAGAAATTTTGTTACTTCTTCTCATAGTTCATAAAACTGTTCAAGCATGTTTCCCAAAGATAGCCACCGTACGTTCGGGTAAAAAAACAAAGCTTAATGTACAGATTTCATATCCTTAAACAGCAGTTTGAAGACACGACTGTTTATGGCTCCAGATTTGATAAAGTTGACTGCATTGACAGCTACGTTCAGGACATTCCTTATCTCAGCAAGTGAGTTCTGGATGCTAAGGCTTCACGTTTAACTATGCAATGTGTAATTACAACCAGGACTGTGGAGTCTGTAGGCTAAACCCCGACTCCGACTCCAACTCTGGGTTTTATCTAATAATCTTAAAAATCCTTTATTGCATGAACACTGTGTTTTTTTTGTTGTTGTTTTAATTTTATATATCTCATCTGGCGACTGCCTTCTAGGGAATAAGTTGCCGTACTCAAGCTAGCCTAAGTCTAGGCTATATTAAAAGCCAGATTAAAAAAGAAGGAACCCCCCCCCCAAAAAAAATACAAACAAAAAGCAAAAGAAAAACAAACAAATTCAAAAAATATAGACCGAGCTCCGTCGACGGGGGAAGGCCCGCCCTCCCCCACCGAAGAAGACTGCGATCCATAGTTGAATATTAAATAACAGGAGGAAGGACGGCCTCCTCCAAAAAGTCTAAAAGTCCACAGGTCAAGGTGCACGAATCCGTCCCGAGTACAAGGGACAGGCGGTAGCGACCCCGCCAATCCCGGTACCGGGATGGGTATCGTGCGCGAAGATCAACTAGACTGGGACATTCGACAAGAATGTGCCGAACAGTTTAGAGGACGACGCAGTCATCACAATATGGCGCAGGCGAGCGCTACATCAAATAGCGATGCGTCACACGAGTGTGTTCGATTCGGAGACGACAGAAAGCGACCCGAAGCCCTTGCGGCATTGGGGGATAGGTCCATGGGAACAGTCGCGGCGCAATGGCACGCAACTTTAAGTTCCCTTCGACCGTCTCCCATCTCCTTTCCCAAGAAGTCCGAAGAGCTGCCAGTATTACTGCCATATAGTCGGTGTGAGGAAGAGCGAAACGTTGGTCCGTTCGCAGAGCCCTTGCGGATTCTTTGGCGCCCTCATCGGCGCGCTCATTCCCCGCAATTCCTACATGTCCAGGAACCCAGCAGAAGATAATCTCGACATCTGACCGGCTCGTCAAAACCGTGGCGTCACGGATATTGCGAACCAGGGGATGTGGAGATTCCAATGCCCCGAGAGCACTCAGGGCGCTTTGTGAGTCGCTATAGATCACAATCCGGTCTCCAAACCGAGCAGGTCGCGGAATCTCCCGTAACAAGTGGTGTATTGCAACCAGCTCTGCCGTGAAGACAGACGCAGCGCCTGGCAGAGCCCCGCTGACTTCAAACAGAGAGGATACGGCGTGGAAGCCGACCCCCTCTTGGGACTTGGAGCCATCCATATACACTGGCATGGTTCCAGCGTGACACGAGGTGTGCTCCAAAAAAGTCGAACGCAATACTCGCAGCGCTGTACAAGCTTTGGGCGCAGAGACGTCACGACAAATAGCCAAATGTGGTACCCTCTAGGGTGGCGTCATGGGCAGAAGCAGAGTCGCCACCGGCCCGTGACCTATACCTAGCTCTCGAAGGAGTTTCTAACCCTAAACACAAAAGGTTTAGGGTATGACTGGCGTCTCTCGGCGGCATAGGCACCGTCGAGATCAGCTGCAGATGCAGTGAGAGCCTTTGGCGACTGAGGAAGGCGCCGGGCTCGCGCGTACAGGCGAGTGATGCACTGCACGCGGCGCAGAGCGAGTGGCATCTCCCCAGCATCGACCAACAGGCTCTCAATGGGAAAAGTGCGGAAGGCACCGGTCGCAAGGCGAAGGCCGGTGTGGTGGATCGAATCCACCTTCCGCAATAAACGCTGGGCTGCGGATGCATAAAACTCGCATCCGTAGTCGAGATTCGAACGAACAAAGCGCTGAACGTCACGGAACGGAGAATATCCATGGCGCGGGTACAAGGGACCCTAAGGCTGCGAATATGAGCCTCCCAGGTGAGGCGTCGGTCAAATACAAGACCAAGGAAACGGTGCGATTCAACCAGTTTCAGGCGTGAAACCATTAAGAAACAAGTCTGGGTCGGGGTGGAGCCGTGGATGGCAGCAGAAGTGCACCACCTTAGTCTTGACCAAGGAAAACCGAAACCTGTGCGCTTCGGCATAGCGATAGACGCGATTCAATGTCTGTTGGTGTCGACGCCACAGAGTTGGCATCTGGGCCGCTCCAAAAGAGATCGAAAGGTCGTCCACGTAGAGCGTAGCGAGAACATCTTCCGGCAGCACCGAGGTGATGCCGTTGATGTTCAGAACAAAGAGTGTGACACTGAGGACACTCCCCTGCGGGACAACCTCTTCCTGCTCCATTGGGACAGAGAGGGCTCCCCCCACCCGTACGTGGAATCGACGATCTCGCAAAAATTCAGATATAAACATTGGGAGGCGTCCCCTCACCCCCATCATGTGGGGAGTCTCTATGATACCGTATCGCCATGCAGTATCATAGGCCTTCTCCAGATCGAAAAACACCGTGGCGTAGTGCTGTCTACGAAGGAAAGCCTCGCAGACGGCATTTTCCAGTCGGAGCAGAGCATCCGACGTGGAGTGAAACTTGCGAAAGCCGCACTGTGCAAAAGACAGATGGCCTCCGCTGTCCAGGAAATAGGCTAATCTAACATTTACCGATTTCTCCATCAATTTGCACACGCAAGAAGTTAGAGAGATTGGGCGGAAACTGGCTGGAGTAGAGTGATCTCTCCCCGGTTTTCGAATGGCGAGCTCAGTAGCGATTCCCCAGGAATCTGGGAGGAGACCCTCCACCCAGATCCTGTTAAACAAATCTAAGAGAAAGGCAATGCCTCGCTTAACCATCTGACGATCTGACGAAACATGGCGTATGGGACATCGTTCGGACCATGGGCGGTGTCTGCGCACGAAGCAAGAGCGTAAACGCAACTCACTCACAGTAAACATGTCATTGAAGGGCTCTCCGCCTCTGGAGGTAAAGTCCAGTCGGCGGCCTTCCACGACATCACGACGTGCATTGAATGCTGGCGGAGCAGCATCTAGGCTTGAGAATGCAGAGAAAGCGGCGCTCAAGACTCCGCCACGGACGCGGGGTCAGAGATTGCGGCCCATTCTCCTGGAGAACGGGAGGGGAGTCCTGCGAAAACTTGCCCCGAATCCTTTTGACTCGCCTCCACACCTCTGCTAAAGGATTCTTTTTGTTAAGCGAAGACACGTATGCTCGCCAAGAAGAGTGGCGGGCGTGCTTCGAAATATACCGGAACCTAGCCCTTGCCCGACGAAATATATCGACAGTGAAATCGTTTGAAGGGCGGTTATAGCGCATGTAGGCATAACGCTTCTGTTTGAGGACCGTCTCACACTCTGCCGACCACCGCGGGAGTGGTCAGCGTGAAAAACGGCCAGATGTTCTGGGTATAGTAGTCAGGCCCGCAGCGATGAGGTTACCAGAGAAGAACTCAACGGCCTCCTCTATCGACCGAAACTCCTCGACTGAGATAGAGAATTCAGTCATTTCCTGAAATGCAGGCCACCGCGCCCGCGCCAAACACCACCGAGGTAGGCTCTCAGGTGGCAATTGCCCTGAAAATGATATTTGAATGGGAAAGTGAACACTACCATGGAGGTCATCTACCACCCCTCAATCGAAATCAGGCTGTGCATCCGAAGAGCACAAAGATAGATCAAGGCAAGAAAATGAAGCGGTTCTCGGGCAGTGATGCTTAAACTCATTCACATTTAGGACACCTATCTCAAGCTCTTCGATCAGATCGGCAAGGACTTGTCCCCCGGGATTTATTGAGTAGTCTCCCCAGAGAGGATGTCTGCCGTTCAGATCTCCAACTATAAGAAAGGGCCTTGGTAACCATGCCACGACGCGGCGGAAGTCCCCCGCGTCGAAGTCAGCTGACAGTGGAATGTAAGCAGAAATAACAGTAGACCTCCTATCCAGGTGAAGCTGCACAGCCACTGCCTGAAATGAGGTATCTAAAGAGAAAAGAAAAACGGAGACATCATGCCAGGTGTAAACCACGCAACCCCCAGCTCGGCCCCCATCTCGAGGACGTGGGGTCGCAAAACCCTTATATGCGAGAGGGTGGGCAGGGGGCACGTGCCTAGCATGGTCTCCTGCAGAAAAATAGCTAACGAGGAACGGGACGAGACGAGCCTCCGCAGCTCCTCCCAGTTGGCCCGGAGTCCACGGCAATTCCATTGAGGGAATATATCGTCCAGGCCTAGCTCGGAGGAGACCCTCACGGGGATGGCCGTACGCTTCTTGGAGGCAGAACCCCGGGCGCTGTTGGCTGGAAAATGCGGTAAAGGCACTATCACCTTCGATGACTTATTGGGGGAGGTTGGGCTCGCCATGCGAGTCTTTTCCTTCCTCTGCCTCGAAACCTTAGGCGGGCGTTGCGGCTTCGAAGGCGGGGGATGGGCCCTCTTTTCGAGGAACCACCGTCTCCGAGCCACTCAGCCTATCACTATGGGTGGGCGAAGGAGCCAAAGTTCCTTTGTTGCTGTCCTCCTTTCGGGGGACTGCTTTAGGAACCCCGAAAGATGGCCTGGCCACCAACTTCAGGGGTGTTGCCTCATGTGAGTCTAACGACTCGGTGGAGGCGGGTGGCCGTTTCGCCTTACGGGAAACGCTCACGCTGGGGGAAGGTGGGGAGCCCTGGTTTTAGCTGGCGCTGGGTGTGAACCCTTTGTGCCACCAGCTTTACCAGGGGAGCGCCCGGGTTGAGTAAAGCCCGCAGAAGGGCTCCGAATGGGCGCGGAAACAACCGTGCTTGTTGGCCTGGATGGGCCAGGAGCAGAGGGTGTCTTTCTAAGCATTGAGGCGTAAGATGTCTTAGGCAGAGCCGGTCGCGCCAGGATCAAGTTCTTAGCCTCGCGGAATGAGAGTCCATCCTGGGCCTGAACGGCCAGGATTTCTTTCTCAAGGAGATATGCACCACATTGATTCGAAGAAGCGGGGTGCATCTCTCTGCAATTGAAACACTTGACCACACACGATTTGGACTTATCGTGTGCGGCCTTGGAACAATTTACACATACTTCGGGTATCCCTGACTTTGCACGTCTACATAAACGATTCGTATGGCTGGAGCGGTGACAGTAATAGCACCGCCGCGGCAGTGGCACGAATGCCTTTACGCGGTAGCAGTACCAACCGACACGCACCGACTCAGGGAGCTTGTCACAGTCGAACGTGACGAAGAGTGTAGGGGTGGGTCTCGAGGCCCCTTCCTGTTTTCTCATCACACGTTCGACCTTGACCGCCCCATGGTCGGCCAGCTCTAAAGTGATGTCCTCTATGGAGTAGTCAACGAGTTCCCTGACATAAACTACTCTTTTCACAAAGTTCATGGTGAGTGCGGCGTCACACTCACTGGGGTGCCATGAAGTGTCCGAAGAGTACTTATCTTGGCCGCCGTGGAGGGATTCGCCGCATTCGCCAGAAGGCTCCCGTCCGAGAAACGGGTCACCTTCGGCTTTCTACCAATTACACTAGCTAATGCCCTCCTCTAAAGGATCAATGTTGCCCTTAGCGAACATGCTGCCATCAGTGGAGCGAATAACGAGGAAGCGTTTGAAGCCAGCGGGCTCGAAAACGCCAGGTAACCTCTGAATGAGGGGCCCCGATGTTATCGAGGCTCCACCCTGCGCACATTTTTTGTCTTAGTCTGGGACTCTGAACCCGGGAGGCGGAGGGCATAGGGGCCAGATGTGCCGATCTTGGCTTGGTCGCTTACCGAAGTGGCAGCAGACCCATCCGTCCCCGCAGCCCCCGTGGATGGAGAGGAGCCCCGGGTTTTCTTTGTCTTTTTCTTTTTTGGAGAGGAGGGCGGGGAATGAACCCGCTTCTTCCCTCCGCCGGCAGGAGCCCCCAGGCCAAATGGACTGGCCTCAGCCAGGTCCTTCTTCGAGATGGAGAAGGTTCTGGTAGTCGCAGGAGTACCGGTTGCAGGAGATCCCTCCCCTCCTTGTACTGCCTTGGAAACCCAGGCCGTTTGAGGAGGACCTTGCATAGGGGCGGATTCGGGTTCGGTGCTTGGCGTCGAGCCTGGATTCCCTCCCATGGAAGGTCTTACCGTCTGAGGCTGGGTTGCCTCAAGGACCATGTCTATCTCAGGGGAGGGGGCGCCTCCAGTTGGCCATCCCCGCCAGGACATCGCAGGTCCCGTTGGCAGCGTCATTAGTCATGTGTGGGGAGGCACAGACCTTGACCCCGGCAAGGTTCAGTATTCGTGCCAGCAGGTCTTTTGAAGGAACCGACTGAAGGGGCCTGGCTTTCCTCTCCCCCCTAAGGGGGTTTGCCCTACCGAGCCGCCCTTAATGGGGAGCGGTCGGCTATGGGCTGCCTGCTGGCTTTCTTGGCACTACCCTTGGAAAGAAAAGGGGAGACTGCGGCTGGTAAGAGGGAGGTGCTCAAAAGCACCTCCAGAGAAGGGCATGAGGGGGAGTCCCCTACACCCATAGGCGTAGGAGAGGAGTAAGCTTCCTCTCCGGTTAGAGAAGTTTGTAGGGTCCCTTGCGCAACCACAGGCATGGGACCTCCATTTTTCCTGTAGAGCTGCCCGATGGCGGCTCCGACGATGGAACTGGGGAAATTAAGGGGAGATTTTTTATTTCTTCATCATTGGGCATGGTGACCCTCTTTTCATTACGAGATGCAATAGCTCACCACCCCTCGCAGTAGCCCGCCCTGCAAGGGGTGCGTACAGGTCTGGCAGAGCCAGGTGCCGCCATTCAAGACCACTGCTCCAGCCTGGTGGCCTGGCAGTCCATCGGCATGGCGGCTCCACCTTGGACACGGCGTAAAAACAAAGATAGATGGTGAAGTGGGAAGGAAAGGGGATGTGAGTAAAATATGGGTGGTGATGAAGCAGGTTGTTAAAAACCCACTCCCCTAGACTGAAGCTCAGGGGTTAGGGAACATTGTCCCCTCCCCCCTCAGCCCCTATTCGGGATGGTTGGCTGAGAAGAAGGTCAGCATCTACCCTGTGAAATTAGAGGCTGACCAGAGAAAGTTGTGGGAGAGGTTGTAGGGGAAGTGAGGAAGTAGGGGAGAAATACAGGCTGTCTGAAAGAAGCAGAAGAGGCTAAGCTGGGGTCGGACGGGGTGCTGAGTCCCGTCAGCACTGCGGTCAGGATGGCAAATCGCCGCGCCCCTTGCGGGGATGAAAACTGTGATAACAGCATTCCCTTTTTATTGAGTTTATCATCTGGCTATTTTTCCAACTCATATTTTATAGATTATCAGCTGAAGTATTTAAATAAACTAAAGTATCATATATGGAAATTTATTTATAAACGAAAACCATATTCAGTTTTTGGACATTTCAATAGAAAAGAATCCTGATATGCATAATTAAAGCGAAAATTTAAAAGAGAAAATATATCCTAATATATATGTACATAAAGAAATAAAATAATCATACAAATTTTATGAAAAGAAAGCAAGGAACAAAAGTTTATTTAATTATTATTTTCTTAGGAATAATATAGCTTCTTCAAAATCTTGCTTAATTGAAGATCTGATTTGATAAATTTCAATGCAGAAAACAATCTTTCAACACTAATTTGAGTCGAGGCAAACGCAGTTAGCATCATAGCTGTAAGTTTTATAACTTCAGGGTAGGTTTGGATAAGCTCTTGTAGTGGTATTTTACAAGAGCGATTATATTTGAGTATCTCTTCAACAGATAAATAAAATTCCTTTTTAGATTTTTCATCATTAGGAGAAGAGGAAGAATGAATATGTTTTTTTATGATCATGCGTACCCCTACTTTGAGAGATATATACATTTATATATATATATATATATATATATATATATATATATATATATATATATATATATATGTCAAAAAAGCTTACCCAGTGCACCTGAGTCAAAGTTATGCAGATACACCCACAAAGGAAAAGTGAAAAACGATTCCGAGCGCTTTCGTCTTTATTCTTAAAGACCTTTAAGAATAAAGACGAAAGCACTCGGAATCGTTTTTCACTCTTTCCTTATGGGTGTATCTGCATATATATATATATATATATATATATATATATATATATATATATATATATATATATATGCGTTTAAAAGTCTATTTTTGGCAAACACAGTCTTCCTCAAAACCCTCAGAAGGAGCTCTTCTCACATACACGAGAAGGTAACACTTAAAATAACCCTTCTCTCAGATAGCCAAAAAACTATCTTTCGATTGGCCTTTTCAAATGTCACCCCTGCTTATCGAAGAAAATGGAATATTTGTTTTTCTCCAAAGCTCCTACCAGCAAACACAATTTCGAATCCCACGAAATTTGTTTTTCCTGACTGAAGTTTGATGTACAACATGAAATATACCTTCTGTTGTTGTACAACTTTCCACGGAGTTGACAGAACAGCACTTTCATTTTATACTGCTGCCTGACATGAAACGAGTAAACATCAGTAGTTGAGAACATTGAGTGATATCAGTCGTTTCTTTACATTGTATGCCAAAATGGGAGAATCTCGGACTTGCTTGTGAAGTTGATCTTTGATGTCTTGACTCAATACATCGATCTTACCCTTGACGGTATGGTTTGGGAGTGAAATTTTGGAAGGCCCGTTTGCAATATCTTTCCTCAGAACGTTTTTGCTGCGCGAAGTATACTTGATTTTATGAGAGTCTCTCCGATGTTATGGATCCTGCTCTTTGCAATCCACATAGCGATCTCATAGGAAGCCTCAACGACCTTGAAAGTTTGTTGCCGAAATTCCTCACTACCGCTCAACTTAAGCTTGCTTCAGTGACTGTCTTTTTGTTTTAAAGGATGCCTTGGGATAATCTGCAAGTTGTGTTGTCCTCAAGTGGCGTTCCAAGTATGAGGGCTGCAATCCAACATTACTCATTCTTGTCACATATTACACACTGGGGGACTTCTGCGTCACCTTTTTGCGGGGACACGAATCCAAATCGATTATATTCGTCAAAATACTTCCGCTTCTTTGGACTCATTGCGAATTATTTGACGTGCAGTGGACCTCACAAATCCAGGAACAAATCAAGGCACGTGCAAGGTAAGATGAACATCACAACTTGCTCAATAACGCCACAATATGACCAACAACCTTGGGAAGACCATGACAATTATATAATTCGAAAGAAAATGTAAAGCAACATAAGGGTTTCAAATTTCGTTAGAATCGGCTGAATAGTTACGATGTTATTGCCAAAAAACGACATTGAAAAGTAAAATAGTTGCCATCCGACCGACCAACCTACGAACCGACATAGTAACTTATAGAGTTGCGTCTACGTGACTAAAAATCCGGTGTTCTTATTTAAAATAAAGTGAAAACAACGAGTGTATATATGTTACGAAGTCATTTAAAAGAGTTTGGCAAACAAGGATGCGAAGTATAGGAAAGTGAAAATGTGTGGAAACATAACTCCTATAATTTACTTAGGTTGTAAGGACCGGCGCGCAACTCTCCAGAACTTGCCCGCCTATAACGGTCGCAAATCCCATTAAAGAAGGAAAAAATGAGGGAGGAGAGAGAAGATCTGATAAGAATGTAAGGGATAAAAAACAATCTAGAATGGGAAAGACTAAGGAGCAAAGTGGCCTTGGAGGTGTATGTATTTTATGACTAAGTGAAAGTGGATGTGCGAAAGAACAAACGGGGCTCACTTATACAAACCTGCCACTCTTGATTGGGAGGGAGTAAAAGGTCTAAATAAATCTGAAGGAAGGAAACGCTGGTTAAGACTTAAGATTAGAAATCGCCTCCAGCCTCTTTAGGATAAAAAGGACATCAAAGGTCCCTTGGCTTAGGACTTTCATTCAGCTCAATTGACTTTTATGGGTTTCTTCTTCTATTGTGGACTTTCATTCAGTTCAATTGACTTTTATGAGTTTCTTCTTCTATTGTGGACTTTCATTCAGTTCAATTGACTTTTATGGGTTTCTTCTTCTATTGTGGACTTTCATTCAGTTCAAGTGACTTTTATGGGTTTCTTCTTCTCTTGTGGACTTTCATTCAGTTCAAGTTACTTTTATGGGTTTCTTCTTCTATTGTGGACTTTCATTCAGTTCAATTGACTTTTATGGGTTTCTTCTTATATTGTGGACTTTCATTCAGTTCAAGTGACTTTTATGGGTTTCTTCTTCTCTTGTGGACTTTCATTCAGTTCAATTGACTTTTATGGGTTTCTTCTTATATTGTGGACTTTCATTCAGTTCAAGTGACTTTTATGGGTTTCTTCTTCTATTGTGGACTTTCATTCAGTTCAAGTTACTTTTATGGGTTTCTTCTTCTATTGTGGACTTTCATTCAGTTCAATTGACTTTTATGGGTTTCTTCTTATATTGTGGACTTTCATTCAGTTCAAGTGACTTTTATGGGTTTCTTCTTCTCTTGTGGACTTTCATTCAGTTCAATTGACTTTTATGGGTTTCTTCTTATATTGTGGACTTTCATTCAGTTCAAGTGACTTTTATGGGTTTCTTCTTCTATTGTGGACTTTCATTCAGTTCAATTGACTTTTATGAGTTTCTTCTTCTATTGTGGACTTTAATTCAGTTCAATTGACTTTTATGGGTTTCTTCTTATATTGTGGACTTTCATTCAGTTCAAGTGACTTTTATGGGTTTCTTCTTCTCTTGTGGACTTTCATTCAGTTCAAGTGACTTTTATGGGTTTCTTCTTCTATTGTGGACTTTCATTCAGTTCAAGTGACTTTTATTTGTTTCTTCTTCTATTGTGGACTTTCATTCAGTTCAATTGACTTTTATGGGTTTCTTCTTATATTGTGGACTTTCATTCAGTTCAAGTGACTTTTATGGGTTTCTTCTTCTATTGTGGACTTTCATTCAGTTCAATTGACTTTTATGAGTTTCTTCTTCTATTGTGGACTTTCATTCAGTTCAATTGACTTTTATGGGTTTCTTCTTCTATTGTGGACTTTCATTCAGTTCAAGTGACTTTTATGGGTTTCTTCTTCTATTGTGGACTTTCATTCAGTTCAATTGACTTTTATGGGTTTCTTCTTCTATTGTGGACTTTCATTCAGTTCAATTGACTTTTATGGGTTTCTTCTTATATTGTGGACTTTCATTCAGTTCAAGTGACTTTTATGTGTTTCTTCTTCTTTTGTGATTTTTAGGTGCTATTATTTTTCGCATATATAAGATTAGGATATTCTCCTTTTTAAGTTTGGACTTTTCATGTTAATTAGTTTAGGATAGATTATACCATGCCTATTAGGATTTCTTAGTGTTTGTATTTTGTATGCTAATTAGTTAAGGCCTCACCAATTGTGATTTTAGGTGTTTATATTTCCCTTCTTAATTAGTTTGGACTTAGCTAGCTAGCCCTCACCTATACTCATTCTTAGGTTTAAATTTTGCGTGTTAATTATTTTAGGATAGATTACACTATGCCTATTGTGATTTTTAAGTGTTTGTATTTCCTATGGTAATTAGTTAAGGCCGCCTCACCTATTGTGATTTTAGGTGTTTATATTTGCCGTGTTAATTAGTTTAGACTTGGCTAGGCCTCACCTATGTTGATTTTTGTTTGTACTGTGCATGTTAATTAGTTTAGACTAAGCTAAGTTGTGTTTATCTAGGTATTGGACTCTAGTCACATAACCTAAACGAAGCCTAAACTAGTTAATATGTAAACTACAAACATTTAAAACTCACATTAGGCAGGGAGACCCATAACAGTAAACAGATCCACTTAATTCTAAGTTTGTGCGATCACAACTCCAGTTCAACCAACCCTAGTCTTTGTACTCAGGATCTTTTCTAGCAAACGCCCTAAAGTACTCCATTAGCTCATCCCTTATTTCCTTCCTCTCTTGGACTTACCTCAAGTTGATCTTGAGGTGTTTCCTCGCTCGTAATTCTGGAATCTGATCATTCTCACCTGCGACTTCAAAGGATATTTGGATACATTTTCTCTAGAAATTCTACGAGTCTTTAAGAAGTAGGAGATTCTTTTTTACGTTCTGAGGAGAAAGGAGCTTTTTCAGTATGATAGCTGCAATGAGGAAGTATTCACTTTTCCTAAATAGTTTCAATGGTAGCTTTTGAAGAATGTCAAAGTTCTGCCTCGGTTGTCAAAATTAGTAACATAAATTTAAAGACCGATTTTGTAATGTTTAAGCAAAATATTCTTCCAAAAAGTTGAGAGATGTGTTAAGATATGTTTGCTGACTATAAATTGATCTTGTTTTAATATACGAATTGACTAGTTATTGCTGAGTTAAAATTAACCTCTCTCTCTCTCTCTCTCTCTCTCTCTCTCTCTCTCTCTCTCTCTCTATATATATATATATATATATATATATATATATATATATATATATATATATATATATCATTACTCACACCAACATTTTTTTTAAACTCATTAAGTATATGACGAAAGTATTTTAAAATAGAGTAAATCAAACCATTACCCGTATGAAAGAGACTTGGTCATTAAATTAAGTCTCTCGGTCGATCTGGGGAGGTGCCTGCTACAGAATCCTGACTAGTTTCACTTTCATTGAAGAAAGGTGGAGTCTGGACGAAGTCCCGCCATCTTTTGGCTTTGACGACATTCGTCGACTGCTAGTCTCGTTCGAGATTCATTTGTGAAAGGATTCTCCCTTTCAAACCTCTCGTACCTTTCATGTACAATTTAGCTCCACCCACAGTGCCATTTATCAGCTCCTTTATACAAGTCGCTTCTATAAGCATGGGATCCATTTACAGAAGATGTAAATTACACCATGATTGAATGAAGTTATGACTTATGTGTAGTGACGTGCAGCCCTCCATTAGCTTGTATTTTTAGCAAGTTTAGTAGCCTTTAAAATGGAGGCTTGGCTTGTGTGAAAGAGCAGTGTTTGAAATGAACCCTTCTCGGTGTTAACGAACGGAACTCGTAGGATAGTCGCTGTTACCATGGATGCGAACACCTGGAGTGCTTTAGGAAAGCACAGAAGTTTTCCTCATGAGTGGAAGAAACCACAGGATATGGCCGTACCCCCTCTGGGCAAACTTCCCAGGGCTAAATTGTGGAAGAAAAGACACCCCGCGGAAATTAACTGTGAAGGAAAAAATCGGAAGTGAGTATTTAATGATTGACTTATTAGGATTTATTTATTTATATTTATTTGTATTCATTTATTTTTCTGGTCTATAAAAGAATCGCGAGCAATGAAGGTATCTCCACAAAAACAGTGAAGTTAGGGGAAGTGAAATTACGTACTTCATAATATAAGGTGGCAAAAGAAATTACTTAGTGCACTAGAGACTGAAAGGGCACGCAATTATTCTGAGCGTGTCCCTGTTTTTCTGGAAGGGCAAGTCTCTTGGCATGGTCAAGGAGAGTCCAATTACTTCATTCTGGGCTGCGCCATGATTCAGAAGTGCTAAAAACGTTCTTTATAACAATTAACTTTTAAGATTTCGCCTTGATGGCAACCAACAATGGCATTGCCACCAGTTCTTTGTGGCAACTAGGCATTTTATTAACGACAGAACAACAATCGCGTTTCGAACTATGAAATTCTGATTGGTTTATTTGGTCAATTCCCTGTGAAACTCCCTTCATTAAGGCGTGTATATATATATATATATATATATATATATATATATATATATATATATATATATATATATATATATATAGTCAGATGTATACATACAGCAGTTAAATTCATGAAAACTCATCGTTTAAATTCAACTTTATGTCCAATAAATTGTTCTAGGGCTTATTAAAAGCCTTTGTGATTCTCCAGAACTTTCTAGAATAACCTTAAAAATAGAATTCGGTCTACAGGAGGGATCTTTTGCTAAACTATATCGGGTTACATTGTTACCACATCTGCCAGAATGGAGAAAAGCAAGGCAGGCTAAAAGCATTTGAAGGTGTGTTATTGCATCTCTTGACGCAGGGATCACGTAATGAGATATTCGAAGCAGATAAACATCCCATGAACATCAGTTCACACATCGACTATTATTCGTAACATTATGACAAAGGGTATAGTTCTCCTAAATACCACTTAGAAGCAAATATGTTAAGGTTTGGTTGCAGTTGAAGGTAATGTTTCAGAAACTAGAGTGAAGAGATTCCTACATCAAAATGACCTCCACGGCTACTGCGCTAGAGAGAATACTTATCCTCGGAAAACTCCCGTTGTCGCAAGGCTCACGTTTACAAAAGAGCACGTTTATAGAGATAAAATATTTGAGAAGAAAGTATTAATTGAACGATGAAATTAACATAAATATAACCCTTTTTTAATGGGAGAGAAGGTGAACGCCAATTGACGCAAACGTCCCACTTGTGGAAGTTGATTAAAGGGAGATAGGAAGAGAAAATGGGGGCTAGGAGCTTGGGGGAATATACAAGTGCCACTATATAAAAAAGAGAAGGCAAGTCGCAGCGAGAAAGGACTTGGTCAGGATTGGACGTGAGTGTTCTGAGACACGATAGAGAGAAGGAAAAAGAAGAAAAAAACGGCGACAGAAGATAAAATACAAGATACTCGCCGGGTTGACGCGAAAGTAACTTCATAATAAAAATAGTGGTTGATTGGTTATAAGAGTCTATTGTTGGACATTATATTAATTTTCTTTTATTTTTCGGGTTCACTTTTATTCGTTTTTAAGTTGTGAATTTTAGCGATGCCGAGTGATGGGAAAGGGCACATATACGTACTTGCTAGACTTTTCACGTGCTATTTATTTTTTCGCGTCCCCCGTCTTTTTTTTCTCTCTCTCTTTCTCTATCTTCGTCATGCAATCTCAACAGTTCACTAATTTTTGCTGGTCACTTTGAAATTACGCAGAAATTTGTAGTCGTTGATTGAGAATAATTGGTTTTTTTTTTAAACTTGATCTTTTAGTTTCATTGCTCAAGAAGGAGGGCAGTGGTTCTTCTGGATTTGGGTATGTTTAAAGGCTTCGGAAAAATCGAAACAAATGATCCAAAACGATTATTTTATAAATAGAACGAACTGTAAAAGAAAATGCATTCAAGGTTAGAGAAAGTGACTGCGGAATCGGACTGGCTTATGTTTAGTTCACATTTTCTTTCCGCATCAATTAATTGTCCGATGAATCCTGAATAATTGCAGTAGTTTTTATTTTAATGGACAATTTGCTCTTTATATTGAATTACTCGCCATTAATACTATGTGTGAGAGACTCTGTTCACTGTAATTTTGAACTATTTCACTATCTTCCCTTTGTTCCGTGTCGGATCTGGTCACTATTCAAATCCTGGTTTGAGTTTGGATTTAATATTGCAAGTTAGGATTCCAGCACGATATCCTCTTACCGCAAGAGTAAGAAAAATAAATAGAAATCCATTGCAAATGTATTTTACCCCTGATTTGCAACATATAAACATGTGTTTCATTTTCCTTCGTGACTGTTGACCTTGCTACCTGTTATAGATAAATCTTAATGTGAATTTACCCGTCTCTCTCCTTATTAGTGATTTCTTGTCTTAGAGGCGGTCCTTTATCTTTTACTAGCTTATATATATATACCCTTATTATAATATTTTCTCTTGTAGTTATCCTTGAGAATGAAGTGAATAAAGTTCGAAAATACTTGGAAACAGCTTTTTCATTTTTCCTGCCGGACATTGCATTCATTGCGAACCTCACGTGCTACTTTCCCGTAACATATCATTCAGTTTGGATCAGAGGTTAAAATACACCTAGCAGTACCTATTGTTCAATTTAGTAGTTTGTTTGCATTTTTCCTAATAAAATTGCTTGCAAAAGGCAGTGGTTGTTCGCTTCCTCAGTGTGCTTGGTTCGATCCCCGCTTCTGCTCGGATTTTTTCTCAATTAGGAAAATTCATTTTTCCAAAAAGAAAATTATTCCGTCGTTTTTTTGTCTTTTTTTGCGGTTTGATTGATTTATTTCCAACATTTTCTTGCGTTCATGAGAGATATACATTATATATATATATATATATATATATATATATATTCATTCACTTTTCACCACCGTCTCATTGGAAATGATACTTTAATGTCAATAAATACTTAAAAGCATTTTAAACATTTCGTTACGAGGACACCGGCCACAGATTTGACCCCTACACTGGATAAATGCCCTGATGGAGTACTTTGTTTATTTAAAATTTTACAAATGACCTATTTGACTTATATAAATGTAAATGTTACAATTTAAAAGAGCGTTGTCTCTAGATATTAATGCATGTAAAATAAATGGGGAAAAAAGTATTAGTAACTTTTATTAGTGAGGTACCACCACCCTACCCCCACGATTCCCACCCTGCACCCGAAAAATAATCTTATTTTGAACTTTTCATTTGATATTTTAGAAATGAGCTTTTCAATGTAGAAAAGTGAAAATGTTATTATTATAAAGAAAGTTTTCTTTAGTTACTAAACAATGCAAAATAGAAGTAGCAACAAATTTAGTGCCAATCTTCATCGTCGTTGACAAGGAAAACAGGACTTGCCTTGGTAAGCAATTCAAAAATACATAAAAAATACCCACGGTAACAAAAAGGGTTAGACATATTTTGTGATTCTCCAAAACATTCGTAACTAGGCTACGAAATTGAATTTGACTTACTAGGTGGCGTCCTTTCGTCATATGATTATTAAGCCCACATTTTGGCTAGATCTTAGAATGGGCAAAAACAATGAATATAATGAAGATACAAGAAGGTATCTCATTGCGTTTCAAGATGCCAAGGAACACTCATGGAGAAATGTTCAAGCGAATAAAAATTCCGCGGGCATCAGTACATATGTACACTCATACGCAAGTTTAGGGACACTGCTGCAGTGAAACTTACGGCCAAAAGTAAAGGAACCCCAAACATTGTAGGGAATGTTCAAAATTTTCTTCCACACCTCTAACAAACAAATATTGTCAATGTTTGGCTGTAGCTGAAGAAACGACAAAGAGAAGTTTCTTCATGTTGCCGCCATACTCACATTTGAAAATGATCACGTTCAGCCTGAAAAACATTCAGAGCAAAGTAAAATATTTGGGAGCAACGAAATGGAAATAGAAATAGTTGGCTATAATTGCAGAATACATGTTGGGGGGAAGTTGGTGAAGTGTTTCTTCCAAAACGCACCATACCAACAGTAATAGACGGTGAAGGGGACATAATTTTATGGGGTTGTTTTGCTGCTACTGGTACAGGAACACGTTAAAATCGATGGGACAAGGAGGAAAGATCATTTGACCATATTGAAAGGAAACCTACCATCAACAAGAAAACAGAAGTTGTGTCGGCAGTTCTCCTTCCAGCAGGACAATGACCCGCGACAGACGTCGTCTGTAGTGAAGAATTGGTTTGAAGATTCCAGAATTATCTTTTGAAATGGCCCTCACAAAGCGAAGACCAAAGTCCTATAGTAAATAAGCAGATGGAATTAAAAAAAAAGTTCCCACTAAAAGAACCTAACGAATAATGGTGCGTTATGGATACACTGTAAAGAAGAATGGATCAAAGTTTCTATCGAAAACTGTTATAAGTTGCTAGGAAACCATAACAAACATTTTATATTTGTAATTGGTATAAGTTAATGCACCAAATAATTATTATTTTTTTCTATTTGCATCTAAACCTTTTTTTGCGTTCAATTTCGTAATGTTACTCAAATCAATTCTTTCAGGGGATGGAACACTGGAATATATTTTTTTATTAGACCCCACAAAATATGCAACATTTACTATATCACCGAGATTAGTTAAATAGTAGTGTACCCCTACGTTAAAGATGATCACAGTATTTACGTATTGTTGTTATTATTGACTTGATAATACTAATAAATATGAATTAATTGAGCTTCAAAACTTTAGTCTTTCAAATGAAATCTCCATTTCATCTGGAAGTCGATTTTGCACAAGTTAACGAAGTAGAATTGTTTATTATTATATTAATCAAATAAATGATTAAAAAAAAATACACTAGTGACGTGTAATTGAATTTCTACTCCAAACTATCACATAAGTATTTGTATGACAGTAAAAAACTGTCATACACCAAACCTATCACCCATTAATTCATCCCCCACTACTCTATAATCTAATGAATATGCCTATTTGCAAAAGAAGCTTCTATTTTGGGAGTTTTTAAATATCCTTTTATTAATGTAGCCAATAATATATTCATAAAGATTGACTAACAGTTACTATATCATCGATATTATTCAAATATTGACTCAGCCGTAGCTATATTCAGGCAAATGAAGGACACTTACCTCGGTAAATTTTCCTAGCTCATTTTTTAAAAAATCATCTGACTATTAAATTTACAATTTTTCGTCCCATGCCGTGAGATCAATTGCGTGTTTTTTTATAAATAAATCCTTATCAATTATCTATTATATTAATTTTTGGCTCTTCGTAATAAATAACTGCTATTTTGCTGCATATAACGGTCTACCTAAGCTTTAGACGTACTTTCCAATTATTTGCCTCGGTAAAAATTTGCCCCTGGCTACTGTGTAGATTGATCGAATAAAATATTTAAAAGCCTACACAAGTGGCGTGTAATTAAACCTCTGCTCTAAACTGTATAGACCTTTCACACTTTTTCAGATTGACTGATAAAAGTTTGGTTATATCAGTCAAGCAAATTGATCGAATAATCCTCTAGCGAGTTGAGAACAAAGAAGAGACAAACCTATTCGCAATAGACACGAGCTCCAATTGAATTAATGTAACCGAGAATATAATGAGACATTGACTAGCATATCCATATGGCTGACCATTTGGGCTAATTCTCGCCCCAAGCTACTTACACATTCAACAGGTTTCTCTGTCCTTTCGCTGCAGTAATGAAATGTTTGTCGAAACTGACCTTGTGTGTCTGCTGGCTGGGGGAGAAAGGAAAGGTACCAACCTGTTATGGCGCGTCAAGTACTTTCACTAAGATCGTTTGAACTTTATGTAAATTAACTGGATAAAGTCTATATTCCCTTATTCTTATCTATAAAAGAAGAAGTTTATTTATTCGAAATTGGCGGCTACATTTCTGGGGGGAAGAAGCTAAAATTTTGAATAGAGGCAGAGCTCTGTAAGAAGGTTATAGGCTATACTAGATTTCTCTACCCGACATAGACTGCCCGTCCCCAGGGGACTGAAAACATGTTATGGGTTTGATAATTCATAGGAGCGGAAATTCCAGGTTCCCTAAGAACTCCAAAGTTGTAAATCATCCTTAAAAATGGGGCACAGGGCCAAAATTTGATTTCTGATGCCATCAGAAGTCACTAGAGCATAGCTGATGAGTGATATCTTCATTGTTTGTTGGAAGAAATGTGGATTTATACATTTCAAAATAAAAGCTCCCCCGTGTAAAACAAGGAGGGTCCGATTGTCTTTTATATTTGTCAAAATGGCTTTGGATTTCAATTCTCCTGTTATAACTCTTTGTCCTTGGTTTTTAGGCATAAAAAACCTTGCAACTCCATTGAAAAATGCCCTGAATTGGGGAGTTGATTCTTAAAGAACGTTAGATTATATTCAATTTATTAAATAATCTGCAACCGTAAAAATCTACTTATCGCTATTATTTTGGTATTGTTTCATGGCCTAATTCGGATTCTTCTTACAAGATAACGTTTATAAGTTGTAATAGATCTGAAATAGAGTAAATTTCATAGAAATTTAGTGCGTTAAAGAGAAATAATAATAAGCAATGGTTTAATAATTAAATTTAGATGCATGAGTAAATAATATAATGTATTTTATGATAATGCTGTATTATTCCTAGGACCTATTCAGTGATTTAATATATAATTCTTTGAGTTATTTAATTGCCCCATCACTCGCGTTTAAATCTTAGGCGAGGCCCCCCCCCGTAATCGGAAAAATAAAATTCACATAAAGATAAGAATGACAATCGCTGGATCGCGCGAAGGCACAAAAGAGCCGGTCTTCCCTGGAGGGAGGGGGAGGCAGGGAGAGCGGTAGTATTGTTTTGTTACAAACCAGCGAGTAGGAAACCGTCCGTGGCCCAGAGGAGAGCTACCCCTCCGCAATAGGTGAGTGTGGAAATAGGAACCACTTGATACATAATACTATCTTTTGAATCAGAATAATTAAAAATCCTTTATGTGATTTACTTCAGAAAAGGAAGGATATTATTAATATTACTAAACACAGTAAATTTAACAATATTGTACGATTAGTCGTCTAAAGTTCAATTGCCACAATTAGTCATGTCACACTTTACGATGAATTTCGTTCAGTAGATGGAGGGAGTGTTTGGGGAGTATTTAGTTATAAATATACTAAATAGTACGTTTGCCAATAAAATAGATTAAAGTTAGTGAAACTTTTTACATTATTGTTGTATTTTAAGCATTACTCTCGAAACATTTTTGACACGGGTTTTGTTTCAAAACAGTGTTGCAAAATTTCCTTCCATTTTCTTTATTTCCAGCTTAATTAACTTTATATATTTAGAATCGTCATTTATTAACCCCTCCAAAATGTGTACAAAAAACGCAAGTACTTAAGAGTACATATGTCAAACTCCTCTACTGCTGCAACAGTGAGGAAATAACAATTTTCAAACATCAACCTTTATGCCAGCATTTCCCCATATTTTTACTCAGGCGTAAACCTATATTAAGTTTCCTATCTTAGGGAAATTTACAATTTATAAGGCAATTCGATTTTTTATTTTTTATGAGCTTAAATTTTATTAGGCAAACAAATTTAGCTTTTTGATTAACTTAAAAATTATGAGGCAATAAGATTTTGTCTCTTTCATGAACTTAAAATTTATGAAGGAATTAGATTTTGTCTCTTTCATGAACTTAAAATTGATAAAGGAATTAGATTTTCTCTTTCATGAAATTAAAATTCATAAGGAAATTAGATTTTGTCTCTTTCATGAACTTAAAATTTATGAAGCAATTAGATTTTGCTTCAGTCATGAACTTAAAATTTATGAACTTACAATTCGTACGGCAATTAGATTTTATCTCTTCATGAATTTAAAATTATAAGGCAATTATATTTTGTCTCTTTCATGAAATTAAAATATAAAATGCAATTGGAATTTTTCTCTTTCATCAACTTAATATCCATAAGGCAATTAGATTTTGTTTCTTTCACGAACTTAATTTTTTTTAGGCAATTAGATTTTGTATCTTTATAAACTTAAAATTTATGAGGTAATTAGTTTTTATCTCTTTCCCGAACTTAAAATTTAAATTTTTTCTCTTTCATGAACTTAAATTTCATAAGGCAATTAGATTTTAACCCTTTCATAAACTTAAAATTTATAAGGCAAACATATTTTATCCCTTTCATGAGCTTAAAATTTATGAGGAAATAGAATTTTTCCTCTTGCCTGAACTTAAAATTTATAAGACAATTAGATATTGTCTCTTTCATAAACTTAGAATTCCAGGGCAATTAGATTTTGTCTCTTTATGAAAAAAAAATTATAAGGCAATTATATTTTGTCTCTTTCATTAACTCAAAGTTTATGAGGCAATTAGATTTTTCCTCGCTTTTGAACTTAAAATTTATAAGGCAATTATATTGTATCTCTTTCATGATCTTAAAATTCTGAAAGCAATTAGATTTTGTCTCTTTATGAAGGTAAAATTATAAGGCAATTAGATTTTGTCTCTTTCATTAACTTTAAAATCATGAGGCAATTAGATTTTTCCTCTCTCATGAACTTAAATTTTATAAGGCAATTAGATTTTGTCTCTTTCATAAACTTAAGATTTATAAGGCAAACAAATTTTATCTCTTTCATGAGCTTAAAATTGATGAGGAAATAGGATTTTTTCCTCTTGCTTGAACTTAAAATTTATAAGACAATTATATTTTGTCTCTTTGATTAACTTTAAATTCATGAGGCAATTAGATTTTTCATCTCACATGAACTTAAAATTTATAAGGCAATTGGATTTTGTCTCTTTCATGATCTTAAATTTTTTCAGGCAATTGGATTTTGTCCCTTTCGTTCACTTACAATTTTTAGGGTAATTAGATTTTGTCTCTATGAACTTAAAATTATAAGGCAATTATATTTTGTCTCTTTCATTAACTTTAAATTTATGAGGCAATTAGATTTTTCCTCTCTCATGAACTTAAAATTTGTAAGACAATTAGATTTTCTCTATTTCGTGTGCTTAAAATTTAGAAAGTAATTAGATTTTCTTTCTTTCATAAAGTTGAAATTAATAAGCAATTAGATTTTGTCTCTTTATGAACCTAAAATTTATTAGGCAAACAAATTTTGTCTCTTTCCTGAACTTAAAATTTATAAGGCAATTAGAATTAGTCTCTTCCATCAGCTTAAAATTTATAAGGCAGAGAGATTTTGTCTCTTTCCTGAACTTAAAATTTATAACGCAAACATATTTTTTCCTTTTATGTTAACTTAAAATATATACGGCAAACTGATTTTGCCTTTCTATGTCATAAACATAAAATTTATAATGCAAAATAATGGTTGGCTGGTTAAACCATAAATAACCGAGGTTTTTCTCAAATTTTGTGTCAAAGCAAAAAAATATTTTAATCCCACTGCTTGTTTGAAATTTCCTAATAAATATGTAAACACAAAATAAATAAAAATAGCTATCATATATAACACAATAGAACGAAAATGGAGAATTATTACTTTGACTTAATTGGTTATTGACAATGTTGAAAAGGCCTAAGATAAAATCAAGGCAATATTGACAAATATGTGGGTAAAATCAATGTTATTTTTAAAGCCTATTTGAATAATAATGAAATTTAATCGGCCCATTTATCATTATTTCTAGCGGAACTCTTGACAACCTCTTGCAATCCTGGTTGAGGGACATTGCCTTATTATCTCAGTCTTGACAATGGGCGAGATGAAACATAGCCTAAGTTAAGCAAAGTTAATTATAGTTAAGCGACATAGAATGTTGTTAGTCGCATAATGCACTCTGTTTTTGGTCGATCCTGTAGCAATATGTACATAGTTCGAAACCCACTTTAAACTGTCGGTCTCCACTGGCAAGCCTCAAAAATGAGGTTACCGGGGATAAAAAAATCCAATTCTAAAATTACTCAATCATTAATGCTTCCTAACATGGAATGATTTGGGAATGATCATTGAAAAGCCCATTCAGGCTTCTTAGGCATCGCCATTTCTTGTATTTTCAATCAAAAAACCATTCAGGCTTCCTAACTACTACCCGATTTTGGAAAAGCCCATTCTTACTTTCTAACCACGACCGGATTACGGATGCTCATTCAAAAGCCCTTTCAGGCTTCCTAATTACAACCGAATTGTGTGGTGCTCATTAAAAAAAAAACATTCAGGCTTTCTAACAATGTCTGGATTCTGGGATTCCCATTCAAAGGCCCATTCCGGCTTCCTAATCACGATTGCATTCAGGGATGCTCCTTCAAAAGTCCAGTTAGGCTTCCTAACCACCGCCCCATTCAGGGATGCTCTTTCAAAGGCCTATTTTAAGCGAGGTTTCATCCATAAATCATCGTCAGCCTCTGTGAGCATTACGAGGAGCATCGATTGCCTCCTTTTCGAAAACGCGTTAAATTCCACTTTCCGTTAATTGCCACCATTATTTCCACGGCCTAATTGTTGTTTGCAACGATAGAAATCATTGAGAAAGTGAGATGGAAAACACAAGGAAATGAAAAAAAAGGAGAGTTATGAAATCAATTAAAGTGGTTCGGGACTGAGATAAATACCAAACCTTGCCGCTCTTTGTTGCTGTAAAGATTTTAAGACAATTTTCAGTACTGTAAATTGAAATCTTCAAGCAATCCTTTCGCTAAATTAATGATTCCTTATATGTAGAATTTCTTCTTAAGGATTATACAAGCATCCGCAGTGTCTATGAGAAATATTAACACTTCCATCAACCTACAACTTCATTTACATGATTGTCATGTCTTTGTAAAGGAAGAAGAAAGCGTATTAACACAGCTGGTGTTGTGGTTGTAATTGCACTTCAAATAAATTTCTTTAAAGGATATTTACGATAAATTCATGGGATAGCAGTGTCTAAAGGTAATGGTTAGCAGCGCCACCGTACCGTGAATGCAGGGAAAGTCCCAGGCCTGTAACAATTGTGGACTAACATCTCTTGGGTCAGTTTGAATACCGACTAGGCCACATATGGCAAGGCGACGTGAATTATCGGAGTTCGAATGGGCATAATAGTGGGTGGCAGATGGATGGGGCATTCTAGTTCTGAAAATGTGCCCACATTCAACATCCTTCGATCTATGGTATCACGTATGTACCGAGAATACCTCATGGAAGGCATTGCCAACCACTGTACTTAATGAGTGTGACCAGTGGCGTCTAGCTACAATTGTCTATGTTATCAGACCTAAATCGCCTCCACATTCACTGCAAGAGGTAGAGGACGCCTATCCACTAAGTGAGTGCACCGTTATTTGCATTGGCTGCCTTGGATGCCATCCCAAAAGTTTTAGATAATCCTTAGCTTCAATTTTATTTTTATTCCAAAGATATACTAAATGTCTGTAGTCGACTTTTCGTATTATTAAATGGGATTCTAAAAATCTGTGATTCTATTTAGATAGCATCTTAAAAGTAGGAGATAATTCTATGCTTGAATTTCGTTTAATTTCAAAGGAATTCTACATTTCTGTGCCTTAATATGGATGTTATCGCAAAGGATTCTACATTTCTGTGCCTTAATATGGATGTTATCGCAAAGGATTCTACATTTCTGTGCCTTAATATGGATGTTATCGCAAAGGATTCTACATTTCTGTGCCTTAATATGGATGTTATCGCAAAGGATTCTACATTTCTGTGCCTTAATATGGATGTTATCGCAAAGGATTCTACATTTCTGTGCCTTAATATGGATGTTATCGCAAAGGATTCTACATTTATGTGCTTAATTTTGAATGTTATCACAAATAATTCTACATTTTGGTGATTAAATTTGCCTGACATCTGAACAGTTTACGATAAACCTGTACTTACATTTATGTTTTATTGCTAAGGATTCTACAATTCTTTGATCGAATTTGAATACTATCTCTACCATTTTTCATTTATGTGGCTTAATTTGTATTATTGCAAAAGGTCTCTACATTTGTGGTATTGAATCTGGATGCAATGTCAACAGTTTTCGATAAATCTGTACTTAAATATGCTTTATATTCGATAAAGAATCTAAATGTCTTTGATCGAATATGAATGTCATCAGTATCGTTTTAGATAATACTTTGCTTAAATTTTGTTTATATTGGAAAGAGATTCAAAATTTCTGTGCTTAAATTTGGGTATTTTAAAAGGATTCTACATTTCTGCGATTGAAATTTTATGCTATCTCAACATTTTTTGATAATCTTGTGCCCAATTTTGTTTATATTGCAAAGTTACTCTACTATATGTTCTTTTATTTGGATGTTATCTCAAAGGATCTACATTTCTGTATTTGAATTTGGATTCCATCTTAACATTTTTTGATAATCCTGTCCTTAAACTTAATATTTTATTGCATAGCCATCTTACATTTCTGTGATTGAATTTGAATTCCATGTCAACAGCTTTCGATATTCCTCTGATGGAATTTCGTTTTAATTACAAAAGGTTTCTACATTTCTGAGCTTGATTTCGAATCTTATCGCAAAATATTCTACATATCGGTGATTGAATTTGGATGACATTCTTAACCGTTCTGGATAACCATGTAATTAAATTTGGTTTTTATTCCTAAGGGATTTTACATTTCTCTGCATGAATTTAGATGTTATCGAAAGGATTCTAAACTTCTTAGATTAAATATGGATATCGGCCCCACAGCTTTCGATAATTTTCTTTACTTAAATTAATTTTTATTGCAAATAAATTTGATTTATTTGCTTGATTTGGGGGGTTAGTCCATTTGGTTAATAAATTTATGTGTTTGAATTTTAACGTCATCTCAAAAGTTTTGATAATCCCGTGTTGAAATTTGTTTTATTGCAAAGAGATTCTAGTTTATTTTGCTTGAATTTGATTGTTATTGCAAAGGGTTTCTATCTTTTTATGATTAAATTTGGATGCCATCTCGACAGTTTTGTTTTATACAATGTGTAAATTTGTTTTTATTGCAAAGAGATTCTACATTACTTATCTTGAATTTGGATGTTATTGTTAAGGGTTTTTATATTTCTGTGATTGAATTTAAATTCCCTTGCTACAGTTTTTGATAATCCCTTGCTTAAGTTTGATTTCTATTGCAAAGGGATTCTACATTTTTGTGACTGAACTTGTTTGCCATATCAACAGGTTTCGATAATCCTGTGCTTGTATGTTTTTTTTATTACAAATGGTTTCTAGATTTATGTGCTTAAATTTGGTTTTATTGCAGAGTTTCTACATTTCTCTGTTTGAGTTTGGATTTTATCGCAATAGATTCTGTATTTCTGTGATTGAATTTTGGTTACCATCTCAACAGTTTTCGAAAATCCCGTCCTCTCAAATTTCCTTTTATGACAAATGCATTCAACATATTGTGCTTGAATTTGGTTGTTATTGCAAAGGGATTCTATATTTCTGTTATTAAATTTGGATGCTATCTCAACACTTTTCCATAATCCAGAGCTTAAATTTGTTTATTTTTTACTGCAAAGCAATTCTACACATTTGTGCTTGAATTTAGATGTTATCACAAAGGATTCTACACTTCTGTAATTGACTATGGATGCCTTCTCAACAGTTCTCGATTGTTCTCTGTTTCAATTTGTTTTTATTGGAAACGGATTCTAAATTCCTGTACTTCAATTTGGGTGTTATTCCAAAGGGATTCTTCATTTCTGTGATTGAATTTGGATGCCATCTGACTAGTTTTGTATAAGCCTGTGTTTAATTTTTTTTTTATTCCAGGAGTATTCTACACTTCTGTGCTTGAATTTGGTTTTTGCTAAGGTATTTTTCAATTCTTTGCTTTAATTTGGATGTTATTTTAAAGGAATCTACATTTGTGTGAGTGAATTTAGATCCCATCTCGACAGTTTTTGATAATCCTGTGATTAAATTTGGTTTTTATTGCAAAGAGCTTCTACATTTCTTTGCTTAAATTTGCTTGTTATTGCAAAGGGAATAAACATCTCTCTACTTCTACTTGGATGTCATCTCAATACTTTTTGATCATCCTGTGCTTAAATTGAATTTTTATTAAAGGGATTCTTCATTTCTCTGCTTGAATTTGGGTGTTATTGCTGTTAATCTGTCGGTAATTCTGGTCGCCAACTGAATGGGTACGTAATTTCTTTGTTAATTTTTAAAGTGCTGGGGGTTCATTACTGGTTTGCGCAACTGTTCTTGTAGAAAGGAACATGAGCCTCATCTGATGGTGCCTTCCTGAACCGTGACCTAGTTGTAGGCACAACAGGCGGTTAAGCAATAGGAACTATGCATTGAGTAAGAAGGTTCCGGCCAATGGCTAAGGACTAAAAGTAAGCGTTATTTTCTCAAGGTTTTCTTCACTTTAGCTGAACTTCTTTGGTAAATTTTCCAGCTTCTTTCGAAAAGTCCAATATTAAACTAATCGGTGGTCAGCTTTTGGAGAATTCTGAGTTTTCTTAAGATCCTAGCCAATCGATCCTTGGGAGTAAACTAAGGGCGGACAGGATTCATTGGTATGATTTTTAGAACGAAGGAGAACATAAGTTGGAAGGAATCTCTTGGCGAGCTGGAGGGACCGAAAGGGCTTGGTTACATCGTCACAAATGAACAGGCCTTCAAAAAGGGGGCTTCCAATTTAGGAAGACTTCTTATTTAGCAGGGCGGGGAAGGACATGACTTCGCGAGAATTGAAAAGAAGAATGGACAGCTCGTACGACTTGCTCCTAAATAGTGCTGAATTTAAATTTATATTTTATATTCAGCTAAGAAACGACCATTTTAAGTATATACATTTAAGGAATATATTTAAAGGTCGTAATGCACTGCTAGAAACGTGTTTGTCATGAAATTCGTTAATCCTGTGATTAAATTTGTTTTTTAATACTAAATGATTCTACATTTCTGATCTTAAATTTAGTTTTTATTACAAAGGGATTCTAAGTTGATGTGCTTGAATTGGGATGTTATCGTAGAGGATTCTACATTTCTGTGATTGAATTTAGACGCTAGCTCATCAGTTTAAGAAAATCTTGTGCATAGATTTGGTTTTTATTGCAATGAATTTGGTTGTTATTTCAAAGGGATTCTACATTTTTGCTTGACTTAGGATCTTATCGCAAAGTATTCTACATTTTTGTAATTGAATTTGGATGCCACCTCAACTATTTTTAGATAAACTTGTGCTTTATTTGAGTTTTTATTGCAAATGGATTCTACATTTCTTTGCTTGAAATTGGATGCTATCGCAAAGGATTCTACATTATTGCGATTGAATTTGGATGCCTTCTCAATATATTTTTATAATCCTGTGCTTAAATCTGGTTTTTATTCTCAAGGGATTCTACATTTTTATCGTTTTTATTGCAAGGGATTCTTAATTTTTGTGCTTTAATTTAGTTTTATTGCAAAGGGATTCTACATTTTTATGATTGAATATGGATGTTATCGCAAAGGATTTTACATTTATGTGATTGAATTTGGATGCCATCTCCACAGTTTTCGATAATCCTGTGCTTAAATTTGATTTTTTTTTTTTTGCAAAGCGATTTTCTATTTCTTTGATTGAATTTGTTTGTTATTGCAAAGAGATTCTACATTTCTGTGCTTGATTTCTGTATTCCATCGCAAAAGTATTCTAGCTCCCGTTTACGTAAACTTGGTTGATGTGGCAATGAAATTGTACATTTCAGTGCTTTAATTTGGATCTCAGTGTAAATTTTTTCTAGATTCTTATGCTTGAATTTAGTTGCTATCAAAACGGCACTCTTTCTGTGCTTCAATTTGGATGCCATCGCAATCATTTTCTAGATTTCTGTACTTGAATTCGATTGTTATCTCAACGGGATTCTAGATTTCTGTGGTTGAATATCGGATGCCATCATAACAATTTTCTAGAAATATCTGATTGAATGAAATTGTTTTTGCAAAGTACTTTACATTTCTTTGCTTGAATTTAGAAAGCCATTGCAACTGTCTTCTAGATTTATGTGCTTGAATTTGGTTGCTATCAGAAAGTGGTTCTGTCCTTGAATTTGGAACCATCGCTACAATCTTAGCATATATGATGCCCTGGTCGAAACCCACTTTCAGCGCCCCCCCAACTCCCCTTCTTCGGAATGAGACTCACTTTCCAACATATAGAACTAAAAGTTTCTAAATCAACATTCCAACAATTATGTACAAACCACCTTGTTTATTGAACGTATGGTCTTAACATTTAAAACTATACACATGTTCAATTGTGCATATCTTTGCAATAAATACCTAAATTAAAACAATAATTATGTAACAAAACAAACACCAATTGAAAAATGTAGGATAAATAAATAAATAAATAAATCAAAAGAGATGAAATAGAGAATGAAATAACCCAATTGCACAAATCCTTCTCTATGCAAACAGAACAGAACATTGTTATTACTCTACCAGCGGAAGTTTGGGGATATATGATTAGGGCTCCGTTTGTCTGTCAGCGGCGTTGCAGAAAAAGTAATAAACGATGCTCAATGAAAATTCCGGGGTTTGTTGGAGGTCCCTCAGGTACGAAGTGATTAAATTTAGGAGTGAATCGACCAAGCACTTTTGATAGTTTCCCATGAAAACCATTTTCTCCATTATAAAGCATAGGGACAGACTAAAATGTGTAATGATGCCACCTACAGGCCGTTCATAGAGAATGCACGCTCTGATCGGCTTCTAGTTACTATTGCACTTCTTGTAAAATAAAGTGGCCTTATTTTACACACCAAGCGGACAATTTACAGTCCTGAAATTATTAGGAGGCAGCGATAGGAGTTTGAAATTAAAGATTATAATGATCACTACCTATTTACGTATGTACAATACTTACAGCCGAAAGAGCTTCGGTATATACACTTTCAATATTTAAAAGAAGGGGCAATCGATCGATTGCCGAGGGTATAACAAGCGACAGTTAATAAACAGGGGAAAGTATTATAAATTAAATCCTATAAGAAGCACAGCGTCTTTAGGGCAAGAGCAAATTTATCGTAAACTACGCAGGGCGATAGCGAACCAAGAAGTGATGATATCTAGGGGCAATTTCCCTGACATAAATTACTATTTACGATTGGCCAACCATTACAGATAAAAAGAAGACGATACAATAATTATTTGTCAATGGGAAACAATAATATACACGGCGAGGCTTAACACTAATTAGTTTGAATTTATTATAAGATTCGACACTTCTACTACAAATGAACAGTACATTGCACAAATGATCTCTAAAAGCTGACGTCCCTTTCCTACTTTGATGCAAAGTCATCATTAACCATCATAATAAATCTGCTTGGCTATTATAATATTAATGCTAATGACGCAGACACCTGTCACGTTCTTGGGAGACGGTTAACCACAAGTAGGATTTGATTAGGTTCGTCTTAGAAAGACTCCTTTCTGCTCCAACCACAGCCTTCGGTACTTTGTATATGTCCCCTCCCCCTCTCATTTTCTCCTCCGGCAATCCATCCCGTCCTTGGGGCAAGATGTTGCCCTGAGGAGCAGTCCATATTGCCCATATCTAAATCCTCCTCTGATTCAAGGGCTTGAATTTGGTGATATCGAAAATAGACTCTACATTTCTCTTCTTGGAATTGATTACCATCGCAAGAAGTTCTTCTTTATTTTTTTCAGCTTTATTTAATTGAAATCGCAACGGAGTCGTATATTTTACTGTTTGAAATATCAGTCATCGGCACAGATTTCTTAGGTTCCTGTGCTTGTACATATTTGGTCGCTATCCGAAAGAGATTGTACATTTCTGTGGTTGAATGTGCTTAGATTTGCTTGCTATGACAACGGAATTGTACATTGCTTTATTTTTTATTTAGATGCCATCGCAACAGTTTTCTAAGTTATCGTGATTTAATTTATTTCTTATTGGAAATGGATTCTACATATCTTGGCTTGAATTTGGATCCATCACAACAGTTTTATATTAGGTTGAGGAATAAGTTCTTGCGTTTTTTTTAATGTTGTGTTGATTTAAGTTTTGTTGACGGTGATTTTTGCACATATTAAGAAACAATAATAAATAATGAGAGCAAAATTTGCAAAGGTTAGGCTACGTCTCTTAACAGCGTAGACTATTAGGCTTTTGCTTAGGCTACGTCTTGAAGTTGAGTAATAAGTCATTGCGGTTTATTTAAAAGTTGTGTTAATTTAATTTTTGTTCTGTACCCTCAAAATGGAATGTCAAGTTGAAAGAAAGGCGCATTTTCGACACTTGTTGTTATTCATTTTCAATTGAGACGGGAACAATGCAAACGCAGCCAAAGCTCGTCGCGATATTTGTGCTGTGTACGGAGAAAATGCCTCATCAGAAAGGACAGCTCAATGGTGGGTTTCACGTTTCAAAAACGGTCATTTCAATCTTAATGACGAAGAACGTTCTGGTCGCCCCATTAAGTTGGATGAAGATCGATTGAACGACCTTCTTCATGAAAATCCTCGTAAATTGGCGTGTGATCAGAAAACTGTAGTGAATCACCTTCATTCGATGTGGAAAGTTCAAAATTTCGGTCCATGGGTTCCGCACTCTTTGAGCGAAAGCAACAAACTTCAACGCTCCACGATTGCAGCAGGTTTGCTTGCTCGTTAAAAGGCTACTCGTGGATATAAGGACAGATTTCTTCCCCGCATCATCACTAGCGACGGAAAGTGGTGTGTTTATGCCAACATGAACCATCGAAAACAATGGCTTAACCCCAATAAAAAAACAATTGCGCGATTAAAGCAAGGACTTCATCCACGAAAGACGATGCTGTGTGTGTGTGGTGGGATTGTAAAGGCATCATTCTTTATGGGCTCCTTGCGAACAACGAGATTGCCAATGCAGAACTCTACGTTCAACAAATGTATCGACTCGCCGAAGCTATTCGTGAAAAGCGACCTCATTGACGTTATGGAGTCCTGCAACACGACAATGCTCGTCCTCACATTGCCAATATGACAAAAAACGCCACCCAAACGCTTAATTGGAAAATCTTGTTGCATCCTCCATATTCGCCAGACTTGGCTCCATCGGATTTCGATCTGTCCCGATCGCTCTACAACAATTTGCGCGGCGTTTCGTCCAATACTGGTGTGGAATTAAGAACCTGGTTAGACGAATTCTTCGAGTCAAAATCAAGAGATTTTTATTGCAGAGGCATCGAAAAACTAGTTGAACGTTGGGAAGAAATCGTAAATAACAACGGAGAATACATTATTGATTAAATTGCATATTGTTATCAATTAAAAATGAAGTTTTTCTAAAATTGTTAATGGTAATGAATAAATTTGATAAAACCTCAAGAACTTATTCCTCAACCCATTATATTCATGTTCTTGAATTTAGTAGCTACCGCTTAATTTGGGGTGTCTTCTGAGCAGTTTTCTAGATCTTGTACTTGAATTTGGTATCCATCGCAACTGGATTGCATATTTCTGTGCTAGAATTTGGATTTCATGGTATAGTTTTCTAAATTTGTCTTGTAGTAGTTGGTTGCTATTACAACGTGATTGTACATTTCAAAATTCCTGTCCTTGAATTTGGTTGCTATCGCAAAGTGATACTGAGCTGGAATATGGAACCATCGCAATAGTTTTCTAGATTCCTGTACTTGGATTTGGTTGCACTCGCAACGGGATTCTACATTTGTGTTCTTAAATTTGAATGTCATCGCAACAGTTTTCTATATTCCTCTCCTTTGATTGCTAATGAAATTGGATTCCATAATTCTCTGATTGAGTTTGCATGTCATCGCATCAGTTCTTTAATGTCTGTGCTTGAAATTTGTTGACACAGCAACGGATTGTATAATTCTTTGCTTGAATTTGGATGTCACCTGATTAGTTTTCAAGATTTCTGTCCTGGGATTTGGTTGTTAACGCAACGAGCTTGTACATTTATGTGTTTGAATTTGAATGCCCTCACAACATTTTATTAGATTTCTCTACTTTAGTTTGGTTGCTATCGCAGAAGATTTCTAAATTTCTTTGCTAGATTTGGTTGTTATCGCAAATGGTTTCTACATTTGTGTGCTTGAATTTTGATTGCCAACGTAAAATATTTTCTCAACTCTTGTGCTTGGATTTGGTTCCTTTAGAAAAAGGGTTTTTTCATATATGTGCCTAAATTTTATGCCATAACAACAGTTATATTGAGTTTTGACTTAAATTTGGTTGCTATCGCAACTGGATTGTATATTTCTGCGCTTGAATTTGTATTTCATCGCTATAGATTTCTAGATTCATGTTTTTGAATTTGCTTGTAATCATAATGTGATTGTACATTTCTCTGTTTTAGTTTGGATGCAACCGCAACAATTTTCTATATTCTTTTGTTTGTATTTGGTTGCTATCGCAACGAGACTACATTTTTGTGCTCGAATTTAGCCGTCAACGCACCATCAGTTTTCTAAAATTCTATGTTTGAATTTTTTTCTATCGCAACGAATTGATTAATTTGGGGGGGGGGGGGATTTGAATCTAATCTAGGCTGTTTTCAAGATTGCTGTGCCTAAATTTGGTTGTTATCGCAACGGGATTCTAATTTAATGTTTAATTTGAATGCCATCGCAACAATTTTCTAGTTTTCTCTAGTTGAATGTGATTGCTATCGAAACGGGATTCAAGATTTCTGTGCCTACACTTGGTTGCTATCACAAAAGTTTTTTTTAGATTCTTGTGCTGAATTTGGTTGTTATTGCAAATGAATTTTCCATTTCTGTGCTTGAATTTGGTTGTTATCGCAAAGGTTTTATTGATTTTTGTCCTTGGATTTAGTTGCTATGAAACGGAATTGTACAATTCCGTTTTTAAATTTGGTTGCCATCGCAACAGTCCACTAGATTCCTGTTCTGAAATTTGGTTGCTATCGCAACTGGATTGTGTATCTCTGTTCTTGAATTTGGATGCCATCGCCATATATTTCTAGATATGTGTGGTTGAATTTGGTTTGTATTGCAAAGAGATACTGTGTTTGAACCATCGCACAGTTTTCGCGATTTAGTTACTATCGCAACGAGATTGCACATTTTTGTTCCTAAATTTGGATGGCCACTGCAACAGCATTCTAGATTCCTGTGCTTGAAGTTGGTTGCTATCGCAAAGACATTCTTTTCTTGGAGTGGAACCATCGCACAGTTTTCTAGGTTACTCTAGTTGAATTTGTTTGCTATGGCAAATGGATTCTTCATTTCTCTGCTTGAATTTGGGTCTCATCGCAACAATTTGTCTAGATTTTCTAGTTTTAATTTGGTTGCTAATGCAAGGGGATTGTATTTTCCAATATTTAAAATTTGTATGTCATTGCCTCAGTTTTCCCAATTCTTGTATTTGGATTTGGTTGCTATAGCAACGGGAATATACATTTCAGTTTTTAAATATGGAAGTCATCGAACTATTTTCTAGATTGTTGTGCTTTAATTTTCTTGATATTAAACGCGATTGTATATTTCTGGGTTTGGCTTTGGATATCATAGCAACAGTTTTATACATTCTTGTACTAGGATTTGGTTGCTCTCGTAACGTGTTGTATATTTCTTTTCTTAAATTGGAATGTTATCGCAAAGGTTTTCTAGAATAGTCTGCCTTAATTTGCTTGTTCTTGAAAAATCATTCTACACCTCTTTTCTTGATTTTTGTATGTCATTGCAATAATAATCTAGATTATTGTTCTAGAAATTGGTTGCTATTTCAACTTGATTGTAAGCTCACCGGACAAAAGAATAGTCACCTGGGATGGAAGCGTACTTAATAACGTGTAATACCTCCACCTCGACGTGTCATAGGCTCGATTGAGTTCTCTATGTAACAAACATCAATGTTCATCCACTTTTGCATCAAAGAATTATTCAATTCGATCAGAATGCGTGGATGCCGTCCCTGATGTTTGACACGTTGTTCAAGGTAGTCTCATAAATTTCCGATGGGGTTCAGATCCGGTTATTTTGCGGGCCAATCCAGATGTGTGATTGTTTATGAATGCTCATCCTGCCAGTCAGTCACAGTTATAGCCTAGTGAACGCAGAAGTTATCATCCTGAAAGACAGGGATTGGAATGTTACGTTCCTCTTAAGATGAAGGAAAATGCCAAAACCTGGTCGTCTAGCAGCTTGATATAGACATACTGGTGTGCAAAAATGTTCACCTCAACAAAAGGATGCATTTTTGCATAATTAAAACACCCCATAGTATTTCATAGAGCGAGCCTCCTTCAACTTGAACCGTACCCTTCACGCAGTTTTGCTTGAAGGCCTCATGAAGTCTACGATGAACACGAAGTGTTTCCACTCTTCTACGCTCTGCTGCTTGTGTTTTCTCGCCCACTGTAGCCGGGTAACTTTGGGGGCAAAGGCGTCTTCCGTGCCACTCTGCTCCATATGTTCATGTTATGCAGTTCACTGCAGAGTGTTCTTTCATTAATGGGTGCCGAAGGATGGGCGTTGACCTCTTGCAGCAAGTCCCGCTGTGAAGCGAACGGATTTTTAGTCACACTCTGGCGGTCCTGGTCCGTTAGTAGCGTCTTTGGGCCACAATTCTGGCCGCAATTTCTTGTTGACCAAGATTTTTGCCATTGCATGTAGATAAACCTACAAATTCCGCTAAATCCTTCACAGGGTGGCCTTTGGTGCACCCAAATGCAATTACTCCTTTTTGCCACTCAGTAACACCTGCTTTGCGCCTCATTTAGTGCTAACTACAGACCCTTGTAGTTTAAACCATAATTTTATGGCCGGTGAGCTTATATTTCTGGGTGTGAATTTGGATGCCATCGCAAAATTTTCTAGATTTCTGTGTTTAGATTTGGCTGCTATAGCAACGTGATTCTAAATTTATTCCTTAAAGATGAATGCCACCACGAAACTTTTCTAGATTTCGATATGCTTGAATTTTGTTGACAGCCCAATGTAATTGTACATTTCTGCGCTTGAAATTTGGTTCCATTCCAACACCTTTCTAATTTCCTCTCCTTGATTATGGTTGCTATCTCAACTGGATTCTAGATTTCTGTGGTTGAATTTTGATGCCATCGCAACACCTTTCTTGATTTTTATGCTTGAAATTATTTGCTATCTCAACGGGATCCAATATATTTCTCTGCTTGAAATTTCCATGTCATCGCAACAGTTTTTCAGATTCCTTTTCTGAATTTGGTTACTTTCGCAACACATATTTTATTTCTGTGCTTGAATTTGGATGCCTTCGCTAAAGTTTTATAGATCTCTTTTCTTAAATTTGTGCAACTGGATTTTATATATATATATATATATATATATATATATATATATATATATATATATATATATATATATATATATATATATATATATATATATATATATATATATATATATATATAATCTTTGATTATTGAATTTGGTTTCTGTCGCAACGCGATTCTAACCTTTATATGCTTGAATTTCAATGACATTCTAACAGTTTTCTAGATTTCTGTGCTTGAACTCGGTTGCTATCGCAACTTGATTCTACATCTATATATATGCTTGATTCTTTTCGGGGAGAGGGGGCGGGGCTTCTTTCGGTTTTCTGATGCCAAAATGGGTTAAATCTGTACTCCTGATTAACTTTAATTTATGTACAAAATATTCGTGGAGGGAATCTCAAGTGATCACCAAGCTAAAGCATTAAAAAAGTTTTGCTGTTGTATTCCTTTACCGCCTTGTCTTGTTTTTTTAATTTTATTTCCTCTTTTCTCTTGTCTTTCACTTTCGACTTTTCTTTTTTTCTGAGATTTGTATACATAGACCCAACTAAGAAGGAAAGAGGGCGTTCCCTCTTTTTCAAAAGATGAGCTAAGGTTATAATCATTAAAAAAAAGGTTTGTGAAGTTAAATTCTAAATGAAATTTGCCCACTTCTACTTGTTAATTGTTTGTTTTAAATTATTTAAAATATTTTTCGTCTCATCGCTTCATTTCCACAACGTTTAAATTAATAATTTAAGAACTGAAATCTCAGTTTGAACTAAACTGACTTTATTTAACAAAATTGACTTCTTTTTAAAGAAAATGATTTCTTATGAAGGAAACTGACTTTCTTCGAGCAACATTGACTTTCTTCTACGAAATTGACTTGCCATGAACGAAAATCAGATCATTTGAACAAATATGACTTCATTCGAAAGGAACTAACTTCTGTTAAAAAATATGACTTCGTTTTAACGAACTTAACTCTGCATAATATTAAACGTAACAAAGGAAAATGAAGAAGGATAATGATTGTAAAAGAACAACCTCTGACCCCCCCCCCTCCCCCATTTATCGGAGACCACGTGCTATGGTATCACGCCATGGACGACATCACTACCTGTTTGACCATTCTTGAATTTTCGACTCCTGAGCAGGTTGGGAAAATATTTCCCAATCCTGAGAACTCGTCCCAAGCCTCTTCCCCCACCCAGTGACGAGGTGCGAAAGAGCCGCTATGTCTCGCCCATTGCTGTTAAATGATGAATCGACTCGGCCTCCGGATTAAGATGTGTGGAGCTTGTGACTCCTTTCGCCAAACTTCCTCTTCCCCTTCAGAATCGGGCATACAAATACTCGGGCTATTCTGTAGTTTGAAGAGTCCAGCCCGCACCTCAAGGCCGTCTTTATCGTCTCGTCCCGTGAGCGTTCATCAGACAGCAGACTTTCTCCGCCGTGATTTTGCCCCAGGCAATTGGTAGCTTCTCTGATCGACAAGCCTTTGAATTTGCGCAACAGTCTCCCTTCGTTTAATCGAACAGAAGAAAATCTCCATCGATTACCTTTTAGGAAAAGAAGATTCCTCTTTTAGTCGAATTACGAGAATTCCCACATTCCCCGTCGAACGTCATCTTTGAAGAGTGGCTATCTTCATCGGAAGGTTAGTTCGGATCGTGCCCCATCTACCTCATTCGGATCGTACCCCACTTGCCTCATCGGATCGTTCCCCACTCGCCTTTTGATCTGAGTCTAGTTACATTGATCAATTAATTCCATTTGAGAATCCCTCCTCATAATAATTATCAAGAGACTATTTCAATTTAAATAATTCCCTTTTGTCTATTATTATTATTCATATTTTAATCTTTGTAAATAGAATTATATTTTTGTTGTTTCATCTTTAACTAACCTTGAACGATACTCTCGGCCTATTCAAGTAAATCTCGCCAACCATTTATGCACTCTGTCTCATTATTAAGGATTTGAAACCCAACGCTTCAAGTGTGACCTCCTAGTCGGTCGTTAGTCCCTGCGAACAGTCCTTCAACGGTTCGCGTTGCAGTAGGTGATTAAGTCCCCTTCCCCACATAATATAGGAGTAGTGTATTGTATAGAGTGGTTGTACCACGACAATGATAACAAAGGAAACTATGAACAATGATAAAGATAACAAATGTAACTACGAAGAATATTAAAAGTATCCAAGGTAATAGTGAAGAAATTAACGATAACAATGGTGAATATTAAAGATAACTGCGGTAACACTGAGAAATATGTTATTAAAAGCCACAGGTTTAATAGTGAAGAATATTATAAGTAACAAAGGTATAATAAAGGAGGCTAACGAAAAATGTGGGTAATGAAAGGTAATAAAGAATATGATAGATTAATTAGTAATTAAGAATCATAATTAGTTAAACCAATGAGAGATAAGACAGCTTATAAAGGAAAGTCCTTTAAATGACGGATATGGAAGAGACCATCCATAAGTCCAAGAAATTATTCGTACTAATAGGACAGATACCTGTACGTACGAGCTTTGAAAGGGGGGGTCCGGGAGTGGTTTCGAAAGGCACCATTCAGCCAGAATACATCACAAGGGTTTTACCCTCTAAATGTTCCTTCGTTGGTTGCCTCTAGTTCAAGTTTTATTTGTAGTCAGTCTAGCTCCTAATATATGTCAACCATATGATCCCATGCCACCCATAAAAGTACAGACACACATCGACCAGCGCTATCTAGAAAGCAGACAGCATTCACGCATGTATCGTCATTAACATATGTTACATAGGCCATCCACTGAATTTAAATGCATCTAAATAGAAGTAAAAAATTCAAGGATTTTTCCTAAAAGTATTTCTAACGTTTCTTTTGTGTATGTTCGTGTGTGTGTTTCTTGATTTCCTCGCTACGAAGAAATCATGATTATTTGATTATATTTAAGTAAGATTCCGTTGATTTTGGAAGGCCTGAATTCATCAGAGAACGATCGAAGTAAAGAAATAAGCACGAAATATAAGAATAAATAGAGTTAGTTTATGTTTATTGAAATAACCTAACTTAAGCTCGCCGAGTTTAGTCTAGCCTGGCCTACTCCACGTTAGCCTACTCTAGCCAGGATTCGCCTAGCGATACAATTCCTTCATTTGTTCATTGCCGTTAAGACGAGCTAAACAAAGTAATTACTTATTACCCTCTCATAACTAAAATTTATAAATTGAGTTTTTCTTTATAGAAATTAAATAAATATTTTCGCCTATTTTTTTAACTTTCGTTTTACTTATATGATTTTTGTATTCAAAATGTACAACAAATAGTTTAGTATTGTTGGGTCAAGTAAAGACAGTTAATTGGTAAAATGGGAGGTATACGACGTTATGACATCGTCATTTTAAAGCTACTGGAAGAAGCAAAAACTAAGAATTAAACGCATGCGAGGATGTAAGAGAGAAATGTTAAACTCTTATCTACAGTACAGGAATTTATGTGGTTTGAAAGAGATAAATACAATGTTGATTTTCAATGATTTTTGCGATACGATTGCCACCCAATACCGTTTTAATTAAGTTATTAAAATTTAATTTCTAGAGTTCTGCAAAGCTTACAATTTTTAATTGTTTTAAAATAAACTTTCTAACAAATATGTCCCTAAATAAATTATTGAAGTTATTTTTTTTTATTTTATCCTTGGGGAGGGTTAGCTTTACTAGTGTAACTTTGGGAGGGATGATCATTACTTGGTAAAATGGGAGGGACTATCTTTACTTGATCCGCATGTCAAAGCCTATAAAAGTAAAGATAATTATCTACCAGGCCTATAATCGTAAAAGTAGCCTTAGTCGGCTCTTATAACCTCGTTCTCTATATTGAAGCCCATGACCCAGTTGAATAATGCATTTTTTGGCCTATTCCTACTTTTTCTTAATGAGTCTTTGTTGCCTACAATAAAAGTGAAGAACAATGTTGCTACTAAAAGCCTTAAGGACTCTATCAACACGAATATTAGGTCAACGCGTTATAATGATTAGGCTTTCGTGATTCCCTTTAAGTTAGGTCAACAATCTTCAACGTATAATAATAGGCATTTTGTATGGTGTTCGTTAAGGCCACAGGCCTTTACAGATGCCTACCTACCAACTAATAAAGGCTTGAGAAAGAGGAAGATGTTGAAGGCACCGAGAGAGGAGTAGCGTATAGCAACAGGCAAATCATTCCACATTCTAGGAGCAAATGTAGAGAAAGCGCGATCACCCATGCAACACAGGCGATTACGAGGAAGAGAAAGTAAGGGGGCAAATTCAGAGCGAAGGAATCGCGGGGGAAGGGGTAGGCTGAATGCGGAAGGTAGGTGGGAGGGTGCTGCGTTGTTTAGGATCTTATATACATAAGGAGGACCTTGGAGCGACTCTGGATCAAAAGGACTGCCAGTGCAGTACACGGAGCAGGGGGCAGGGGGGGGGGTGCAAGAGAGAAACGTCCCCCTCGGAGAAGAACATGGGCCCGAAAGTTTGGCACAAGTGTAAGGGATCGGTTAATGGTAAGGTGTGGTCCAGCGAAAAGTGCGCTAAATTCATCAAGTCGTAGTGGCAATACGAAAACAGGAATGGCAATCTCGAAACTATTGTGACCAAGGTGGGAGCGGATGCGGCTGAGATTACGGACAAAGAAGAGAGAGAAGGAGGATTTGAGAACATTTGTAGACTTAAGTTTTGAGAAATAAATGATTATTATTAAAACTGAGACAAAGATTTCGAAAATTATCAGCTAAGGGAACCGGGAACTGACCAAATAAAAAAAAAAAGAACAGTTTAGCGTGGCTCACCCAAAGCCATTTCCACCAGCATCGGTTTCAGGAATTTGCCCGGGAGAAATTCAGCGATAATATCGTAATGCAGGTAGAATATTTCTAAGAGTTTTGGCCAGCCAAGAAGTGGAATGGTAGTCCGAGGCAACGCAAAATAATACCAAGGAGAAGATGATATAGTTATTATAGCAATAGTTACCTTCCTTGAAGCGGGATATAGCGTGCCACCATGAGTGGATGAAATCCCCTCGTATCCTGTGACGACAAAAAGTGAAAATTAAAATGGCCATTGGAAACTTCTTTTTAGGACTTTTATATTAGTCTAAAGCAGGGGTCTCCAAACTACGGCCCCGGGCCATATCCGGCCCGTGATGTCAGTTCATCCGGCCCACCGCTCCACTGTGCCACAAATGAACATTTGAAAGCATTTCTCTTGATTGGATGCAGCAATTACAAAGCAAATATTGATGATATCTTAAAAGCTAAACGCTAGTTTCACAAATCTCACTAACCTCTTTTGCTGCTTAGTTTGCGAGACTCGGATATATGCGCCTGAGTGTGATAATACTATCTTATTGCTAACGACGCCTGCATTGATAACTTTTTGGTAAATAAATAAGTTTGTTGTCTTTATTTTTTGTATTGGTAGATAAATATGTTGGTTGTCTTTATTTTTAGTGTATTCACTATATTGTATTGAACAAAAATGGGTATGCGGCCCGCGCTCGTCCTTCTCTCAATTATCTGGCCCACCATGAAAAAGGTTTGGCGACCCATGGTCTAAAGGATACAGTTACTTGCGTGGAGTGAATAATGATCAATCCCCCAGTCGTGCCTGATGCAGCGTCAAGAAGACTTCATTGCTATACTAGCCACATACCATGGCTGCGTACAATATTGTTTAACTGACAGTTATATACCCTACCCCATCTAGTGGATGAAAACCTCTCGTAGATGAGGAGCGTACCACAGACGCGTGAATATGATACCAAACCTGAATGGACCACGAACCGAGCCATGTGAAAGTTCATAATTCGCTTTAAAAGGCCGAAATATATCACCACTGATGTGAATAAATTGAGTACGAGAGGAGAGATGCAAGTTAAAGTGCTAAGTGTAATTCCGTAAAATTGTGCCCCTGAATCAAGAAGCACCAGAATAGAAAGCTGCTCAGTATCAGAAGCACGACGTAGACAGTCATTTGCATGTAGGAAAACGGATTCAGTGCTGTGATCTTCCTTGAAGCCACTGCTGAAGATCTCATCAATATTGGAGGAGCACAGGGAGATCTAGACTCTGGGCTGACATTATTTCTATAATTTTGGATATTGCCGCAAGATGAGGGATTGGGTCGGTGTTTTATGGGGGCGTTTGGGTTCAGGTTAGGTTTCTTAGAGCGAACAGCGGCGTATTTGAGATCTGATGGTACCACAACTATTGAGAGGAAGGTGTTTATTACGCCAATCAGGTAAAAGAGGAGAACAGGAAGGGGAGTAGGGGGGGAGTAGAGAAAGAGGAAATCAATTCTTCATGTGACAGTGGGACGAGAAAAAAGTGAGTACGGATGACCTTCAGTCACAAGGAATTGACTACATATGTAGCCGCTTGTTAATTAATAATGATTAGTAGGTCGCTTTCAGATATTTTAGTTAGTAATTTTGAAAGTCCTTGTACATATCTTCGAACTTCTTCCATGGTTGGATTACAATGACTTCTCACCCTTACAAAACAGAATAGGCTTAGAGTTGCATGCTCTCTCGCTCTTTAACACTCCCAGTTTATTAGGGTGATGTACACTGTACCCATCTCCACATTTCCCCTCTTCACCACATTCTCTAGTCTCTACAAACTTTTCCAAAAAATTCTCAATAAATACTAAACATTTTTCTTAGACATAATTGCCTCATATCCGATAAATAACTAATAATAATTGACTGTATGTAGTAATAGTTAGAGGGAAAGAAGAACTGTGCTTGTTAAAGAAATTTGGAAAATTAACATATTGGGACTGCGAGATGAGACTATTGGATAGAGGCGCAAGATGCAAGAGTCGTGTTCGGAAAAATTGTAAACAAACCTATATCGGTGATAATGACAAGATACGGCGTAGATAGGTGTCAATCTAAAAGAGTGCGTGGCAGATAATGTAGAACACACGAACGAAAGATTACCAGCTTTATTAAAACAGCAGACTTGGACCTAAATTTCACTCGTGTCTATACTCTGCAACAAGGAAGGCCAGCCGAAGACTTCTACCCCCCCCCCTCCCCCCCAAAGAGTTAAAAATAGATTACCTTTTAAAAAGGTTTATACTAGGATATATGAATGGAGACATGGCACAGGATCGGCGAGGACCTAAGGACGTGATTGAAGCCTAGTGTAAGAGATTGAAAATTAGCAGGAGAAAAACTAATGCATTTTTGTGTCGGAAATGAGATGAATGTGATGAAAACGTCTTATCAGCATAGAAGAGCTGCAAATGGACGTGATGTCGATAGAATAACACGGAACAATCAATATACTGATAAATTAATGATTGATCTGATTCTAACTAACAAGTAGATTTTTATAGAAGTAAAATCTATCCCTTGTGTATCGTGCGATTCAGACTATAAATTAGTTGTGGGGAAACTTAGATCATCTAAAATCCTTCAGATTTAAAGGCAAAAAGAGATTTTCAGTGGGAAATCTAAAAGTCGTAGGGATAACAAAAGAATTCCAGAGCGAAATCCGAGAAAAGAGAGAAAACCGACCCGAAACACAACGTAAACAAGGATTAGCATTCGTTCCATACGTTAGTTATCTAACTTCCAGAATAAGTTATTAAATCCAAAACATTAAATGGTGAAAAAGAAAAACACACAGGAGTGGACTAGCGAAGTAGAACCGGCGATGAAGAGAAAAATGACTTTACAAAATGACTCAAAACTAGTGGCTGTCGATCGGGAATAGTATATAGAGGGTAAAAGAGAAAAAGAAAAAAAAGAGAAAGAACATTTGGGAATAAAATAGAAAAAGACTTAGAAACCGACTTATTGTGAACAAAAGGTTCATTTACTATGTAACAAAAAGTATAGAAAAGATTTAACACCGCCACGTATGCAGGTAAATAAGAGAGTGAAGATCTTCAATTTAGTACAAGAGGTTAGAAGGAGATGGAAGGAATATTTTTGATAATCTTTTAAACGTCGATATCGAGGAAGTCGAAGAAGAAGAAGAGGAGAAAAGATGGAAAGAGATTGTATCACTGTGGGGAGGATATGATACAAGAGAAAATACCGAAACAAACATTGGAAATGAGGCTTTTCCCTTGGATTAAAGATATATTTAATAAATGATAAGATAAAGAAAAATACACCTGAGTATTGGAAGTCATCCTTAATATGTCCAACTGATAAGAAAGGAGACAAGATCGACCGTGCAAACTACAGAGGAAATGCATTCGTGACATATATAGCCAAAATTGCTGAAAAAATATTAGCAAATAGATTACTAGGGAAAAGTAAAACAAATTGGGTGATTGGCAACATGACGACTTCCAACTAAGTAGATCTACTAGCGATTAAAAGTTTTCTTTAAAGATGGTGTATGAAAAGAACTGTGAATTTTATAGGAAAGTCTACTTAGTCTTTATAGATCTTGAAAAGGGCTCATGAGCACCTATGTATATAGCATATGCAGAATTAAAAGTCAGTGGAATGCCAATTGTTTAATAAAACAACTGGCGTGAAGCAAGGAAGCATACCATCACCCATTGTATTTATCACATTTATGGACTACTGTGGAAAGTAGGCCATGAATAGAACGAAAAGAGAAATATTCGGATACGCGGATGACCTTGCATTTACTTCGGTGACGGAGGAGGTGTTACAAAGGTTTGCAGTATGAAAGTTTGGGATAAAGTGTTGATAGCGAAGGGTATAAAAAAATTAGATGAGAAAAAAACAAAGTAATGATGGGAGGTAAAGAACGAGAAATCTTAAATATTAGAAATGATGGCCAAAATCTAAAACAATCGGTTCAGTTAAAATATCCACGGATAATTTTTAGAACTAGAAATGATACCCTGACCGAGATAAATAATAGAATAAACAGAATCAACGTAACATTCTCTCAACTGTATACACTGCTGAAAGACCTACACGTTCCATCCATGCATGGACGTGATACATGGTCACTAACTACAAGGACAAAGTTAAGAAACAAGCGGGCGAAAAGAAGGCCCTAAATCTAATCAAAATGGTTACTAGACGGGATAGAATAAGAAACGATGAAATTTGACAAGATTTAGTCCTAGAATAGGTGAAATTAGATACGCCAGAAAATATTACGAATGGAGACTAATGTTGCCATTTTTTAACAGGTACAAAACGAATTTTGACATTTCAAGATGGAGACAAGGCTAAGCTTGTCATTTTAAAAATAGAAACAAGGCCAATTTTGCCATCTATAAAATATAAACAAGACCAATTTAGACATTTCAAGATAGAGGCAAAACCAATTTGGACATTTTGAAAAAAATAAACAGGACTAATTTTGCCATTTATAAAAAATAAACAAGACTAATTTGAACATTTCAAGATAGGGACAAGACTAATTTTGTCATTTTAAAAACAGAAACAAGGCAATTTTGCCATCTATAAACCATAAGCAAGAACAATTCGTACATTTCAAGACAAAGACAAGACTCATTTTGCCGTTTAAAATAAGGAACAAGAACACTTTTGCAATTTTAAAAAAGAAACAAATAAAATTTTTCAATTTATAAAACATAAATAAGACCAATTTGGAACATTTCAAGATATAAACGAAAAAAACTGTTTCCATTAAAAAAAAGAAACATGATCAATTTTTCCATTTATAAAACAAACAAGACTAATGAGGAACATTTCAAGATAGAGACTCTACCAGTTTGACATTAATAAAAAGAAAAGAAACAAGACCAATTTTGACAGTTAAAGATAGAAAAGACCGATTTTGCCATTAAAAAAAGAAGAAACAAGACCAATTTTGACAGTTAAAGATAGAAAAGACCGATTTTGCCATTAAAAAAAAGAAACAAGATCAATTTTGACAGTTAAAGATAGAAAAGACCGATTTTGCCATTAAAAAAAAAAGAAACAAGACCAATTTTGACAGTTAAAGATAGAAAAGACCGATTTTGCCATTAAAAAAAAGAAACAAGACCAATTTTGACAGTCAAAGATAGAAAAGACCGATTTTGCCATTTTAAAAAAAGAAACAAGACCAATTTTGACAGTTAAAGATAGAAAAGACCGATTTTGCCATTAAAAAAAAAGAAACAAGACCAATTTTGACAGTTAAAGATAGAAAAGACCGATTTTGCCATTAAAAAAAAGAAACAAAACCAATTTTGACAGTTAAAGATAGAAAAGACCGATTTTGCCATTTAAAAAAAAGAAACAAGACCAATTTTGACATTTCATAACGCAAAATTTACTTAATTTTTTATACAAGGATTTTGGCACTTTTTTATCACAAAACACTTCTAAGGTTATTAAACATAAAGCTCTGCTAAACCTCGTTCTTACGAAGTTCCTTTAAATCTTCCCAATATAAATGTTCTTTTAAATTTCTTTATTACAAACCTCTTCATTGTATAGCTATTTTAAAAGTTTTTATTACAAAGCTCTTTATTACGAGTACATTTTAAAAAATTTTAGGAGCCCATCTAACGACTGCTTACTTGGGCATAAGTCACCGTTATTACGAGTACAATGTACTTTGAAGGTTCTTTACTGTAATGTTCTTTGACTTGTATTTAGTGCAAAGCTCTCGTAAAATATTCTAATAGAAAGCTCTTTTTTCTCTTTAGTACAAAGCTTCTGTGGAGCACTTTAGTAGAAAGCTCTTTTGAGGTAAATTTAGTATAAAACTCTATTGCAAAGCTATTTAAAATCTCTTTTGACAAAGTTATTTTAATGTTCTTTAATAGAATTCTCGTTTAAAATGTAATGTTTCTAGAAAGTTCTTTTAAAGCTTTTCATTACAAAACTCTCTTAAAGGTCTTTATTACGCTGTTTTTTTAAATTTTTTTAGTACAAAGCTCTTGTAAACCTCTCGAAGAAAAAGCTATTTTTAGTCTGTACAAAGCAATTTTCAGGTTCTTTATTATAAAGCTCTTTATTGCAAAGCGTTTTAGAAGCTCTTTATTCAAAACCCTTTTAAAGCTAGATTAATAAAGCTAAAATTTCTCATGTAACTTTTAGTCAACCTCTTTTAAAATGTCGGATTTAAGAAAGACCTAACGTAATTTAGGGCTTGTTATATTGTACATTACGATGTAGAGAGGCTTTCAAAAGTAATCCCTGAAGGAAACTTTGTTAAATAAAACCAAAAGGGCTCGGAATCATTTTCTCGTGTGTAATTGACATGGTATTTCGAGATATGTAACAAAGACGTTGCCATTTTGTACTTTTCCGAGCATTTAGTAGGACATCCCAGGATTGTATGCCTTCAAACAGGAAAAGGTCAGATTTATTAGGACATTCAAAGATTGTATGCCTTAAAACGGGAGAAGGTCAGATTTAGTAGGACATCCCAGGATTGTACGCCTTCAAACGGGGGAAGGTTAGATTTAGTAGGAAATCCCAGGATTGTATGCCTTCAAACGAGGGAAGGTCAGATTTAGTAGGACATCCCAGGATTGTACGCCTTCAAACGGGAGAAGGTCAGATTTAGTAGGACATCCCAGGATTGTATGCCTTCAAACGAGGGAAGGTCAGATTTAGTAGGAAATCCCAGGCTTGTATGCCTTCAAACGGAGGAAGGTCAGATTTAGTATGACATCCCAGGATTGTACGTCTTTAAACGGGGGAAGGTCAGATTTAGTAGGACATCCCAGGATTGTATGCCTTCAAACGAGGGAAGGTCAGATTTAGTAGGACATCCCAGGATTGTATGCCTTCAAACGGAGGAAGGTCAGATTTAGTAGGACATCCCAGGATTGTATGCCTTCAAACGGAGGAAGGTCAGATTTAGTAGGACATCCCAGGATTGTATGCCTTCAAACGAGGGAAGGTCAGATTTAGTAGGAAATCCCAGGGTTGTATGCCTTCAAACGGAGGAAGGTCAGATTTAGTAGGACATCCCAGGATTGTACGCCTTAAAACGGGGGAAGTTCAGTTTTAGTAGGACATCCCAGGATTGTACGCCTTCAAACCGGGGAAGGTTAGATTTAGTAGGACATCCCAGGATTGTATGCCTTCAAACGAGGGAAGGTCAGATTTAGTAGGACATCCCAGGATTGTACGCCTTCAAACGGGAGAAGGTCAGATTTAGTAGGACATCCCAGGATTGTACGCCTTTAAACGAGGGAAGGTCAGATTTAGTAGGAGATCCCAGGATTGTACGCCTTAAAACGGGGGAAGGTCAGATTTAGTAGGACATCCCAGGATTGTATGCCTTAAAATGGGGGAAGTTTAGATTTAGTAGGACATCCCAGGATTGTATGCCTTCAAACGAGGGAAGGTCAGATTTAGTAGGACATCCCAGGATTGTACGCCTTCAAACGGGAGAAGGTCAGATTTAGTAGGACATCCCAGGATTGTACGCCTTTAAACGAGGGAAGGTCAGATTTAGTAGGAGATCCCAGGATTGTACGCCTTAAAACGGGGGAAGGTCAGATTTAGTAGGACATCCCAGGATTGTATGCCTTAAAATGGGGGAAGTTTAGATTTAGTAGGACATCCCAGGATTGTATGCCTTCAAACGAGGGAAGGTCAGATTTAGTAGGAAATCCCAGGATTGTATGCCTTCAAACGAGGGAAGGTCAGATTTAGTAGGACATCCCAGGATTGTATGCCTTCAAACGGAGGAAGGTCAGATTTAGTAGGACATCCCAGGATTGTATGCCTTCAAACGGAGGAAGGTCAGATTTAGTAGGACATCCCAGGATTGTATGCCTTCAAACGAGGGAAGGTCAGATTTAGTAGGAAATCCCAGGATTGTATGCCTTCAAACAGAGGAAGGTCAGATTTAGTAGGACATCCCAGGATTGTACGCCTTAAAACGGGGGAAGTTCAGATTTAGTAGGACATCCCAGGATTGTATGCCTTAAAACGGGGGAAGGTCGGATTTAGCAGGACATCCCAGGATTGTATGCCTTCAAACGGGGAAAGGTCAGATTTGTACTTTTAAATTGAGGTAGTCTTTGTACTTGTTTCTAACCATCAAACATACATTTTATTATTCAGTGTTGATTTTTCTATTTCTTTTTTATCTAAATTATTTTCCCCGCCTGGATAGACTCGAGCAAATATGAAAGAGCGTGTTAACACGCCATATTACAAGGTAAACAAACCTGAGTCGCGTGCTCTCAATTATTCTGACTTGTGACCTTACGACCTTTAAAACTTTAAATAATTCCAGACTAACCTTAAGAGGACTTTGACAATTATATAATTCGAAAGAGAGTGTAAAACAACATAAGGGTTTCAAATTTCGATAGAATCCGTCGAATAGTTACGATGTTATTCCCATAATACTCAAAAGTAAAATAATTACCATCCGACCGGTTGACCTACAAACCGACATAGTAACTTATAGAGTCGCTGCACGCGCCTAAAGACGGAATAATTTAATCCAACCTCGGCCGTGACATCGATTAATCAACATTAAATATAAAAGGAGTCATTTGAGGAGGGTGAAAGTCGGTAAGCTTAGATACATCAAATGATCGCTCTTATAATTGTAAATTGTTTACCTACAGTAAATTATTCGTTAATTACAGAATTACAGTTTGTCAACGTCTTTAAAATCGAAAGTTCTTTGCTGATTGGCTGTAAATTACTTGGCAAATGAGTGAATAACTTGAATTAGTTACTGTCTTTAAAATTGTAAATTCTTTCCCAATTGACTGTAACTAATAAATGATCAAATTATCTGAAATACAGTTGCCGATTGCCTTAATAATTATAAATTATTTACTCGTCGACAGTAAATTTGTTCGGAAATAACCGATTTACTTGAATTACAGTCGCCGTTTTAGTTTCATAGGTGAAAGAGTCATCCTGTGGACCCCGCTAATAGGGTGGCATCAAGTATCATACACAAACAAGCTACAGTTGGCATCTGGATAATATCGTGCCCTCACGATCACCACTTAATAGGATCTGCTTTAATTGCGGAAGCTTTGTGATCGGCCTCCGTTGGAATGCCGTCCTCATTTACGGTCTTAATTCTCACTTTCTCTCATATTCCTGTTTTGGTATTTTTGAAAAGGTGCTCTCTACGCAAGAACTAGTTCCTGTGGTTTTAAAATACTCCATTTTATCATCAATATTCGATACGTAAAGGTACGTTATCATAGGTTAGGAGTTAGACAAGGTTAGATTTGTTTAAGTTAACCTAACCGAGAATTCTACCTTTCAAAAAGCCCAATGGAAAGGACGTAGGGTTGGTTATAGTGTTTGAATGTATGTCAGTCTATAATGGCTCTAAGATGCTTGCGCAGCGTGCTGTATGCATTAAGTTATTCATGCAATAATGGAAGCAAAGTCATTGCAAATATTCTATTTGTTGCTGCATGGGCGACATTAACGAGCGAGTTTAACTGTTAGGCGTCTTGGTCATTTTCTATAACCACGACGAGACCTACATTGTTTTATTGAGAATTAGCTTTTAATTATTTCTTATAGATTATATATAGGATTGCATAAAAAATGTACGATAAATAATATTTATTCAAGAAAACCAAGAATAATTCAATATCAACCGAATTTCTATCGCCATAGAGACCACATAGCCACCCGCATAGCGTTAAATGAATCACTTACTCTCTACCAACTTGTCTCGCTGGCTTACCACTATCGACCAGGGAAAAAATAACCCTTCATACCCCCCTCCCTTCCTCCACTGGACATCACCTATCCTAAAATTGACCTTAATAACTTCCTTTGCTCTCAGTCCGTGTACCTATCTTTCTGACTTGAAGTTCGTGCTCCCCTTTTCACCTTTCCCTCTCGTCGTCGGCGTTCCCCTCAGTTCCTCGAGCCTATTCCGAAAGCTAAGCAGCACAGGTGAGCCTGTGAGAGGCGACTTAGGAATGATTGCGCTCGTGATACCGAGACGGCTGCAGCCTATCTTGACTACATCTTTTTGCCACTCATTCGTAATGGATTTGCTCATGGTACCAAGACGGCTGCCGCCTATCTTGACTACATCTTTGCCACTCATTCGTAATGAATTTGCTCATGGTACCAAGACAGCTGCCGCCTATCTTGACTACATCTTTGTCACTCATTCGTAATGAATTTGCTCATGGTACCAAGACAGCTGCCGCCTATCTTGACTACATCTTTGCCACTCATTCGTAATGAATTTGCTCATGGTACCAAGACAGCTGCCGCCTATCTTGACTACATCTTTGCCACTCATTTGTAATGAATTTGCTCATGGTACCAAGACAGCTGCCGCCTATCTTGACTACATCTTTGCCACTCATTTGTAACGAATTTGCTCATGGTACCAAGACAGCTGCCGCCTATCCTGACTACATCTTTGCCACTCATTCGTAACGAAATTGCTCATGGTACCAAGACAGCTGCCGCCTATCTTGACTACATCTTTGTCACTCATTCGTAATGAATTTGCTCATGGTACCAAGACAGCTGCCGCCTATCTTGAATACATCTTTGCCACTCATTCGTAATGAATTTGCTCATGGTACCAAGACAGCTGCCGCCTATCTTGACTACATCTTTGCCACTCATTTGTAATGAATTTGCTCATGGTACCAAGACAGCTGCCGCCTATCTTGACTACATCTTTGCCACTCATTCGTAACGAATTTGCTCATGGTATCAAGACAGCTGCCGCCTATCCTGACTACATCTTTGCCACTCATTCGTAACGAAATTGCTCATGGTACCAAGACAGCTGCCGCCTATCTTGACTATATCTTTGCCACTCATTCGTAATGAATTTGCTCATGGTACCAAGACAGCTGCCGCCTATCTTGACTACATCTTTGCCACTCATTCGTAATGAATTTGCTCATGGCACCAAGACAGCTGCCGCCTATCTTGACTACATCTTTGCCACTCATTCGTAACGAATTTGCTCATGGTACCAAGACAGCTGCCGCCTATCTTGACTACATCTTTTTGCCACTCATTCGTAATGAATTTGCTCATGGCATAAGACAGCTGCCGCCTATCTTGACTACATCTTTGCCACTCATTCGTAACGAATTTGCTCATGGTACCAAGACAGCTGCCGCCTATCCTGACTACATCTTTGCCACTCATTCGTAATGAATTTGCTCATGGTACCAAGACAGCTGCCGCCTATCTTGACTACATCTTTGCCACTCATTCGTAATGAATTTGCTCATGGTACCAAGACAGCTGCCGCCTATCTTGACTACATCTTTGCCACTCATTCGTAATGAATTTGCTCATGGCACCAAGACAGCTGCCGCCTATCTTGACTACATCTTTGCCACTCATTCGTAACGAATTTGCTCATGGTACCAAGACAGCTGCCGCCTATCTTGACTACATCTTTTTGCCACTCATTCGTAATGAATTTGCTCATGGCATAAGACAGCTGCCGCCTATCTTGACTACATCTTTGCCACTCATTCGTAACGAATTTGTTCATGGTACCAAGACAGCTGCCGCCTATCTTCACTACATCTTTGCCACTCATTCGTAATGAATTTGCTCATGGTACCAAGACAGCTGCCGCCTATCTTGACTACATCTTTGCCACTCATTCGTAATGAATTTGCTCATGGCACCAAGACAGCTGCCGCCTATCTTGACTACATCTTTGCCACTCATTCGTAACGAATTTGCTCAAGGTACCAAGACAGCTGCCGCCTATCTTGACTACATCTTTTTGCCACTCATTCGTAATGAATTTGCTCATGGCACCAAGACGGCTGCCGCCTATCTTGACCACATCTTTTTGCCACTCATTCTTAATGAATTTGCTCATGGTACCAAGACGGCTGCCGCCTATCTTGACTACATATTTGCCCCTCATTCGTAATGAATTTGCTCATGGTACCAAGACGACAGCCGCCTACCTTGACTACATCTTTGCCACTCATTCGTAATGAATTTGCTCATGGTACCAAGACAGCTGCCGCCTATCTTGACTACATCTTTTTGCTACTCATTCGTAATGAATTTGCTCATGGTACCAAGACGGCTGCCGCCTATCTTGACTACATCTTTTTGCCACTCATTCGTAATGAATTTGCTCATGGTACCAAGACGGCTGCCGCCTATCTTGACAACATCTTTGCCACTCATTCGTAACGAATTTGCTCATGGTACCAAGACGACAGCCGCCTACCTTGACTACATCTTTGCCACTCATTCGTAATGAATTTGCTCATGGTACCAAAACGGCTGCCGCCTATCTTGATTACATAGTTGCCACTCGTTCGTAATGAATTTGCTCATGGTACCAAGACGGCTGCCGCCTATCTTGATTACATAGTTGCCACTCGTTCGTAATGAATGTGCTCATGTTTGCAACTGTTCTCTTTGCTTCCTCCGTATTCTTAGCCGTATTCGCTCCCACTTCGACCGAAAAGTTTTGAGTGCCATCGCCGCACTCGACCTCCCGCCTTGATTACTGCAACTCTCTTCTCGCTGGATCTCATTTTTCCATCTTTTGGACCCTTAAGCTTGTTCAAGGCTCTGTAGTTCATGTTCTTCACTGCCTAGGACTTTTTTCTCGTGCAACCCTCTGAATCCGAGAATTGGCCTGGTTACCCCTCCATTCCTGTGTCATTTTCAAGGTCCTCCTCCATATATATAAGATCTTAAACAACGCACCACCCTTCTAGCTCTTTTCCGCATCGAGCCTCTGCTGGCTTCCAAGATCCCTACTTTCGGGTTCTGTCTCTTTCATTACTTGTACTTCGTAGTCACTTGTGCTGCATTAGTGATCGTACTCTCTCGATTTTTACTCTAAGGGTCAGCTACATTTCTACTTCCACGTTTTGTCGTGAACCTCATCTTCGCCTTCAACAAATTCATCTGCTAAACCAAACACTTCATATACACTGGAATGATATATCATCCTCCCATCCCTTTTGGGGCCCAGAAGCTTGCCTTGAAGACCCTCTTCTTCTCTTAAGCTTTAGATTATTTGGGAGAAGGTCACTTAGTGAAGGCCCTGGCCTTGAAGAACGCCAAACGAATAATTCCTTTTCTCTTTCTTATTAAAATTATTATTTTTAATAGTAGTAATAGTTCTTGTCGCAAATAATTGCTGTATTCGGGTGTCGCTGTCTGCAGTTTTAAATAAGTTCCTTACTTAGTCCAAATGGTTCAGGTTAAGTTAGGTTTGGTTGGTTAGATTAGTATAGACGTTAGGGTAGATTCGGTTGATTAAATTAAGCTAGGTTAAACTAAGTTGAATCAGGTTGGTTTAGTTAGGCTCTGGTTAGGTTTAGTATAGCTTAGGTAAGTTATGGTTGGGTAGTTTTTAGCCTACCATTAGGTTTGGCTCCGGGGAGCGGTAGCCCTGTGTTTTCCAACCAACGAGCAGGTAACCCTTCGTGCCTCATGAAAAGGCCACCCATTCTGCGTCAGGGGAGAGTGGATATTAAAACCCTTTGACAGTTTCGGTAGAGGGAAGAGTGATGTGGTGTGTGTGCGTGACGAAGTGGGCAATGGAAGAGACAGCGGTATTGTATTTGTCTATGTGTAATGACGTGTGTGAATATGGCTTTTTTGCGTCTACAATCTCCAACACATGCCACTTTCCAACAACATGGGGTCTGCGCGCATCAATGCTACTAAAGCTACCCGGACTATCTCAACCCTTTTATGCCTTATTAAACACAAAGCCACCCATCGTTTAGTCCACACCGAATGCGGATTTTTTTGTGTGTCCACCCCGCTCTGAATCGAACCCGGTACCCAGGCGTGGAAATCAAGCGCCTTATCCACTAAGCTAGCGAGAACTTCCTCAACTGGCTAACCTAACCATTGTTAGTTTTTTCAATTTCTCTTTTTTTTTCTATGCGAAAAAGTCCCCAAAGTAAAATTCTAAAATCACTGATGTTAATTTGGGGGCTAAGATTGGTCACTTTTAATGGGTCATTTAAATTATATTATATTGTTTCTTTCGTGTCATTCTAACTGTGATTTTATCTATTTTCAGAATCTTTTTGCCACCCGAGGAACCAAGGCTACAGCTACCGAGTTATTCCCAGCGCGAGTGCAGGTGCTTAGATTGTTGCCCGTCTATTCAATTCACCATGACCGCCTTCTTGAAGAAATTCGACCGATTCTTGAACAAAATGTTTCGGAAATTGGGTTGTCTCATCGCTCATCATACAGGCTACTTCATCATCGTTCCCATATTACTCGCCTTCCTGTCTGGTACAGGTATTCAACGTGCTAAGTATGAAACTGACCCCGAATACTTGTTTGCTCCATTAAATGGAGCAGCTAAAAGTGAGAGAAAACTCATAGATGACACGTTTTATATGAACTTTTCCTCGAGTTTCGATCCTTCGCGAATCACAGAAGCCGGGAAATTCGTACGCTATCTAATTTCAGCCAAAGACGGCGGTACGATTCTGCGACAGGAAATCTGGGACGAACTGATTCGTCTGGACGCACGAATGAAAGATATAAATATCGTGTACGAAGATGAAATTTACTTTTTCAAGGACTTGTGCGCTATTTGGAATGGAGAGTGTTTCAAAAATAAGATTTTAGGGTTGAGTGAACTTATTCCAGAAATTGTCAATGGTTCTCTTCTGGTTGACTATCCCGTAATGCTCAACCCTTCCAGTTTTGATGTTTACGTCCTGTCTATCCATTTCGGTGGGGTGACTTTAGACGAAGAGACAGACACGATAACAGATGCGAAGGTGCTCATTTTGAATTATTGGCTGAAGAGTGGAGAGAGAAAGGACAACGAGAGGTAAGATATAATGGAGTGAGAAAAGCACCTGTGGTTTATGATTTATTCCTGAAGGCATATAATTCCACCCTTGCCCCGGGACTATGGCTCTAACATGAGTTAATACCATACACCCATATCCTTAATTTTGTTCCTTCTTCTTCTTCTGATTATCTTTCTTCTACCTACTTCCATTTCTTTCTCATCTGAGTAAACATGTCTTCATCGAATCTCCCCCATTACAATTAAATCAATCAAATCATTCAATTCATTCTTCCAATGACAAGGGATATCTTTATCGTGATCATCAACCTTAGTCAATAAAATAATTCAACTTTAATCACGGCTATATAACAATTAAATATTCTTTCTTTATTTATTGAGAAATTACAGTAAAATTTTATCTCCTTTAAATGGCTAATAAATACACGGTCTACTCATATATCTATTTCATTCAAATCCACATATCATGTGGGAACATACACTGCATCCCTCTCTCTATGTTCCTTACAAATGAATAGCAAAGCGCAGGGCTACGAGATTGGGCTACAGGTAGAATATTTGGCTACGATAATTTTCAAGGAGAGGGGCACACGATATTTTAGCCTCTTTTTGGCTAGATTTTAGTTTTTTAGCTATTTTGGGCGTTTGTCAACATATCTAACGGTCAATCACTGATGTTCATCCATCACCAAAATAGACCAATCATACCCTGCTTTGTTGTTTTTTTTTAATTTGTCCCATTGTCTTTTTGAAATACGAAAAAATACAGTTTGTTCAAATACTTTTGAGTTGTTTATACGTATCTTAAATGAAGTATCCAGATATTACATATTATATTTATTTCAGATGTTTTTTTTATGTTAGTTGGCTAAAATAAATTTTTCTATAGTCAACTGGATGGGTTACGGACTGAAAAACGACGTTATGATAGCTTATTTTTATATTTTTTAAGCATATAGCACACTTTATTTTATGCTTTCCTGTATGTTTTTTTGCGGAACTAATCCGTGTTACATTTTTAGGAAAATTCAAGTTGTCTCAGCAGTTATATTACGATTAATAGGTCTTCTAACAAATTCCCTATCTTTTCATGATTCCGGCGCTGTGTTAGGCGATCATGACAGAATTATATCATTGTAGGGAAATCGATATCCCACCCTCAAAACTGAGGCCCTGTTCGGTAACCGCAATGTCCTGGCATTTAACGGCGTAACCCGATTACTTAACCCCCTCTTCTCTCCCCCCACCTCGAGGATCACCAGAAAGGTCTCCCACAACCACATAATGCACGTATCATCAAGTTTCGGGTCCAGCGAGCCTAACATTGGTTAAACTGGCAATATTTCCCCTAAGAGTTGGTATTTAATTTCACTTTATAGACTTAGAGGAGAGTCGACCAAAAGCCAAAAGGTGCCTTTAGGGCTAAGTGAAAGACGCTCGGAGAAGCACCTTGAGAGGAGGAGGCTTAATCCCAAAGACCTCAAACCCCCTTCTCCTTCCCCTAACTCCAGTTGGGTGGCTAAGTATATATGTGGAGACCTGTAGAAGAAAGAGAAAAGGTCGAGTTAGTCATCAAGACGACGAAGTCCGGCTAGAGGTCTGGCAACCAACGAAAGGGACATAGAAGAAGCTCATCCTGAGCCAGTTCCTGGTGGTCACACCGGAAATTAGTATCTTGTCTCGGGAGATCGAGTTTGCGATCGAGACGACGGAGTCCGGCTAAGTGCCCGGCAACCCTACGAAAGAAACACAGAAGAAGCTCATGCTGAGCTAGTTCCTGGTGGTCACACCGAAAGTTAAGTTAGCTTGTATTGAGAAACAAGCTCAACTATCTCTCGTCAGAGAAACCCCCTATCCCAGTTTAGAACAAAACCCAGAGATAGTCCTCACCATTGAGGAATACCCCAACGTGAACTTCCTTAAATACTTCCATTCGTCAAAGGATTCACTCGTTTGCTCATCGCCCGTCATTGCGAATTATTCCAAGATTAACCAGAAGATTGGAAGAAGCATACTTTCCCTGTCCCGTTGGTGATATCATCTTACCAAGATAACGGGCTTAACGTCATCCGTCGCCTGCACCGGATTCATCTGTGGCTTTAAACCTATCCTCACGCCAGACAAACAACTGGAGTGGCTGGGAATACGTCCACGTGCTAGCCCGCAAACAACATTCTTGCGTCTACCTAAAAATTGAGGCCAAGGTCAGTCTCCAACCAGATTCCCTTGTGGTTGTTTTTAAAGGTAAATAAATTTCATTTATCTTTTTTGAAGATCAATTAGCGTTCAATATTAAAGTGAGCTTTGGGTCAACCATTACTGTATATTCATTTGTGTAATTTAGTAAGTCTCACTTAAACTCGTTTAATTCATAACTGTGTAGTCTGTTTTGTTAGATTTCATTTTTTATTCATGTTGTAATTAAAGGTCTATTTTCTTAGAAGTATTTAATTCAATCTTCGAAACGCTGAGCATGACACTAGAAACCCTGAAAGATTAAAAATAACGTAATAATAATAATAATAATATAGCACTTTTAGAGAAAACTTAATCAAGGAGTTTTTCTAAGTACGTAACAAACCTATACGTACATACACCACCACTCGGTCTTTGGAATACCACGACAATCATTTTTAGTCAAACATAAAATATTAAAACAAATTTTGGAGTGCCCTAAGTGTCAATCGGAACTAACTCTCAGGTAGGATTTAATATTTCGCTTGGAGAAAGGTATTTATCGTAAGCAAAATGACCTAATCTAACCTCCAATGGATATACGCTTATAACGGTGAACCACTCGCGGAAATTTCGTGGATCCCAAAACTGGGGCCAGCACCCAGAATATAGAATGGCATTGGATGGATACGAGAGCCAATGTACGAAAATATGGACGCAAAGCATCACATATGGGCGGCTATCTCGCTACCGCTCTGTTTGTGAAAAAATACCCCAGTATAAGAGCAGCTCCACGAATTCTTACTCGCTGCAGCAAACAAACAGTACAAACAGTAACAGAACTTTATAGGCAAAAGATAAAAAAACTAAAAAATCTACTTTATCTGTATTCCTAAACACAATGGGACAAATTACAAAAATAAAGGAAAACAAGCCATGTTTAGTCAATTTCGGTGACGGATGAACATCAGTCGTTGGATATGTTGACAAACGCACAAAATAGCTAAAAACAGCTAAAATCTTGCAAAAAAATAACTGAAAAATCGTGCCCCCCTCTCCTTGAAAATTACCTGGGCTACTTCCTAAAGGGTCTTTTTACTTCTTTGAACAGTTAGCTACTTCTTAGTCTTATTTTTTTACCACTCACTTTATTATATTGGGCTACTCTTTAAACAAATTCGTTACTTTTTTTTTAAATAATTGCGAATTTTCTTTAATCTTTTCTAGCCAGTCTGGCAGGGTGAGTTTATCCCATTTCTTCTTTCCGCAATTTCTTGTGATTAGTTAAGGTTTTTTTTATATTTCCTTTGCACACGTAAGAATCATATTTCCATTTGACGAGATTTTCGTTCGCTTTCGGCCTGGATTCGATTGGCAGATTTTACTTTCTCATTCGGGGTAGTCAAGTTGTGGAATCCCCTTTCGCGTACTATCCTGCGGGGTTTCGACAACTGAAGTCCTTCCGAACATTCATCTATAGCAATACGACCACAAGGTCGTTCCACTTGTTTCTTATTGACTTGGCGTTAGGAATAGGTATTTAAGGGAACGCGGGCTATTCCTCACGTCCTTAGGCGTTTCCCTGCGGTATGATCGAGTTGTTTACCCTGAAGCGGGCACAGCACCTCGAGCGACGCCTGAGTCGCAGAGATCTGCCCCATGTGGACTTGGATCTTCATGGCCGCTAGAAGGCTCCGTACTCCCATCGGTTTGAGATAAAGCCCGTTCGCCAACAACGGGCGCACCGACGTTTATCTCCCTAAACTCCAACCCTGCCCCCTTCTCATGGGAGCCCGGTTCCTCCTCGGCGGCAGAGTTCTCTATACCCCCTCCGCTTGAGGTGCGTTGGGTTCACCAGTGACGGGGTCTCCACGCCTTCCCCTCCTGATTCTAACCCTGTTCTATCCCCCAAACGCTCTACCGGTAATGCTCGTGCCGCCCTCATCAGCCAGAATGCGTTATGGTCGATGAGATCGGCTAGAGCCCTCTTAGCTCGGCTACTGAGATGGACACCATCCTCTGTGTACAGGCCGGTGGTCACATCCAAATAACTGATAAAACGGATCAAATAATTTGACGCCTATCTTGTCCATAGGTGCCCTAATCTCTCATTGATATCCAGAAGTTTGCTAGTTGCGTGCCCATTCGCAAACTTCCGGGGTATAATCCCTACTAACAATCCCCGGTCGGTCTTAGCGCTAAGATAATCCGCAATCACCATTGAACTCATCAGGATGGCTTCCGTGAATAAGAGTGAGAGGTTGAGAGAGGGGGGGGGTGAGAGACAGAGAATATATGTGTGAGAGAGAGAGAGAAAGTGAGAGAGTGAGCGGCAGAGACAGAGATTGAGAAAGAGTTACAAGGAGTTACAAGGAAAAGAAGTACCTCAAAGGCCTTGCGGCCCATATCGAGGAGGTACTTTTTGTGGTTTCGATTCTTAGCATGTACTGATTACTTGGTATGAGATCATCAGCTTTTCAAATATAATTTGTCAAGTCTACTCTTGAACTGTTCAACACTGCTACTCTCAACAACCCCCGCTGGTAGTTTATTCCATGTGTCGCAAATGTCATATGTGAATGACTTACCCACCGGAATGGTATTGAATCTGGGCAGCTCCACCTTCCACCCGTGATTTCGAGTCATATTCCGGTTGAGGGTAAAGAATTTGGTGGAGTCGACATTTTCAAATCCTTTCAAGATTTTAAAAGTCTCTATTAGACGACCGCGCAGTCTTCGAGTCTCTAACGAATAGAGATCGAGCTCTTGCAATCTCTCTTGGTATGACTTGTTCCTTAGCGATGGGATCAGTTTCGTGGCCCTGGCTTGCACCTTTTCCAGACGATCGATGTCTTTTCGATAATGAGGAGACCAGAACTGAACAGCGAACTCTAGGTGAGGCCTCACCAGCGAGTTGTACAAGGGCAAAACAACCTCTTTTGTTCGAAAGCTGAATTGCCTCTTGATATAACGCAACAAGCGATGAGCCTTTTTCTCCACCTGTAAGCACTGCTTCGAGAATTTGAGATCGCTGCTAATCAGCACACCTAAGTCCTTCTCGACATCAGTAGACTCAAGACGCATACCTTGTAGCTCATAGCCTGACCGGGGGTTCGCATACCCGATGTGCATCACCTTACACTTGTCTAAGTTGAAAGGCATCTGCCACTTGTCAGCCCACTCGCCAATATTCCGTAGGTCATCCCTCAACATCTCGATGTTTTCGGGATTCGCTACATTAGCTCCAAGTTTTGTGTCGTCGGCAAATTTCGCTAGACGACTCACCAGTCCTTCATCTATATCGTTGATGTAGATGATGAATAATAGAGGGCCTAGCACGGAGCCCTGAGGGACTCCGCTCGTTACTGACGACCACCGAGAGGTGTGGCCTCCGATGGTAACCCTCTGTCGCCTGTCCGACAACCAACTTTCTAACCATTTTGCGACCTTTCCTTTTATTCCCAGGGCATGTACTTTCGCCATCAGTCGGCGGTGGGGGACTTTATCGAAAGCCTTTTGGAAATCCAAATAAAGTATGTCCACCGCTCGACTTCTGTCAAACTCGCTCATTATACCGTGGAAGAATTCGAGCAAGTTCGTGAGGCACGAGCGCTTTCTTCGGAAGCCATGCTGTGTCTCTCTCAACAGGTCGTGAGACTAAATGATTCATTATCCTATCCCCTATGATGCCTTCCAGTACTTTGCCCACGATTGAAGTTAGACTTATTGGTCGGTAGTTTCCTGCGGTGCCACGGTCTCCCTTTTTGTGGATTGGGGTGACATTGGCATACGTCAGTCTGCAGGTACTTCGCCACTGTGGAGCGATGAGTTGAAGATCTCAGAAAGATGAGGGCTCACCTGATCTTTCACTTCACGCAGTACTCTTGGCAGGAAGCCGTCAGGACCTGGGGATTTATACGCATTTAACTGACCTAGCCTTCTAGCAACTTATTCGGAAGTTGTAGTTATTGCTTCTAGTTATTCTAACTCGCGATCTATCACTATCAGCGGTCTGGGTATCTCTCCGCCCCTTTCCCTCGTGTAAACCGAGGAGAAGTAGTCGTTGAGTATGCCAGCTATTTCCTCATCTGAATCCTGGAGAACGCCGTCGGCGTCCCTCAGGGGTCCGATGCGTTGGCGTACTGGTTTTCGACTGTTCACGTACGCGAAGAACTCCTTGGGGCTCTCTTTAGAGATAGAGGCTACACGAATTTCTTCGTTACGCTTAGCCGTGCGCACTAGTGCCTTAACCGTTCTACTATGGGTCACATAGGCTTCATGGTGCATCGCACTACTATTCCTCTTCCATGCTCTGTGCGCTGACTTTCTAGCTTTAATAGCACTAGCGATTTCTTGAGAAAACCACCTAGGCTGAATGCTCGCTAGCCTGACTGCCTTCGTGGGAACGCACTCGGCCTGACGATCCATAAAACGATTTTTGAAGTCGTTCCATTTGGAATTCGTCCCGCCTTCGTTAGTTGGTTGCATCTGGCCAAGTGCCTCCCGAAGCCCATTGAAGTCTGCACGTCTGAGATCCAATTTACGTGCTCGTTCATTAGTACCTTGCGTACAGGGAGCACGTACTCCAAACCTCACCATGTTATGGTCACTACCACCTAGGCACTCATCCACTGACAGGTCAGAGACGAGGTCATCTTCAGTGGTAAATACTAGATCTAGAACGTTGCCCCCTCGGGTAGGCTCGCCGACCCATTGAGTCAGAAAGTTGCTGTCAGCAAAGTCTACAAGCCGAGATGCCTCTCCGTCGCCCGTTCGATCAATCCAGTCGACTCGGCAATTGAAGTCCCCTACCAGCAGCGAGGGAGGGCCGTCTAAGAGACTGGACAGTTTTTGGTACAGGTCTATATCAACCTCTACCGTCCGATGAGGAGGTCGATAGGCCACTATGAACCTGTACATTGTATTGTCGACCTTGAGGTCGACTCCTACTACCTCATGCTCTGGGACAGTTCTGCATTCGATGGGAGATAGATGGGCCCGTACATGCACCAGAACTCCACCACCTTCCCGGTCAGCGCGATCTTTATGGAAGGTCGCGTAACCGGGTACTCCAAACTCACCTATGAAATCCCTGGTGTCTGCACGAATCCAAGACTCAGTGACGGCCACTATGTCAAACATCTCTGATGACATCAGTGCTCTAAGCTCGCAGAACTTGTTCCTTATTGAGCGGGCATTTAATAGAATAACTCTTAGGGGGCGTCCGCTAGCCCTACTGCCCCCTCCACTTCTCCATTTCCCGACGGTTCGTCGTGCGTCCTTCCCTCCGAAGCTGGATTCGGAGGCTGACCATCACCCACTTCCGCCCCCTCCTCTGTATCGACGGAAGGATTGGGTGCTGGGTGCTCGACCTCGGCTGCCGAGGGCGCTACTTCGTGGGATTCTCCCACTGGGGTCTCAGTCATCCTTTCCCCTGCATCGGATTTCTTTACCCAATATAAACCACGGCGGATGAGCTCACGCAGCACACCTCTTCCACGGACAGACAGGTGAGTGCCATCCTCACTAAACAGCCATGACCGACCGTAGAATTCGTCGAAGGGGTTGACGAAACATACGCCCATTCCTGATAGGATTTCACCTAGCCTCCAATTTATGCTCAGAGCCTTTTGGTTGGCCAAGGCACCCCCGGAGCGTCTCGGTATGATCCCAACGACGATTGGTTTTGATGTTATTTCTTTTAACGAGGCTGCTAAACTTCTGACATCTTCGATGAAGCGCTCAGTAAAGCCTGCAGAGCCTCCCCGTAGGAACAGGTCATTTCCACTGGCTTGGGCCACTACCGGCGTATCTTGCTGTCCTAGTCTAATTTTTTTAACTTCTTTTATGATCTCTCGCGTCTTCTTGCCTGGTAGGCTACGTAAGCGCCACATTTCCTTGCGCATCCCGTTTGGCCGATTAGTCAAGCCCTTCACTTGAGAGTCACCGATAACGATTGGAGACTTCCGGCCCGAGTCCAGGGGAGCAAATCTATTTGACGTTGGGAGTGGTTTCGGTAACGAAACCTCTCTCGGTCTATGGGCTGCCCTTCTGACAGGAGTGAAGCCATCATGACTTACTCTTTCGGCAACGGCTACGTCGGAACCATCATTATTAGGGGGGAGTGAAGGATTACAATTGTTTTTCTTTTTCTTTTTCTTCTTCTTCTTCACTTGGCCACTAGTCTCTCCGGCCACTGACGATGCAGTGTTGCCATTTTGATTGAGTGGCTCTCCGGATATTGGAGTTGACTGGGTCGCTAATTTTGCGGCCAATTCTGCGACCCTATCCTCGAGACGGCTAAGCTTGCGCACGTGCTCTGACTCCATAGTCTATATTTTCATCTCGAGTGCTCGAGCTCTCTCCTCCGAAGCCCTATAGAGATCTTGTATCTCCCTAAAGTAGGCAACTGCTTCTTGGACCTCACCCTTCAGGATGCAAGCGGTGCAGACACTGCCCGGGTGGCATTTCGAAAAACACCCTTCTGGGAAATCCACACACCACTTATCCTTCTGACATGTTGCGCATGTATATTTTAGAGCACCTGGACCTCTCTTTCCTGTCATTCTGAAAACTTTATACTTAATCACTTTAAGACCAATCAATAAGAAAATAGGGGGTTTGGTGAGTTCTCCCCGCGTGAGTCGCTCCCGCCTATCGATCGGAGACGTTTCGGATCTTTCAGAAGGCACGCTCCATGTGCTGCTGTTCGTCCGACCGAGTCGTCAAGCCTAGGCGTGCCGTGGCTCCCAACCAAGCAGCACAGACGGTCCCCGAAGGGGCCATCGATTTTTCACCAGGTGAACAACAACGAAGCACGCCACGTACTAAACTCCTACTAGTTCCCTTTGCGACGGCCAAGATCTCGGAGCAGCGTTCAATGGATATCCCGCCACACCAAGAAACTCCACCCAAGGCTTTTTGTTGGCCTGGCAACCAACATGGGAACAAAGGGCCGTCACCACGGACCAATGCTACCAGAGGCACCCGTCAACGGTCACTGGGAATGGTCAATAATTATGCGCCAGGAAAGGGGTTAACGGGGCACTACCCTCATCCCATTCATCGTGCCCCAACGCCTAAGACCCCTCAAGTCGTAGTCTCTCGCAACCAGTGAGCGTCGATTGGCGTTGTTTATAGAGGTTCCAAAGCCTCTCTTCTGACGCATGAGGTAGCTGCCAGGTCCTTATAGGTAGATTGAGGAAGAAAGGGAAAGAGTGACACGATAGGAGTAGGCTTTTTTTGTTGTTTTTTTTTTTCTTTTTGTATGAGTGGGAGATAGGATAAAAGTAAAAAAAGGAGAGGGATAGAGTAGAAAAAGGAAGGAATGACGCACTTAGTCTGGAACCTCGTTTCCGACCAAATCGACAAGGGAAGCCCTACCAGGGGTACCCAGAAGAGGTACCCCCGTCGACATAGTTTGAAAAGTCCAAGGTCCACACAAACTCTCTTCCCGCGACAAGGGGGCGTCACCTCTCCCTCTGAGAGAGAGAGAGTGCGTGTGTGTGTGTGCGTGTTTGTGTGAGAGAGAGAGAGAGTAACAACAAGGAAAGAAGGTACCCTAGGAGACCTTACGGCCCATTCAAAGAGGGTACCATTGGACTTGCAATCGAGCGGGCACAAGGCTGCTCAATTGTTTTGCGTCCCTAAACGGCCACTTTTCAAGACCTTGTCTAGTCTTGACTTGAACTGGTCAACAGATTCACTCTTGACAACTTCCACTGGAAGTGCGTTCCACTTACCGCAGATACTGTAGGTGAAAAAATTTCCACACAGATTGCGGTTGTAACGCTTCAGTTCAAGTTTGAAGCCGTGATTGCGCGTTCTGTTCTCACTCAGTGTGAAAATATCCCGGTAGTCAACCTTGTTGAACCCTCGAAGTATTTTGAAAACTTCGATGAGCTGACCACGTAGTCTACGGGTTTCCAGCGAGAACAGATCTAATTCCCTTAGTCTATCCTCATAACTTTTATGTCGGATAGAGGGAATCAGCTTCGTTGCCCTGGCTTGTACGCGTTCCAATCTCGCGATGTCCTTTCGCAATGAAGGACTCCAAAATTGTACGGCATACTCCAGGTGCGGTCGGACAAGTGAGTTGTACAGGCACAGTACAATCTCCTGGTTCCGAAAACCAAACTGGCGCTTAATATAGTAAGAGTGATAACTTGAAAGAGAGAAAGTGATAGATTGAGAGAGAGGGGGAGAGTCAGAGGCAGAGATTGTATGTATGTGAGAGAGAGAGAGTGAGAAAGAGAGAGGAAGAGAGAAAGTGTGAGAGTGAGTGCGAGTGTGTGAGAGACAGATTGAGAAAGAGAGAGTAAGAGCCATAGATTGAAAGAGACAGAGAGAGTAAGAAACAGATAGAGAGAGAGAGAGTGAGAAAGAGATAGAGAGTTAAAGAGAAGCTACAAGAAAAATAAGTACCCTAGAAGACCTTACGGTCCATTCAATGAGAGTACCTTTGGACTAGCTGTCGAGCGGGCACATCCCCGCTCAATTGCCTCACGTCCTCCCTAGACGGCTACTTTTCAAGACTTTGTCTAGTCTTGTCTTGAACTGGTCAACAGAATTGCTGTTGATAACCTCCCTCGGAAGTGCGTTCCAGCTACCGCAGATACTGTACACGAAAAATTTCCCACACATATCGCGGTTGTAACGCTTCAGCTCAAGTTTGAAGCCGTGATTTCTTGTTCTGCTCTCATAAAGGCTGAAAATATCTCTGTAGTCAGCATTGTCGAACCCTCGAAGTATTTTGAAAATTTCGATGAGCTGAACGCGCAGTGGACGGGTTTCCAGTGAGAAAAGATCTAAGCCCCTTAATCTATCTTCATAACTTTTATGTCTGATAGAGGGAATCAGTTAGGTTGCCCTGGCTTGCACGTGTTCCTATCTCGCGATGTACTTTCGAAATGAAGGACTCCAAAATTGTACGGCATACTCCAGGTGCGGTCGGGACAAGTGAATTGTACAGACAGAGTACTATTTTCTTGTTCCGATATCCAAACTGTCGCTTTATATAACCTAGCATCCTTTGGGCTTTCTTCTCCGCCTCAATACACTGCCTCGAGAACTTAAGATCACTAGTTATAGTTACACCCAAGTCCTTCTCAGTGTCGGTGGATTCAAGATATAATGAGATTGGGGGTTTCTGTGGCCGATATGCATCACTTTGCATTTGTTCACGTTAAAAGACATTCGCCACGTGTCCGACCGCTCCATAATCTTCAGAAGATCTTCCTGCAGCCGGGCAGTATTTCCTACCTTTGCAACGTTCATACCAAGTTTGGTATCGTCGGCAAATTTGGAAATCTTCGCAACTACGTTACCATCCATATCATTAACATAGATGATGAACAGTAGTGGTCCCAGGACAGAACCTTGGGGAACACCACTAGTTACGGGCGCCCGCTTAGTAGCTTGTCCATTCAACACTACCCGTTGCCGTCTGCCTCTTAGCCAGTTCTTTATCCAACCTGCTACATTTCCGTCTATGCCCAGCACACGCACTTTACGGAGAAGGCGGCGGTGTGCTACCTTATCAAAGGCTTTTTGAACGTCTAGGTAGACAACATCCACCGCTTTATCTTGATCATACTCACTGAAAATGAAGTGGAAGAATTCTACAAGGTTCGTTAGGTATGACCGGTGCCTTCGGAAGCCGTGCTGGGAACTCTTCAATAGCAGGCTTGACTCCAAATATGACGTTATATTATCCACCATGATACTTTCCATGAGTTTACCGACTATCGAGGTTAAACTGTTAGGTCGGTAGTTGAACGGCTGGCTTTGGTCTCCTTTCTTGAAGATCGGAGTCACCTCCACCTTACGCCAGTTTCCAGGAACGCGTCCAGTCTGGATCGAAGTGCTGAAGATTGTGGTCAGATGTGGTGCCGCCTCATCACGCACTTCCTTCAACACTTTAGGGAGAAACTCGCCTGGACCAAAGAACTTATTCGTCTTTAGGTTGGAGATTTTTTCCTCTACTTCGGTTAGAGTGAAGTCCATTTCCTCCAGCTTCTCACCCAAGTGTGACTCAATAGGCTGGGAGATGGGACCACGCTCTTCAGTGAACAATGAAGAGAAGTAGTCGTTTAGGAGGTTTGCATTTTCTGCATCCGAGTGCTTTAATGCACCCTCCTCATTTACCAAATGGCCAATCGTGTGGCGGATGGGTTTTCGGCTGTTTACATAACCGAAAAACTCCTTGGGATTCTGTTTACACAGTCTCGCCCTTCCAGAGCTCCTTGGCACGTTTTGCCGCACTTATAGTGGACTTCACTCTCATTTCTGGCCTACGGTACTCGTCAAAGTCACCAGAAATCTTTGAATGGCGGTACACAGATCTCTTCTCCCTCAGTAGTTGACCAATTTCTCGATTGAACCAGCTTGATTAAACGGAAGACCGACGTAAGCTTTTCATAGGGATAAATTGTGATTTAAGACTCATGACCTTACTTTTGAGACTGTTTTACAAGTCTTAAACATTATTCCACCCTTCCCATCTCACATCAGCCAGTCCTGCACGGAGACCTACGAAATCCACCCTTCTCAAATCAAGTTGCCTCGATTCTGGCGTCGCGGACTGTACCTTGGGAACTTTAATCACAAATCTAACTAGTCGGTGGTCACTACCACTGATCTCTTCGCCTACAGAGAGCTCCTAAACGATGTCTTCCTTTGATGTGAAAACCAAGTCAAGAATATTGTTTCCTCTCGTTGGCTCTCTCACCCATTGAGTCAAGAACTCGTTGTCCGCGAATTCCAGGAGTAGCGCGTTCTCGCCACAGGGTTTTCTGGTTTCCCAGTCAACCTGTGTGTTGAAATCCCCCATGACAATACACATTCTGTCTTTGAAAAGTTCTCCTAACAGCTGATACAGATCCCTGTCCTTTTCAACGAGTTGGGCAGGAGGTCTATAAAGCACCAGGGTCCTATATTTGGCAGGACAGATTTCTAGGTCCACACCTAAGAGCTCGTGGTGGGATATGATGTTGCATTTTGTCGAGTAGAATGTATCCTTGACATACAACATCACACCGCCACTCTCTCTGCCAGGCCTATCTTTTAGGAAAAGTCGGTAACCTGGAATCGTGAATTCGCCTTCAAAATCTCGGTTTGAAGTTTTTATACACGACTCTGTAATGGCCACTATCTCTGGTTCTTCCGTCACTATGAGGCCACAAAGTTCAAGAAACTTGTTTCTGAGAGACCTAGCATTAAACAGAAAAACTTTGAGGGAGTCCCCGACTGTAGGACTCCCTACGCTCTCTCGTTTCCCGCTTTGTTTCTCTATGGCGTGCTAATTCCCCTCTTTGTGACCTCATAAAAGGTCGTTCCTGGAGTAACACGGGTGTACTGGCGCACGTCCTCCTTTACTCGGTGCCTGACACTTCTTTGGGTCCACTCCACAACATCCTGGATGATGTTTGTGAGTACAGCTTTCCCTTTAAAGGAAAGATGCACTCCGTCCCTTTTGTACAGATCGTTTCTCCCGTAAAAGGTGCGGTAGAGGTCTACAAAAAAGACTCCCTCCGCCGTACAAAGATCTCCCAGGCGTTGGTTTATGGAGACGTTCCTCGCGTGAGCATTGCGGGATGGACCTCGTCTTGGGAGTATCTCGACCACGACAGTCGTCAACTCTTCCAATAACTGTGGTCAGAATTTTTCCGCTGGCGCCCACTTTACCTCCTCGTAGGTAAAGATCATTGCCCCTTGTCATCAGGGCAACTACTGAGCTCTCAGAGATCTGAGCTTTCTCAGCCTTCACCCTTATTTCTCCGTTCCCCCTTCCTGGAAGGCAGCTTACCTTCACACTGGTGCGAAGGTGGGCCGCTAGCAAGGGTTGTAGATCCCGCGCTTGGGAGTCACTGATCACGATGACCCTCGCGTATTTATCAGAGGACAGGGGCTTTCCTTTCAGTATGGGCTTTTTTGATTCCTCTCTCTCCCCCACTTTTTGTTTTTTTCTTCTTTTTTTTCTTCGTTTTTTCTTCCGTTCCTACTTTCTCTTCTGTTTTATCTACTGTTTGTCCTTTCTTCCTCTTCCTTTTCTTCTTTTTGACGCCCTGAGGAACCCAAGCAGCCATTGGCTCTGGGACGTCGGATGGGTGGCCTATCTCTATCGACGCGGTGCTTGAGGGCTCAACAGAGGAGACATCGGCATCGTTGGGAGTTTCTCGTTGCTGTTGCTCTACCTTGGTGGCTGTCATCTCTGCAATGATGGCTTCGAGACGACGGATTTGAGTCACATGTTCAGATTCGAGGACTTTCACCTTTTTTTCCAGCCGTCGTGATTTTTCCTCAGAAGATTTTAAAAGTTCCTTAAGCTCCTGAAGTTCTGCTCTTAAGACGCAGTCCGTGCAGATACTTCCAGGGTGGCATTTTGAGAAACACCCCTCCGGAAAATCTACGCACCACTTGTCCTTTTGTCATGTCGAGCAGGTATATTAAATCGCACCAGGTCCTTTCTTTCCAGTCATGCTGAACACTTTATATGTCTAAATAGTTTGTGACCACTCATTAAAAAAGAAAGGGGGTGGTGAGTTCGCCCCGCGTGAGTCGCTCCCGCCTATCTATCGGAGACGTTTCGGATCTTTCAGGAGGCACGCTCCTTGTGCTGCTGTTCGTCCGACCGAGTCGTCAAACCTCGGCGTGCCGTGGCCCCCAACCAAACAGCACTGACTGACCCCAAATGGGCCATCGATTTCTCACCAGGTGAACAACGGAGCACGCCCCATACTAAACTCCTACTAGTTCCCTTCACGACGGCCAAGATTTCGGAGTAGCGTTCAATGGATATCCCGCCAAACCAAGAGACTCGACCTAAGGCTTCTTATTGGCCTTGCAACCAACCTGGGAACAAAGGGCCGTCACCTCGGACCGATGCCACCAGAGGCACCCGTCAACGGGCACTGGGAATTGTCAATAATTACGCGCCAGGGAAGGGGTTAACGGGGCACTACCCTCATCCCATTCATCGTGCCCCAACGCCTAGGACACCTCTAGTCCCAGTCTCTCGCAACCAGTGAGCGTCGATTGGCGTTGTTTATAGAGGTTCCAAAGCCTCTCTTCTGACGCATGAGGTAGCTGCCAGGTCCTTATATGTAGATAGAATGAAAAAAGGGAGTGACACGATAGGAGTAGGCACTTTTTTCTTTTTTTTTCTTTTTGTATACGTGGGAGGGATATGATAAAAGTAAAAACAGAGAAGGATAGAGTAGAAAAAAGAAGGAATGACGCACTTAGTCTGGAATCTCGTTTCCGACCAAATCGACAAGGTAAGCCCTACCAGGGGTACCCAGAAGAGGTACCCCCGCCGACATAGCTCGAAAAGTCAAAGGTACACACAAGCTCTCTTCCCGCGACAAGGGGGCGTCACCTCTCCCTCTACTGAGAGAGAGGGAAATATACAGTCAGAGAAAGTAGGAGAGAGTGAGAGTGAGTGAAAGAGTGATACCGCCAGAGAGACAGACAGACATACATGGAGAGAGAGAGAGAGAGAAAGAAAGTGAGTGTGAGTAATGGAAGATATAAATTATGAACCGTGGCGAATTTTTTGTCCCTCATTCTGTGTTTTACTGAGATTACCAAGGTGCAGCGCCTCTATCCACTCGGCTATCCCTAAGCTCTAAAAACATGAATCATGCAGACCTTTCAAGGCGACACAATTTTTTGACCCACCAACCACTACACCTACACCTAAGATGCTAAAAAGCTTCTCCATTCTTACGTACAGTCGTCACTCCATTCATACGAGGGGAGGCCAATAAGTTTTGCAGTTCGGATATAAGGAAACGAGATATGAGGAAAAGTGTTTTATTGTTTTTCAATATAACTACCCTCGACTTCAATGCACTTGCGCCACTTGTCCCCGAGGCTTCGAATTCCCGACAACCAGAAATCTCCCGACTGCTGTTCAATCCACTCCTGGACGGCGAGCTGGACATCTTCATCGTCCTCAAACCGGCGTCCACGCAGTGCAGCCTTGAGCTGGCGAAATAAAAAGTAGTCGCTAGGGGCCAGATCTGGACTGTAGGGGGATGGTTGAGCTCCTCGAATCCGCACTTGCGCAGGGCAGCTTGTGCAACTCTGGCCTTGTGGACAGGGGCATTGTCGTGGAGGAGCAGGACACCGCGTGTCAACTTGCCGCGCCGCTTCTGACGGATGCACTTCTTCAACCCAGCCAGTTCCTCGGCGTAATATTGGCCTGTGATGGTCCTTCCACGAGGCGCATAGTCCACCATCAACACTCCCTCAGAATTTCAGAAGATGGTGGCCATGATCTTCCCGGATGAGGGTTGGGTCCGGAACTTGATGGGGGTCGGAGAGCCCCTGTGTTTCCAGGCCATGCTTTGGAGCTTGGTGTCGGGATCCCAGTGATGGACCCACGTTTCATCACCTGTCACTATACGTGAATCAAATACCACCGGGTCTTGGTTGTACAGGAGCAGCAGCTCCTCCGAACTTTGACGACGTTGAAGTCGATCATGGGGCGTGAGGTTTCTAGGGACCCAACGGGCAGAGACCTTGATCATGGCCAAATTGTCGTGGATTATGTTGATAACACTTCCATATGATATTCCAAGTTCTCGCTCGATTTCTTCGACCTTCACCCGTCGATTTTCGAGGATCATCCTCTCCACACGGGACATATTGTCCTCGTTGGTCACGTCTGACATGCGTCCTGGACCATGGCGGAACTCCCTATTCCAGCGAGCAATGGTTGCATAAGAAGGGGCGGTGTCGGTGTACACTGCCACCATGCGTTCATGGATCTCTTTTGCTTTCTTGCCTTCCTTGGTTAAAAGTTTGATCACTGCACGGTGCTTAACCTTCTCCATTGTTGAAAACTTTGTGACTGACGATCTGCGATCAGCTACTGCTCTTTAAATAGACGAGGCAGGAGCGTGCGGCTGCAGGTCCTGACTTGTCATAACTTGTCCTAACACCCATCCCCCCCACACCCACAGCCATCCTCCTTCCTCTGTTTTGCCCTACCGATTCGCCAAACTTATTGACCGCCCCTCGTATTTTCCTATTTTGCTTCCCCAAGGCAAAAAAAAATCCTATTGGAATGGGCAAGTACAAAATGAAACTTCCCCCCTTTCTCTTTCTCTCTCTCTCTCTCGCTCTCTCGATCATCTCTTTCCAAATTGTCTCCTTACAATGGGATTTTGATATCTATCCTCTTCCCAGGTTCCCTTTGAACGTTGCAATACGTATTTTAAGCACGTGCGCTCTTTGTACGATCTTGTTTCTGCATTCGAGTGCTTCATCTTGGGGCAAGGTTGATGAGGCTGGCTAAAAAGAATCCATTGTTTTCCTTATTTTTATCACAATCAGGGTTTTTTTTGTTATTTTTTATTCCTTTTTCTCCTTTGTCACCTCTGTATATTCATTTGCAAGAGTGTTAAACACGGAAAAAACTGTCTAGATGTGTTTTTTATTGTAATGAATAATGATATGATTCAGCTATTTTTCGACTTCCCTGCATGGCCACTAATTTCATTGGGTGAGGGCATTTGCCTCCAGAATGGTGAATATTTAGGAGAAAAAAACACCCTTAAAGCCCCGGGAGTTTTGTATCATTCCTTTCCATCTTGCGGTTTGTATCGTTTATTATTAATATTTAATTCTAACCATTTTAGTCAAGGCTTTTGTACACCAACTGGTTTTTAGATATTTTTTTTCACCCCTGCTTCACTTTTTTCTGTTGCAAATTCACTTTCCCTTGACATACATACTGCTTTGATTTATTTAAATATACTCTTATTAATTTATTTAATTATACTCTTATTTAGCTTAGGAAATGGTACAATGTTTTTATTTCTGGTTGGTTCCATCTATCTTCCTTCCAACTCACACCTTCTGCCTAAATCTAGAGTTGTGTTGCAACCATTACTCCGTCTACCACACCTTTTCAAATAGTGTCTCGATATTTTTACTTTTTTGGCTAGTTTTTTTAGCTGTTTTATGATGACGGCATCAACCTTTGTTCAGCTTTCAATAATTAATAAAAGCGATTTCAGTTTTTCACTGATCCATAAAACACTCCTTTAAAAAGCAGTTATGTACTTCAACTTCTCTACTCCCAACCCCGTGAAGTGCTCAGGATTCAATTTAAATTCCATTAAAACGGCATAATACATACACTTCCATGTCTTACAATACACTGCCTCCTCACTTAACGAAATCCTTGACGTCATGACCTTTCGTTCATCTTCGACTTGGATTGACTTGGGAGATTTTACTTTCTCATTCAGTGTAGTCAATTTGTGGAATCTCCTTCCACGTATTATCCTGCGGGGTTTCGACAACTGAAGTCCTTTTGAACATTCACATATAGTATTTTTTAAGAGCTTTATATACCAAAATATACGAGTAAAAGTATTGACCATTTATCATTTTCCAAACAAACTTTTGTAGGTATTTTTTCATTCATTTTAATCATTTTCTCCCACTCTTAACGAGGTCTACACCAATTAAGATTATTATGATTTGCGAGCGGATTAATTCAACTTTACCTTCAACTGTAATCAGCTTTCTTACAAGATGGGATCGGCGCATATCAATGTGACTAACCCCCCCACCCCATTCCTTTGTAATTGATATTGTTGTGAGGTAATATGGATATGTAAGAAGAAAAGATGATGATAAAATGTGAAGAGATTATGCGGGAATGAATGTCAAAGTGGCTGATGGGTTGGGAGAACGTGTTAAAGGTGGAGTGATTACTTGGTAACTTGTTTATGTGAGGGCCAGAGAGTGGAAGGGATGCCCAATGGCCCTGGAAAATGTCTGTGCTTATTTGTTGTCCTTGATTAGGGGGCCATAAGAGGATAGTTCAAGGGATGTTGTTTTAGGGCTGACTCAGCAACGTGAAAGACCATGGAAAAGGGCCAGGTTACTAGAAAAGGAGTAGGCAGATAAGGTTATATTTGATGTAGCTCACCAGAACGAGTTAGAAAGGATTGGAATCGGTGAGAGATTGATTAAAGGACCCCCGGGGGATGACCAACTCCATTCAGAATGACTGATAATGTGGAGTAAGATACTCTGGTTTCTTTGAGTTTCTTGCGGAACAATATACGAGGCAAATGACGGCGTGGGTATTCTAGTATGAAATGTTGTATAATCTCTGGCTGAGTTTGGCACCCTGAGCAGTCGGAAGATAGGGAAAGACCAAGGCGAATCAGGTGTGCGCAAAGTCCATGGATCATAATATAACCTAACTTAAACTAACGTACTCTATTCTAGTTTAGGTCGGTTAGGTTAGGTTAAGTTTAATTAGGTTAAGCTATATTAGGGTCGGAAAAAAACCTTAGAGTGCCTCATCTTTACAAGATCAAATTCCAGTGACCATTTCTTAGCCGTACCGGGTGTGAATCGAGTCGGCGATTTAATGAACTGGACGGTGACATTGGACCTGTATCACCGTAAACGATGGACCTCTGTAATCTACAGAATTGCTGTTAAAGGTCTTCTTTCCATATGATGAGAGGGAAAGAAAGAGCAAAGTATTGGTGGTGGGAAGGGAAATCTCTTCTAGTTACTGAGGTATCATGTACATATTTTGCTGCTCTGTCTGCCTCTTCATTAACCATAATACCAGGGTGGGCTGGTATCCATTCTAGCCTCACGTCCCATATTGGGTGTTCGAGGAAGAAGAGGAGGAATGAATTGGCGCTCTGGCAGAGTTGTGGGCGGCTATGAAAAGAGGACGACAAGAGGAGGAGGTGCATTGCAGATATCGAGTCAGTATTGATTACCAGATTCTTATGAGAAACCAGCGTCTTAGTAAAGTTGAGTGCCTGATGCAATGTATAAAGTTGTGCAACCACAATGATGTAGTTGGGATCAATATGCCACTTGAATGCGGTGGAAATGTCCGAGGAGACAATGGCAGCTGTAGTTGAAGGAGGGTCTGTTTGGCGAGAACCATCTGTATCTATGGATAAATATTCATAGTAATTATTAGCTTGGAGAGAGGTGAAGGCTGTACTTGCTAATAAGGGGGTGGGGGTCATGTTTACCCCCCCGGAACTGGAGGGAGAGGTAAAGCGTCGAGAAAAGAAATATTTAAGGGGGAGGGGGCTGGAAGTGGTGCTTGTAGTTGTAAAGGTAAAGTGTATTGTGCACAGAACTGAATTTCCCGTACCATGAAATGTCAAATTGAGATGGTTGGCCATGGCTGGAATAATGGGAAGGAGACTAGATTAATAGAGCCACTGGATGATCTTGTGGGAGCTGGGACCATCGGTAAATCCATTTACCTCTTTCTGTATTTGCAGGGGTGGATACCAGTTTCAGGCTAAGGTACTGAAGTTGGAAAGGAACAAAAGGCACCTAGAGCAATTCTCTTATCAGTGACGATTTAAAAATAAAAATTTGAGCCTATCTGGCGACTACCAACTTGGGCACAAATCACCGCACTCACGACAGCCTAGCACTAAGCTACTTTAAAATAATAATATGAAAAACAACAACAACAATAAAAAGGAAAAATGGCAACAATTAGGAAGCAAGCTCCGGCGTCGGGGGGAGGTCTGTCTCCCCCCGACTTATCGTTTGTGGCCTTGGAGCAACTTACACATGTTTCGGGTAACCCCGAACTTGCACTTGGACAGGAGCGATTATTATGGCCGAAGTGGTGGCAGTAATGTAATGTCATCTATAGACTAGTTCACGAGTTCCCTAGCATAAACTACTCCTTTCACGAAGTTCATGGTAGAGTGAGGCGTCGCACTCACCGGGGTGCCATCAAGTGGCCGAAGGGCACTAATCATGGCCGCCTCGGAGGGATTAAACGCATTCGCCAAAAGGCTCCTCTGGTGGATCATGTTGCCCTTAGCCAACATGGTGCCATCAGTGGAGCGAATAACGAGGAAATGTTTGAAGCCAGCTGGCTCGAAAACCCCGGGTAATCTCTGAATGAAGGCCCCCGATGTAATCGAGGCTCTGCTCTGCGCACTAGCACTTTTAGTCTTAGTCAGAGGCTCTGCCCTCGGGGGAGGGGGGGGCAGAGGGGCCGGATATGCTGATCTTGGCTTGGTCGCTTACCGAAGTGGCAGTAGACCCATCCGTACTCGCAGCCCCCGCGGATGGAGAGGAGCCCCGAGTCTTTTTAGTCTTTTTTTGTTTATTTCTTTTTAGGAGAGGAGGGCGGGGAATGAACCCGCTTCTCCCCTCCGCCGGCAGGAGCCCCCAGGCCAGATAGACCGGCCTCGGCAAGGTCCTGGCAGTCGCAGGGGCACCGGTTGGAGGTAGAGATCCCTTCCCTCCTTGTACTGCCTTGGAAACCCTAGCTGTTTGAGGAGGACCTTGCATAGGGGCGGACTCGAGTTCGGTGTTTGGCGCCGAGCCCGGATTCGCTCCGATGGAAGGCCCTACCGTCTGAGGTTGAGTTGCCTCAAGGACCATGTCTATCTCAGGGGTAGGAGGGCTCCAATTGGCCATCATCCCCCAGGACATCGCAGGTCACATTAACAGCAATGTCACGATTTTTTTTTTTAATTTTAAGAGCTCATCTGGCGATTGCCTACTTGGGCATTAGTCGCCGTACTAAAACTACCTAGTACTAGGTTACTTTAAAATAAGATTAAAAATCAACACAAAAATAAAAAAGAAAAAGGCAACGAGCAGGAAGCAAGCTCCAGCGTCGATGGAAGGCCCCCCTTCCCCCCGGTTCAGGAACGTGCGACCTACTAAAAAAAACAAAAAAAAACGAACTAGTTAAATAAAGGGGAGAAGGCAACCTCCTCCAAAAAGTCTAAAAGTACACACGTCGGGGGGCACGAATCCATCCCAAGTACAAGGGACAGGCGGTATCGACCCGGCCCATCCCGGTACCGGGACAAGTAAGGTGCGCGAAGATCACCAAGACTGGGACATTCGAAAAGAATGTGCCGAACAGTCTGGGGGACGACGCAGTCGTCACAATATGGCGCAGGCGAGCGCTCCATCAAATAGCGATGCGTCACACGAGTGTGCCCGATTCGGAGACGACAGAAAGCGACCCGAAGCCCTCGCGGCAATGGGGGATAGGTCCATAGGAACAGTCGCGGCGCAATGGCATGCAACTTTAAGTTCCCCTGGACCGTTTCCCATCTCCTTTGCCAAGCAGTCCGAAGAGCTGCCCGTATTCCTACCAAGTAGTCTGTGTGTAGAAGAGCGAAACGCTGGTCCGGTCGCCTAGTCCTCGGGGACTCTTTGGCGCCCTCGTCGCGCGCTCATTCCCCGCAATTCCTACATGTCCAGGAACCCAGCAGAAGACAATCTCGACATCCACCCGGCGCACTAAAACCGTGGCATCACGGATATCGCGAACCAGAGGGCGCGGAGATTCCAATGCCCCGAGAGCACTCAGGGCGCTTAGCAGCGTCACTAGTCGAGTCTGGGGAGGCACATGCCTTGACCCCCGCTAGGTTTAATATTCTAGCCAGCAGGTCTTTTGAGGGAAGCGACCGATGAGGCCTGGCTTCCCTCTCCCCTTAAGGGGGTTTTCCTTACCGAGCCGCTTCAATAGGGAGCGGTCGGCTATGGGCTGCCTGCTGGCTTTCTTGGCAGTCCCTTTGGAAAGTAAAGGGGGGGGGGTACCGCTGGAAAGAGGGAGGTGCCCGAAGGGATCTCCAGACCAGGGGGTGATGGGGAGTCCCATACACTCGTAGGCGAAGGAGAGGAGTAAGCCTCCTCTCCGGTTAGAGAGATTTAGAGGGTCCCCTGCGAGAGCACATGGGGGGGGGGGACCTCCATTTTTTCTGTGGAGCTGCCCGAGGGCGGCTCCGACGATGGACAACGGGAAATTGAGGGGAGATTCTTAGTTTTCTCATCATTGGGCATGGTGACCCTATTTTTCTTACGGGATGCATACGCTCATCACCCCTCGCAGTAGCCCATTCTGTAAGGGGTGCGTACTGGGCTGGCAGAGCCAGGTGCCGCCATTTAAGGCCACCTCTCCCGGCTGGTGACCTGGCAGCCCTTCAGCATGGCGGCTCCACCTTGGGCACCCTGTAAAAAAATAGATAGTGAAGTGAGAAGGAAAAAGGATGTGAGTGAAGGTATGGGTTGTGATAAAGCAGGTTGTTAAAAACCCACAATCCCAAACTGGAGCTCAGGAGTTAGGAAACATTGTCCTCTCCCCATCAGCCCCGATCCGGGATAGTTGGCGGCGAAGAAGGTCAGCATCTACCCTGAGAAAATAGCGGCCGATCAGAGAATGTTGTGGGAGAGGTTGTTAGGTAAGTGAGGAAGTAGGGAAGAAATACAGGCTGTCAGAAAGAAGGGGAAGAGGCTAAGCTGGGGCGCTGACTCCCGTCAGCACGGCGGCCAGGAAGGCAAATCGCCGCGCCCCTTACGGGAATAGCGGCGATGAATTCGGTCTAATCTGCTGGGGAGGGATTTGTTTGAGGAACTGTAGATTCTGGAGCCCTAATTCAGTTTCCTTGTGATATAGGTTGTTTATAATTGCATGAGTATTTCATGTGATGCCCCCCTCTTTACCCCCAACAATATAGCGCATTAAAGGTAGCCGACTAAAGCAATTTCCATGTAAATAGTTGATGTGGATATCTCATTTAAGAGTCGGGCCAACCAGCCATAGTGCTAGGAATTTATGTGAATACTATCAATAGGTGTTCCTGCAATGCATACAAGAAAGAGAGGTCTTACCCATTTGAGAGTAAACCAAATGGATTTGCACTTGTGGATGTTGAGTAGCAGATCTCATCATGGTGAATTGGTTGGCTGCTCTTTGGAGTTGATGCAAGGTTAACTGGGGTGTAGGAGGGCGCTGATGATGGAAACATCATCTACCTAAACTAGAATGGTAGTGTCTGAGTTATCTGGCATGTGCGAGATGTATGCTGTGGAAGGAGAAAGCTTAGAGGGAAGCCTTGGGAAACTCCAAGATAGTGTAGGTCCAATGATTACCAGTTAGGACAATTTATACAGCAGATCCTCATGATTGATTTTGTCAAATGCATTTGACAGGTCGAAAAAGCTACCTCTGTTGCAGCATAATCCATGAGACATGTTTGAACTAGGAAGTCAAAGTGTAGTATTTCATTAAATGTACTCCAGCATGTACGGATTTTTTTTTTTTTATAAGAGCTCATCTGGCGACTGCCTACTTGGGCATTAGTCGCCGTATTAAAACTGGCCTAGTTCTAGGCTACTTTAAAATGAAATTAAAGAGAAAAAAAAAACAACACCCCAAAAGGGGGAAAGGAAGCAAGCTGGTGCGTCGGGGAGAGGTCCCCCCGGCGCAGGAGCGTGCAACTAAAGAAAAAAAACAAACAAAAAACAAAACAAATGCCAAAAAAAACAAAGAAACCTTGCTTAAATAATAGGGAGAAGGCCGGCCTCCCCCAAGAAGTCAACAAGTCCACAAGTCAGTGTGCACGAATCTGTCCCAAGCACAAGGGACAGGCGGTAGCGACCCCGCCCATCCCGGTACTGGGACAGGTATCGTGCGCGAAGATCACCCAGACTGGGACATTCGACAAGAATGTGCCGAACAGTCTGAGGGACGACGCAGTCGTTGCAATAGGGCGCAGGCGAGCGCTCCATCAGATAGCGATGCGTCACACGAGTGTGTCCGATTCGGAGACGACAGAAAGCAACCTGAAGCCGCCGCGGCATTGGGGGATAGGTCCATGGGAACAGTCGCGGCGCAATGGCACGCAACTTTAAGTTCCCTTCCACCGTCTCCCATCTTCTTTGCCAAGCAGTCCGAAGAGCTGCCCGTATTCCTGCCATGTAGTCGGTGTGAGGAAGAGCGAAACGCTGGTCCGGTCGCAGAGTCCTCGCGGACTCTTTGGCGCCCTCATCGGCACGCTCATTCCCCGCAATTCCTACATGTCCAGGAACCCAGCAGAAGATAATCTCGACATCTGCCCGGCTCGCCAAAACCGTGGCGTCACGGATATCGCGAACCAGGGGATGCGGAGATTCCAATGCCCCGAGAGCACTCAGGGCGCTTTGTGAGTCGCTATAGATCACAATCCGGTCTCCGAACCGGGCACGTCGCGTAATCTCCCGTACCGAGTGGTGTATTGCCACCAGCTCGGCCGTGAAGACAGACGCAGCGCCTGGTAGAGCCCCGCTGACTTCAAATAGAGGGGATACGGCGTGGAAGCCGACCCCCTGTTGGGACTTGGAGCCATCCGTATACACTGGCACGGTACCAGCGTGACACGATGTGTGCTCCAAAAAGGTCGAACGCAATACTCCCGGCGCAGTACAAACTTTGGGAGCAGAGGCGTGGCGACAAATAGCCAAATGTGGTACCCTCCAGGGTGGCGTCCTGGGCAGAACCAGGGGCGCCACCGGCCCAAGAGCTATATCTACCTCTCGAAGGAGTTTCCTGGCCCTAAACCCAAAGGGCTTAGGGTATGACTGGCGTCTCTCGGCGGCATAGGCACCATCGAGATCAGCTGCGGATGCAGTGAGAGCTGTTGGCGACTGAGGGAGGCGCCGGGCTCGCGCGTACAGGCGAGTGATGCACTGCACGCGGCGCAGAGCGAGTGGCATCTCCCCAGCATCGACCAACAGGCTCTCAATGGGGGAAGTGCGGAAGGCACCGGTCGCAAGGCGAAGGCCGGTGTGGTGGATCGAATCCACCTTCCGCAATAAACGCTCGGCTGCGGATGCATAAAACTCGCATCCGTAGTCGAGCTTCGAGCGAACAAAGGATCGATAAAAAAGTAAGGCGGTAGCCCTATCAGCGCCCCAAGCGCTGAACGTCACGGAACGGAGAATGTCCATGGCGCGGGTACAAGAGACCCTAAGGCTGCGAATATGAGCCTCCCAGGTGAGGCGTCGGTCGAATACAAGACCAAGGAAACGGTGCGACTCAACCACATCCAGGCGCACCCCATTAAGAAACAAATCTGGGTCGGGGTGAAGCCGTGGATGGCGGCAGAAGTGCACCACCTTAGTCTTGGCCAAAGAAAACCGAAACCTGTGCGCTTCGGCATAGCGAGAGACGCGGTTCAATGCCTGTTGGAGTCGACGCTCCAGAGTTGGCATCTGGGCCGCGCCAAAAGAGATCGAAAGGTCGTCCACGTAGAGCGTAGCGAGAACATCTTCCGGCAGCACCGAGGTGATGCCGTTGATGCTCAGGGCAAAGAGTGTGACACTGAGGACACTTCCCTGCGGGACACCCTCTTCCTGCTCCTTTGGGCCGGAGAGGGCTCCCCCCACCCGTACGCGGAATCGACGATCTCGCAAAAATTCAGATATAAAAATTGGGAGGCGTCCCCTCGCCCCCATCGTGTGGAGAGTCTCCATGATACCGTATCGCCATGCGGTATCATAGGCCTTCTCCAGATCAAAAAACACCGTGGCGTAGTGCTGTCTACGAAGGAAAGCCTCGCAGACGGCACTTTCCAGTCGGAGCAGAGCATCCGACGTGGAGTGGAACTTACGGAAGCCGCACTGTGCAGAAGACAGATGGCCTCCGCTGTCCAGGAAATAGGCTAATCTAACATTTACCAATTTCTCCATCAACTTGCACACGCAAGAGGTTAGAGAGATTGGGCGGAAACCGGTCGGAGTAGAGTGATCTCTCCCCGGCTTGCGAAAGGCGAGCACAGTAGCGATTCGCCAGGAGTCTGGGAGAAGACCTTCCACCCAGATCCTGTTGAACAAATCTAACAGAAAGGCCATGCCTCGCTCACCCAGGTGTCGAAGCATGGCGTACGGGACATCGTCCGGACCATGGGCGGTGTCCGCGCACGAAGCGAGAGCGGAACGCAACTCACTCACAGTAAACTTGTCGTTGAAGGGTTCTCCGCCTCTGGAGGTAAAGTCCAGCCGGCGGCCTTCCGCGACATCACGGCGTGCATTGAATGCTGGCGGAGCAGCATCACGGCTAGAGAATGCGGAAAAAGCTGTCGCTAAGGATTCCGCCACGGACGCGGGGTCCGAGATTGCGGTCCCATTCTCCTGGAGAACGGGAGGGGGGTCCTGCGAGAACTTGCCCCGAATCCTTTTGACTCGCTTCCACACCTCAGCTAAAGGGGTCTTCCCGTTAAGTGAAGACACGTATGCCCGCCAAGAAGAGCGGCGGGCGTGCTTCGAAATATACCGGAACCTAGCCCTAGCCCGACGAAATTCAGCGACAGTGAAATCGTTCGGGCGGCGCTTATAGCGCATGTAGGCATAACGCTTCTGTTTGAGGGCCGTCTCACACTCGGCCGACCACCATGGGAGTGGTCGGCGTGCAAAACGGCCAGACGTCCTAGGAATAGTAGTCAGGCCTACGGCGATGAGGTTGCCGGAGAAGAACTCAACGGCCTCATCTACCGACCTAAACTCCTCGACTGAGATAGAGAATTCAGTCATTTCCTGAAATGCAGGCCACCGCGCCCGCGCCAAGCACCACCGAGGTGGTCTCTCAAGCGGCAGTTGCCCTGAAAATGATATTTGAATGGGAAAGTGATCACTACCATGGAGGTCATCGACCACCCCCCAATCAAAATCAGGCTGTGCATCCGAAGAGCACAAAGATAGGTCAAGGCGGTTCTCGGACAGTGATGCGTAAACTCATCCACGTTTAGGACACCCATCTCAAGCTCTTCGATCAGATCGGCAAGGACTTGTCCCCTGGGATTTATGGAGTAATCTCCCCAGAGAGGATGCCTGCCGTTCAGATCTCCAAGCAAGAGATAGGGCCTCGGCAACCGTGCCACGACGCGGCGGAAGTCCCCCGCGTCGAAGTCAGCTGACGGTGGAATGTACGCAGAAATGATAGTATACCTCGTATCCAGGTGCAGCTGCACAGCCACTGCCTGAAAGGAGGTATCTAAGGAGAAAGGAAGAACGGAGACATCATGCCGGATGTAAACCGCGCATCCCCCAGCCCGGCCATCCCGCGGTGGTGGGGTCGCAAGACCCTTATACCCCGGGAGGGCAGGCAGCGGGCACGCGCCTAGCATGGTCTCCTGCAAAAAAATAGCTAACGGGGAACGAGACGAGACGAGCCTCCGCAGCTCCTCCCAGTTGGCCCGGAGTCCACGGCAATTCCATTGAAGGAATATGCCCTCCAGGCCTAGCTCGGAGGAGACGCGGGGGCCCTCCTCAAATTGAAGACCCTCACGGGAATGGCCGTACGCTTCCCGGGGGCAGAACCCCGGGCGCTGTTGGCCGGACAAAGCGCTGAAGGCGCTGTCGCCTTCGGGGACTTATTGGGGGAGGTTGGGCTCGCCATGCGAGTCTTTTCTTCCCTCCGCCTCGAAACCTTAGGCGGGGGGCCCTCTTTTCGAGGAACCACCGTCTCCGAGCCACTCGCTTCACCTCGGGGCGTGGGCGAAGGGGCCGAAGCTCCTTTGTTGCTGTCCTCCTTTCGGGGAACAGCTTTAGGAACCCCGGAAGATGGCCTAGCGACCATCTTCAGGGGTGTTGCCTCCTGTGAGTCTAACGACTCTGTGGAGGCGCGTGGCCGTTTCGCCTTACGGGAAACGGTCACGCTGGGGGAAGAGGGGGGAGCCCTGGTATTAGCCGGGGCTGGGTGTGAACCCTTTTTGCCGCCAGCTCTACCAGGGGAGCGCCCGGGTGTAGTAGAGCCCGCAGAAGGGCTCCGAATGGGCGCGGAAACAACCGTGCTCGTTGGCCTGGATGGGCCAGGAGCAGAGGGTGTTTTTCTAACTATTGAGGCATATGACGTCCCAGGCAGAGCCGGGCGCGCCAGGACCAAGTCCTTAGCCTCGCGGAATGAGAGTCGATCCTGGGCCTGAACGGCCAGGATTTCTTTCTCAAGGAGATATGCACCACATTGCTTCGAAGAAGCAGGGTGCGGCTCTCCGCAATTGACACACTTGGCCACACACGATTTGGACTTATCGTGTGCGACCTTGGAGCAATTTACACAGACTTCGGGTGACCCCGATTTTGCACGTCTACATGATCGATTCGTGTGGCCGAAGCGGTGACAGTAATAGCACCGCCGCGGCAGTCGCACGAATGCCTTCACGCGGTAGTGGTACCAACCGGCACGCACCGACTCAGGGAGCTTGTCACAGTCGAACGTGACGAAGAGTGTAGGGGTGGGTCTCGAGGCCCCTCCCTGTTTTCTCATCACACGTTCGACCTTGACCGCCCCATGATCGGCCAGCTCTAGGGTGATGTCTTCTATGGAGTAGTCAACGAGTTCCCTCGCATAAACTACTCCTTTTACAAAGTTCATGGTAGAGTGCGGCGTCACACTCACCGGGGTGCCATGAAGTGTGCGAAGAGCACTTATCTTGGCCGCCTCGGCGGGATTCGCCGCATTCGCCAGAAGGCTCCCGTCCGAGAAACGGGTCACCTTCGGCTCTCTACCAATTGCACTAGCTAATCCTCTCCTCTGATGGATCATGTTGCCCTTGGACAACATGGTGCCATCAGTGGAGCGAATAACGAGGAAGCGTTTGAAGCCAGCGGGCTCGAAAACGCCAGGTAACCTCTGAATGAGGGGCCCCGATGTCATCGAGGCTCCGCCCTGTGCACTCTTGGTCTTAGTCAGGGGCTCCGCACACGAGGGGGTAGAGGGGCCGGATGTGCCGATCTTGGCTTGGTCGCCTACCAAAGTGGCAGCAGACCCATCCGTCCCCGCAGCCCCCGCGGATGGAGAGGAGCCCCGAGTCTTTTTCTTCTTTTTAGGAGAGGAGGGCGGGGAATGAACCCGCTTCTCACCCCCGCCGGTAGAAGCCCCCAGGCCAGATGGACCGGCCTCAGCCAGGTCCTTCTCTGAAATGGAGAAGGTCCCGGTGGGCGCAGGGGATTCATCCGGAGGAGATCCCTCCCCTCCTTGTCCTGCCTGAGAATCCACAGCCGTTTGATGAGGACCTTGCATAGGGGCGGATTCGGGTTCGGTGCTTGGCGCCAAGCCCGGATTCCCCCCCATGGAAGGCCCTACCGTCTGAGGCTGGTTTTCCTCAAGGACCATGTCTATCACAGGAGGGGCCTCCAGTTGGCCATCCCCTCCCAGGACATCGCAGGTCCCCTTGGCAGCGTCATAAGTCTTTAGTGGGGAGGCACAGGCCTTGACCCCGGCAAGGTTTAATATTTTTGCCAGCAGGTCTTTTGAGGGAAGCGACCGAAGGGGCCTGGCTTCCCTCTCCCCCCTAAGGGGGTTTGCCCTACCGAGCCGCTTGTACGAGGGGCGGTCGGCAATGGGCTGCCTGCTGGCTTTCTTGGCAGTCCCCTTAGAAAGCATAGGAGGGACTGCCGCTGGAGATAGGGAGGTGCCCGAAAGCACCTCCAGAGAAGGGGGTGAGGGGGAGTCCCCTACACCCGTAGGCGTAGGAGAGGAGTAAGCCTCCTCTCCGGTTAAAGAGGTATGGAGGGTCTCCTGCGCAAGCACAGGGGGGGGGGGGACCTCCATCTTTTCTGTGGAGCTGCACGAGGGCGGCTCCGTTGTTGTTATAGGGGGAATTAAGGGGAGATGTTTTTTTGTTTCATCATTGGGCATGGTGACCCTCTTTGTTTTACGGGACGCAATCGCTCACCACCTCTTGCAGTAGCCCGCACTGCAAGAGGTGCTTACAGGCCCGGCAGAGCCAGGCGCCGCCATTTGGGACCACCCCTCCCGCCTGGTGGCCTGGCAGTCCTTCGGCATGGCGGCTCCACCTTGAACACGGCGTAAAACGGATAGATTTTGAAGACGAGAGGAAAAGGGATGTGAGGAAGGTATGGGTGGGGATGAAGCAGGTTGTTAAAAGCCAACCACCCCAGACCGGAGCTCAGGGGTTAGGGGACATTGTCCCCTCCCCCCTCAGCCCCGATCCGGGACGATTGGCTGAGAAGAAGGTCAGCTTCTACCCTGTGAAATTAGAGGCTGACCAGAGAAAGTTGTGGGAGAGGTTGTATGAAAAGCGACGAGGTAGGATAGGAATACAGGCTATCTGAAGGAAGGAAGAGAGGCTAAGCTGGGGCCGGACGGTGCGCTGGATCCCGTAAGGAAAGGCCAGGATGGCAAATCGCCGCGCCCCTTACGGGGCAGCATGTACGGAAACCATATTGTGTCTGCATAGCATTGAATATCCATTAAATTGTGGAGAATACTTGGGTGTAAGCCAGGTCTCAACACCCTTGCCAAGGATTGAAACAGCGAGGTTAAGAACAAGCAAAGGTCTTTGATTTCGTGACGAAGAAACCGGGCGTTCCTAAAGATGATAGGGCTTTGTGATACTGTCATTATGCCAGGCGTAAAGAGATTAATTGGATGGCACTTAGTAGAAGAGTAATAAAGATTTGTTGAATGGATGTACCAAATTGGAGGAGAGAAATGAATGCTTTTAAAAGTCCCATCAGTTTGGACAGTGAAGACTGCTTTTTGAACTGGGTTTTAAGATGATGCTATGGAAAACAATGGATTACTGGAGAGAGTGGATATGCTAGAATTGTTGGGAAGGTCAATATCTCTGCTTGTGGGTAATGTTTTGGACCGTTTTCTTTAGTGCAGAGGTGACCTTGAGGGGAGGAATGGAGATGGACTTACCCTCAGTAGATCTTATGACTATGGCATTTTCAGAATTGGAGTCATCTTGTGGGACCTGTGGTTAATGTTGAAATGATGGGGTTATCGAGGTTTTTTTTCTCTACATCAAGGCCATAGAAAAGACGAGGACTTGGCAGAGGATGGAGACGAGGGACTGAGGTCTTTCTTGGCTTTTGGGGGTTAAGGAGTGTCCATGAGTCTGTATATTTAATAGCGATATAACCAAGGCTATTCGCAGTAGTATGGAGCAGTCTGTATATATGATGATCGATATCAGGAATATCCAGGGACAAATGCTAGTATAGAAGCGAGAGATGAAAAGATTTAAAATGATTTGGTGGGCGACAGACAAGAATACACAGCAACTAAACTGTACCACGAATCAAAACAGAATTGTGGAGTGATTATATGAGTTTTTGAAAGAGGAGCTGACTGAAGGATAAGTGGAGGATATTGTGTGCGATAGGTGTGGATGGATGGGGTGAGGGGCTATGCGTGCGCCTTCTGCCAAGGGATGCACAGTGGAGACAAAGATTAAAAAAATAATTAATTTAGTTTTCGCTGAATTTCTTTTGTCTTATATTAGTAAAACCATCAAATGATTTTAATATCAAATATAAAAAAAAATCCTTTCCATCCTAGTCCTTTGTAGATGTTTGAACTAAATCCTGTCTCATAGTCACTTCCTCAAGCATATGTTAACTACTTTTTCTTTATTTAGTAGAATTAGTATTACAATACCTAGTTATCATTTATTAAGTAGAATTTGTATTAAAATAATTAGTTATTATTTATTTAGTATAATTTGTATTAGAATAACTAGTTATTGTTCATTCAGTAGAATTTGTATTACATTAATTAGTTATTGTTTACTTAGTAGAATTTATATTAAAATACTTATTTATTTAGCAGAATTTGTATTACAATAATTAGTTAGTATTTATTTAGTCGAATTTGTATTACAATAATTAGTTATTTATTTAGTAGAATTTGTATTAAAAAATTTAGTTATTAATTTAGTAAAATTTGTATTACAATAATTAGTTAGTATTTATTTAGTCGAATTTGTATTACAATAATTAGTTATTATTTATTTAGTCGAATTTATATTACATTATTGATTGATGTTTCAATTCAGTTTTCCTTTTTTCAGGTCTCAAATGTGGGAAAAGGAAGTGATTAAAGATTTTAAAGAGGATGATTATAAGCACATCAAAGTTGCTCGCTATACCTCGCAAACCCTGGAAGACGAACTTGAAGTCAATACCATATCGGTCATTCCTTACTTAGGCGTCACTGTGTCTCTGATGATTGTATTCAGTATCTGCAGTCTCTTCATGTCGGACTGGGTGAGAGGCAAACCTCTCCTGGGCATCTTCGGCATCCTCTCGGCCTTGTTCGCCTGTATGACCGCTTTTGGAGTCCTCCTGTATGTTGGGATTCCCTTCATAGGGATAAATCTCGCTGCTCCATTTCTGATGCTGGGTAAGTTCTTCCCTACACGGTCAAGGGATGTGAGGGAAATCACCGTTTAAAAGTTGCTTTTGATCCATCTGGGTTCTTTGGATTTCAAAGGGGGGAGGGGGGCAGAATAAATAAAATCATCAGAATAATGAGGTGGTATGAGCTGAACCATTACTTTCCAACACCACCTGGAGGGCTTAAATTCAGACGCAGATTTCAATGGTTGTATGCAATTATACAAGAAACTTCAAATTTTTTTTTATTTAAGTAGCATAAAAAGATCATATAGGCTTGTCCGATTATTTGCCCGAAATTGATCATTCTAATAATGATAATAAAGCATGAAATAAAATTAAAATATTGATTTTTTTTATTACTTTAATCGTCACGAGTCGCAAACTGCTTCATAGGCGTACGGGTACGTGCATAAGTATAGGCGCGAAGTCTAATGTAGGGCCCCATTTGTATATTCGTTGAGTTTTAATCCGTTTTTCGTGCTTATATTGTAGCAGGAACATTCTGTTCCGTGGCAACAGGAGATTATAGTAAAAAAAATGCTGGTTTCGTAGGAGTAAAACGATTTCGAAACGATTCTAGAGTAAACTAAAGCGTTCGAGAAGGATAAGATAGGTGCTAAATTTGGGGCGAATTTGTCATTCGTTGTCACTTCACCGACGAAACATACCCAAGAACGCACTGGTGAAGACCGCTGAGAAATTAGAATCTGCAAGAAAACATATTGTTAAACTGAACAAGGCCAATTATGGATATAGAAAGTTTCCTCCATTGTGAACATTCCAATTTATTCTGCAAGGAACATTATTATGAGATATAAATCTGATGGCATCAAAATAAATAGTCGGTGTGAAGGTCAACAAAAGAAACGGAGCCCCTGAGATATTCGATCTATGATAAGGACAGAAACAATTCTAAGACTTCATCAAATGAGTGACAAGCAAATCTTGCTACACGCGGCAAGGATGTACACGCTTCAACAGTACAACGTTATATACATCGGGAAGGATTTCATGGACGTGTCCTAGAAGGAAGACACTGTTGAAGAAAGCTCATAAAGAGGCAAGTTTGGTATTCGCTAAAGAACATCTTGGAGATACATAAGCTAAATTAGATAAAATACTATGTTCAGATGAGACAAAAATCGAGCTATTTGGTAAAAACAACGAAAGGTACTTTTCGAGAAGATTTGGCGAATGCTTCATAGAAAAGGACACCACCATCTTTACTGTTAAATATGGACGAGGTTCGATTATGTTGTGGGGATATTTCGTTGCTGCTAGACACTTACGCATTAAAAGCGATAGATGAAACTATGAATTCTGAAAACTATCAGCGCATACTTGATGAAAACGTAAAGCAATCGGCAAGGAAACTGTAACTTGGAATGCATTTCACCTTTCAACAAGTAAACGATCCCAAACATACGAGCAAATCTGCTCAGAATATACCTACACAATACGACATCATTGTACTCAAGTGACCTTCTCAAAACTCAGATGTGAACTCCAGCAAACATTGTGGAACGAGCTTAAGAAGCGTGGGCACAAGAGAGACCCTTGCTTCATCGTTCAATTGGAAAAGTTTGCTGAAGAGTGAAATGAAATCAGTCCAGAAACGTGCCCGAACCTTGTATATTCGTATAAGAAACGCCTTTCCTGTTTTCCGCTAAATAATTCTTTGACATTTTAATACCAGCTTTTATTTTACCAGTATTGCATTGACTAAGAAGCTTATGTAATACTTATACATTATGCGAGTGAAGTTTAAACCTGAAAATATTTTTAAAATATGAATCATATAGGTATTGCCTATACCTATTCACACTTTTGTATGTGGCCCGCGGGCCGACCGTCGGGAAGTCGATGACTTTTATTGCGTTGTTCTCATTACAATGTGTGATCTGTACCTTAGTAAATAAAGATTAATAATTATGGGTAACGTTATCCAATTATTTATTTTAACGCGATTAGGAGATATTAATTGACTTGGAATTCTTATGGAAAAGGTTATATGTCGCTTAGTTCACGTAGTTGATTATTTTAGACATAAGACTTATTTGCTCATGTTTAGCGAGTTGGCAACGGACTTAGTTAAAATAAAAAGTATTGATATTCAGTCACAATGTAGGGCTCAATGACGAAGGAATGAAGGAGAAAATTAGCAAAAAAAGGCGAATATAGAAGAAGCACTCCCAACGACCAGTACCAAAGAAAGTACTCTATAAATTGACCGAGCAAAATAAGAACATCCAACGACTACTAGTAAAGATTACCACGCTCCAAAAATGACTACGTAAAGACAAGTACACCCAATTTATTGTTGTAAAGATGAGAACTTCCCAAATTAAGCAAGTAAAGATAAGCACTCTTAACGACTACTAGTAAAGATCAGTACTCCAAAAATTGACCGAGATTAACTCTTTAAACAGCCCCTCGTAAATATGAGCAGTCAGCCAAATTGAACAAGCAACGATAAGCACTCTTATCGATTACTAGTAAAGGTGTTTACTCCAAAAATTGATCATGTAAAGATAAACACTCCAAACGACGACTCATAAAGTTTAGCACTTGCCAAGTTTGGCTAGTAAAGATAAAAACTCCTCAAACCAACTTATAAAGTTGAATACTTTCCCAATTAACCAATAAATGATAAGTAGTCCCACTGATTACCAGTAAAGTTTATCACTCTCCAAATTAACCAAATAGATATAATCCCTCCCATCAACTACTACTAAAATGATCATTTGGGGCAGGAGTAACGTACTGGTGTGAAATATGAAGTTTGAAAGAGAGAGAGAGAGAGAGAGAGAGAGAGAGAGAGAGAGAGAGAGAGAGAGAGAGAGAGAGAGAGAGAGAGAGAGAGAGAGAGAGAGAGAGAGAGAGAGCGGTTGAGTAAAAAGGAGTAACAAGGAGTAACAAGGAAAAGGAGTACTCTAGGAGACCTTACGGTCCATTCAAGGAGGGTACCTTTGGACTAGCAATCGAGCGGGCACATGCCTGCTCAATTGTTTTGCGTCCCTAAACGGCCACTTTTCAAGACTTTGTCTAGTCTTGACTTGAACTGGTCAACAGATTCACTCTTGACAACTTCCACTGGAAGTGCGTTCCACATACCGCAGATACTGTAAGTGAAAAAATTTCCACACAGATTGCGGTTGTAACGCTTCAGTTCAAGTTTGAAGCCGTGATTGCGCGTTCTGTTCTCACTCAGTGTGAAAATATCCCGGTAGTCAACATTGTCAAACCCTCGGAGTATTGACTCTGGTAGACAAATACCTGAAAACGTGGCGTCTTCTCGAACATCTTCAATACCCTGAGATAGCGTTTGAAAATTGAATAAAGAGGGTTGGAAAGTAGAAAAGGGCGTTTGGCGATAGAGCTTGAAATCGAAATAAGGAACTTGACGTTGACAAAATAATTATAAACACATTATTGGCCTTCTTACCTCATCATACAAATTAAACAGAGATGAAAGTTTTGAATAGCGAGATGAGGAGTTTGAATTAAAAGGATGGATAAGCAGGTTTGAAAGAGTAGATTTTTATAGAAAAGAGTGAATAAGGAAGGACAGGGTTTTGACTGTTGTTCACTGAGCTCGTCAAGGCGTTCTGATGTTAAGCAGAGAAAACAGCTCACCACCATCCCAAGGGGGAGAGCCTTGTAAACGCATCCCAAAAAGCGCCCAAACCCGAGCCATCATCCTGGTACAAGGTGAGGGGTGTCCAAGACCCACCTACAAGTCCAGGGGTCAATAACCCTCAGTGCCGCCCTCTGACAAAGTTTGAAAAACAATGTCATAAAACGGCGGTCTACAGCGCGTGGTGGTTGAGGTAAAAATATAAAGACGTGTTTAAATTGACAGAGAAAAGAGGCAAGATAAGCGAAAGGAGGATAGAAGGCAAAAATCTATCGGTTCGATAGATAATTCTAATGCACTCCCTAAATTGACGAAGTAAAGATAAGCACACCCGATGAGTGAACACTCCCCCAAAATTGACCGAGTAATGATAATCACACACAACGAAGACCAGTAAAATTGAATGCACCATAAATTGACCGGGCAAAGACAAGTACTGCCATTGATCACTCGTAAAGATGAGTACTCCTCAAATTAACAATAAAATTAGCACCATAAATTGACCGGGCAAAGATAAGTACTACCATCGATCACTCGTAAAGATGAGTACTCCTCAAATTAACAATAAAATTAGCACCATAAATTGACCGGGCAAAGATAAGTACTGCCATCGATCACTCGTAAAGATGAGTACTCCTCAAATTAACAATAAAATTAGCATTCCCAACTCCCAACAATAAAGATAAGCATTATGTAAAAGTGTCTCGGGAAAGGTAAGTTAGATCGGTTGTTTGTTTTTTATTCTTTTAAATGACTTAAGTTAATTTAACCTCAACCTAAGCTCAACATAGTAAAGATTAGGCGTCCCAACGACTACTAGTAAAAATGGATACTTTTGGGTGCTCTTATTTAAAAAAAAACCACTTCCATTAAACTTATTTTGATTTGTGTATTTTAGAACTGTTGAAATAAGAGACAAAAATCATAGTAAGATCATTTATTAATTTTTATTTCATCTTTTAGCGGTTTTACGTCAAAAAATAAGGTTCTTGTTGGATCTTTTTATTTTCCCCATCCTCATAATCTAAAATGGGATCAATTAAATTACTTTATTGTCGTTTCTCTTTTGTTATTGAGAATGGTAGAATAGGTTTTGGTTATGTGGCTTCCATCCATCGATTTTCACATTAAATCAAAGTGATTTGTATATTCCGAGTTTTTTAATAGAAAAAAATAGGCAATGGTTTCGCCACTCCCCCCCTACAGGGGGAGCTTGCGCTTTGCTACTAAGTTTAAAATTTAAAATCTAAAAAAAAGCAGCATTTTGTTTCACCATTTTGTTTTTCGTTATTATAAAAGAATGATTAGAAATAACTTTGATAAAAAACATAAGTCATAACCAAACTAAGATGAAATTATTATTCAAATACTCAAGAAAATCTCCTTCTTAAATTATAGAGTTAGTGATGAAAAATCATTTCGAAACGAAAGATGTGAAAATGACGTCACAAAATCAAAAACTGTTGGTGAGAAATTAACAGAATGTCACTTGACCCGGGAGTTTGTTTACCTTGACCTGACCGCTCTCCCTTACACTGCACTGCCACATGCTACCGTGACACGTACAAAATTGCAAATACATAATTACGCATACACACATACACATACTCTCGCACTCACCTTTATACAACCAGAATAATAATAATAATAATAATAATAATAATAATAATAATAATAATAGTGCTAATAATAAAAATTATAATAATAATAATCATCACTAACTATATTTAAGAAGGGGAATTTTTGAGTATTTGAATAATAATTTCATCTTAGTTTGGTTATGACTTATTTTTTTTATCAAAGTTATTTCTAATAATTCTTTTATAATATCAAAAAACAAAATGGTGAAGTTCAGAAATAAATATAAGTGTCGAAATTTTGTGAATTTTTTAAAACCAAAAGAATTACAAATGGTGAAGTTCAGAAAATTTATTTTTATATATCTTCTTCTATAACTATATTTTAGCAACGTGATATTTTGAAACGGGGGGGAAATTTAGTATAGAGTTCCTTTTTAAAATTATTATAATTAACGAAGTTCAGAAAATTTATAAAAATTTAACCCTGGTTGTGTTTTTTTTTTATTTTAAATTTTAATCTTAATAGCGAAGCGCAAGCTCCCCCCCGTAGAGGGGATAGGCGAAACCATTACCTGGTATAATAATAAAAATAGAAAAATTTTATCATCTTTGATTTTATTATATTTTTTTTTAGATTTTACTTCCAATTTACGAAATATCTTTATCGCAATAAAATTCAATTTCTTGATTATTTTTGAGAGGAAAAACACAGGGATTTTACTGTGACGTATTATATTCTTACCCTTCGTCAAGGCTCTTTGACATCTTCAGAGAAACTGAAATTAATAGGCACCCACTCGTTTTTATAGGCCTATAATTGTGTACACAATCGCCCGCATATACACAATAGGGTGCCCATCACACACAGATACTAGCATACTTACGTATACATTTACACTCGGTCCACTCACAATTGCGTGCACCTTTACAATTGCACATATATTCGCACGCATCTATACCACGGTGTCTTCCTTGTATCGACACACGCACATAAACTCGCGCTCTAATACAGAAGTTTAACCTTCTCACCCACACCCACAATTGTGCGGACACGCGCAGGCGCACAAACGTGTAAGTTTACCTTGGAAATTCTTCTCGAGAATGAATTATAGCTGGTTTCAGTCATCACTACAGTCATTTACCTGTATCAATACAGGTAGAATCGGCGGAATAGGTATGATGTTATTGCCAAATAATTTCCCGGTTAACCTTGGGAGGAATTTCACAATTATATCTTTCGAAAGAGAATGTAGAACAAACAACATAAAGGTTTCAAATTTCATTATAATCGGCTGAATAGTTATCATGTTATTGCCAAATAATCTCTCGGCTAACCTTGGAAGGACTTTGAAAATTATATCTTTCGAAAGAGAATGTAGAACAACATAAGGGTTTCAAATTTCATTATAATCGGCTGAATAGATATCATGTTATTGCCAAATAATCTCTCGGCTAACCTTGGGAGGACTTTGAAAATTATATCTTTCGAAAGGGAATGTAAAACAACATAAGGGTTTCAAATTTCGCTACTATCGGCCGGATAGTTACAATGTTATTACCAAAACAACAAAACGCAAAACGGGTACTGACCGACATAGTGAGATGTAGAGTCACACGCGACTAAAACCAGTCTTGTATTTTTCAGTCGTATAAAAACATAAAGCATCGGTCATAGGATTTGTTTTTTTATTTTAATTTAAAGCAAAACCCAAAGAGAGGTAAAATCTTTTTCATTTTAATACTTCTAAGACCCAATCTTTATCTATCTCGCTATCAAGAACTCCTCACTCTCATCTCTTCTTTGATGGTCCTGTAATCACACCTCTTGACTCAATGAACTTACTTGGTGTTACTCTAATGGTGACTCTACTTTGGTGTTACTCTAATGTGGATTCTTCTTTGATTGCCCTGTGATCATAACCTCTTGACTCAATGAGTTTACTTGGTGGTACTCTAATGGTGACTCTACTTTGGTGTTACTCTAATGTGGATTCTTCTTTGATGGTCCTGTAATCACACCTCTTGACTCAATGAATTTACTTGGTGTTACTCTAATGGTGACTCTTTCTTGGAAACCCCACTTCATAGGAATAGCTAAGTCTGCCTCTAAAAACCTGGTTGTCTGTTTAGATGTCATAATTTCTCTTCTGAACAGTTTCTTCGTTTATACAAGGAACTGTTGTGTCCCTGTATAGAGTACTGTTCTCACATTTAGGGTGGTTCTCGCTCTGCATCCTTACTTGAGGGAATTGAATCGAAAGCTATCCTTCTTATAAACTACTTCTATCCTCTCCTACTCAGACCAAACAAACCCTTAAACCCCTCCCATTCCCCGTCACACCCTGTCTAAAATGGTTTGCGGTTCTATCTGTCTCACTGATTTATCACTTTATTTACCTGATTGTGTTCGCCTCTATCAAGTTCTACTCCCCACGACAATCTATTCTAATAGCCCTCTCTAAACAATCACTCGATGTTTCCACATACTCCTCAATTTCACTTACAAACCAACCAAATCTCTCCGTCACATACTCTACCCACTGTCGTGGCACTTTCATTTTCCTCAGAAAATGTTCTAACTGGATATCCAGTTTTAGAATCCCCCCTCCCCCTCCCTTCAGGTACCATTATTTTTTTCTCTTTTACCTACAACCTCTCCCCTTCTCCCATCTCCCATAAATTTAATGCAATACTACTCTTCATGTAATTTTCTTTCCTACATCTTTCTGTCACACCCTCTACAAGTGCTCCTGACAAATATTCTCCCCCTCCGCTCTCGCTCGACAAATATCCTGCTAGAACAATACATAGAAACTAGTGAAATACTTAATTTTTGTAAATATTCATTGATTGTACCCATTTATAAAATAGGAAGTAAAGGCAGGGCAGAAAACTATAGACCCCTTCTTCCTACGACACATTTACTAAAAATAATTAAAAGATTGTTTGTAAAAGGTTTAGTGAAATATTTTAAGAAAATAATCTATTAAGGAATTTCCAACATGGTTTTAGTAGAAAAAGATCCTCTTTAACTCAACTATTAAATCACTTTACAAATATTTTTAAGAATATAAACTGATATAAATGTAGATTTTATCTACTTTAATTTCTCACATGGCTTTGAGAAAGTAGACCATCTGATTTTAATTGAAAAACTTCAAAAGTTAAATATTAAATGACAAGTTTTTATGTGGCTTAATTATTTTTTGCTGAACCGACCTTAAGCGGTTGTTATGGAGGAAGCCCAATTTAGGATTATAAGAGTTGGAAGACACTGTATTAAGGTCACCACTAGTTCTCAAAATTTCAGCCCTTAACCACTCACCTTTAACCTTATAACTCTAGAAGCATCACACAAAGCCTACAACCCAGCCAAAATTTTCTATCAGCAAAAGGTCAGCCAATGTCAATTAGGGATACATTGCCGAAATGAATAAAACCATATGACCAAGTTAAGCGAATTTTAACCAAGACCAGATACACCAACGTTACGATTGTAAGTGATTATAATTTCGTGTTTGTTTGTAGTTTTTGTAGTGAATTGTGTGAACAAGCAGGCATCGCCCAACCTTGAGTTTTCAGAGGCAATGAGCGTGCAAATCCTGCCTGTAAAGTATTGCGTGGTCAAGCGAAGGCTGGGGACACACAACCAGACAGTTCACGGGAGCATATACCAAAGTAATACCTGTAGAAAAGGGAAAGTGAGCCAACATTGCGGCGAAGGTAACTGTTGTGTCCCTGTATGGAGTACTGTTCTCACATTAAGGGTGGTTCTCGCTCTGCATCCTTACTTGAGGTAATTGAATCGAAAGCTATCCTTCTTATAAACTACCCCAGACTAACCTCTAAACTTGACCTCTTGCCCTTCGCCGCAATGTTGGCTCACTTTCCCTTTTCTACAGGTATTACTTTGGTATATGCTCCCGTGAACTGTCTGGTTGTGTGTCCCCAGCCTTCGCTTGACCACGCAATACTTTACAGGCAGGATTTGCACGCTCATTGCCTCTGAAAACTCAAGGTTGGGCGATGCCTGCTTATTAAACACCATAACCCAAACTTTCATAATCCTTACTTTTTCTGTATGGTAACCAAAAGCAGTCACAGTAACATCCGATCCATATTTTGGAACTTTCTAAAATCAAAAAAGGGCAAATTTGTTTTTGTACCCATCGGAATCCGTCCGGGTGTTCTCTCCTCACTAGGTTATGTGAGCGCGAATGTGCGTAGGCAAAGGAATACAGTATGTGTACGTGTGTGCACTTTTACACGTATACCAAATTGTGAGTGGACCCGTTTATATGTATGTATGTGGATATATATATATATATATATATATATATATATATATATATATATATATATATATAATATATATATATATATATATATATATATATATATATATATATATATATATATATATATATATATATATATATATATATATATATAGAGAGAGAGAGAGAGAGAGAGAGAGAGAAAGAGAGAGAGAGAGAGAGAGAGAGAGAAAGAGAGAACCGAGTGGGTTTCTATGGACCTTCAATTTAAGTTGAAAGATAAAGAAAAATACGAGATATGTTACTACTATCCTTATGTATGGTACGACGTTTCGTGTTATAACCCATCTTCGGGTATTTAAAAAATAAGCATACAAATTACTAAAGATCCGGACGGAGTTCTAAAAACAAATAGGTATCGAAGGTAAGGGTAAATTGTAGAACCTCACCCTTATGGCAGTAAAATTCACAAGAATGACTATTGTGAAAACAAAGATCTTGGAACATAGATGCAGAACAATACTAGCTTAGGTAAAAGATCTTAAAGCAAACTGTCACTCATTAAAGTCACTCAATACACAGAGATACAACATTTAAAAACAACATATTAATATGAGGAGCAATAGTTATGTAGCAATTACTTTTTAAAAGGGGGATAAAATGGAAGGGCCAAAGCCAATGTAAATTAAAATAAATGAAGTTGCCTTCTATTCATCTACACGGAAATTAATTCGAAGGTGTTAAACCGAGAGTGTAGATGAGTATGATAAATTTCATGGACTAACAATTTTAGTTACCCTGGGATTGTTTTGCTGCGTGAGACCTTGCCTCGTCAAGCTGGAAAATTGCACTTTTTTTCCTGCATGGAGATTTGAGTTTTTGATAATGTAGGTCTATACTAGTACTCTCTCTCTCTCTCTCTCTTCTATCCCGCAAGTGATAGTTGAAACTGTTAGTCATGCTTCGCCAGGTACATAGAAAGGTTTCTGAGGATGAAATCCTGTTTTTGTGTTTGTTTTTAACATACAGTATCGAATTTTTTTTCTCTCTTGAACGCTCTGATGAAGAAGCGGAAGGTTACCCTTTCAAGACAAGAGACGATTGTGAATGGTTGAAAATTGGTTTCAGTTCTACAAGATATCATGTAGAACCTAAACATAGATTTCTTTCAAATTTGCTGACAATTCCCGCGTGCTAAGTAAACATTTGATGCTTTGAGAACGCTCGGAAACACATTACTTTCCATCACTTTGCTAGACAATATATGGATTCCAGTGAGAGTTAGAGACCTCCATTTACATGCAGGTTATACAAAACAATCTGAACTGATAATGGTAACACTGAAAATGAGATAAGCCCATTAAGATTTCCGTGCAAAACGTGTTTTGAAATCTTTCGTCATTTCTCTTCAAGTTATGTCTAAAAATAGATGAATAATCAAATTTTTCTTTGAAATACAGACCAATGAAAGGTGACACTCAATTTATTATGATTTTAATGAAAAATACAGTTTTAATTTGCATACTAACTTAGGCAACGGCTACCATTTCCCAGAATGCCATACACAATGTTGCCAAATCTCTCACGGCACGAAAATAGGCCGGAAAATTAAGTGAAAGTGTTTATACAACAAAGGATTCTGTCATTAAGATTCTACCATGTGTTTATGGAATTTAATTGCCGATAGAATGGGAATAATTACAATTTTAAGAACGAAATGTGTATGTTTTTATATTTCGTACGTTATAAACGATAGAAACATATTGAATAAACAACTTGCCAGACGAATTGTTATGACTAGTGAAAAAGAAGTAGGGCTTGCCCCCTTTATCTATTTATATTATTGTATATCATAACTACCGTAATATCAATATTATTATCTATCTTAATGTCTATCATTGCCATTTATTTATACAAAGCAGGGATATTATGTCGATAAAATACTTCTTCAATCTTTGTAACGTTTGAGTAGGTAAAGATGTTTTAAAAACTTACAGTTCAAACGTTTTGAAATTTCAGGCGGGGTTTTTGTGGTATGCTCGGTTGTGGATGTTCAAATCATATTTTTTTTTACAAAATCGAAACAAATATTTTTAAAAGCGAAATTCAAGCTAACTAGGATTAGAATTAACTTAAGTTATGCGAAATTATGTCGCTTGATCCTAGTAATGCAATTCCTCGAAGTGATACTGAGTCAATAATTATAACGAAACCAATAAGAACTAGACGGTCCTAAATAATAACAACAGCAAATTCTCATAATAACTTAACAAAGCCTTTATGCCAAAACCGGATATCTAGAACCTGTAGAGAATAACAAGATATAGAGCTTAAAAGCACCCCCATTTTCCTCTTTTTTTGACTGACTTCCGAATGAGAATCATTTTCGCAGAATGAGACGAGACGACTCGCGGCAATTGCCATTACCTCCCCCCACCCCTTAATGAAAATGAACTGCATCATAAGGAAAGATTGAAAATGTTGGTATTAGTGTTTTAATCATTTCTTCTATATCTTCTACACTCTATATCTTCGATAAGGAAAGTGTTAGTTGATAACCAGACCAAAATGCCCATAATCCAGAATTTGGAGGTACAAAAAAAAAAGAGACCGTTATTCCTGCATTTCTCTCGAGGAAAAAAATAGTTATTAACGGATGAAGTGACGAAGGAAATGTAACAAAGAGAAGGAAAAAGTGAATAACACACCCACCAAAAAGGTCAAAAGCAATTTTTGCCACCAAAACGAGTGGCAAAACAAAACTCTCGAATGCAATAATAGAAACATATTGTTCTTAAAATTGACTTTACCTAAGTTACCCTAACGTAAACACTATCCTGTTTTTAAATTACTCAAATTTCAAATCATTTTCAGTAGTCAACACAGGCAGGCCTACCGCCGACGCCGGATCGCGCTTACTTCTTGTTGCCTTATCTTGTTTGTTTGTTTATATTTGTTGTTGTTGTTTTTGTTTTTGTTCCTTCTTTAAAACTTGTTTCTTAGCCTTTGTTCTTTTTTATATTTGTTATTTGCATGTTATTTGTTTTTTTTAATCTAGCCTAGTAATAGGCTCTAGTGTGAGTACGGCGACTTATGACCCAAGTAGGTAGTCGCCAGATGGGGTCTTAAAATAATAATAATAATAATAATGATAAAAAAATAGTAGTCAACATGGCAGGAGGGGTCAAATCCTGATTATTTGACCTTCAGATTATGAGTAGTTTAAAAGAATTAAAATGTCTAGGTTTTATAAATGGCACCTTTTGTTTTTGGAACCAGGAATAGGAATTGATGATATGTTCGTATTGCTCGGCGCTTGGCGGCGGACCCGCCTCCAGGACTCCTTGGAGAAACGAATGGGAGAAACCTACGCCGAAGCAGCTGTCTCCATCACCATTACATCCCTCACCGATATGGTGTCCTTCTTCATCGGAATTATTACACCTTTTCCTTCAGTTCAGATATTCTGTATCTATACAGGTAATGTGCCACATATACGGTTCATTTGGTACTATAAATAAAATGCAGGTTGATCTAATAATAATAATCATAACACGTTTCTTGATCACCTTCCACCAAAACCTAACTAACCCAAGAGGAAAGCTACCCTCTCGTCAAGTTCAAGGTTGAGTGGGCCTTGAAGTAGCACATCTCCCCAGCTCCATTAGAAGACCCCTTCTCCCTTTAATTCTTACTTGTAGAGCCCCTAAACATCTGTTTACAGTTTACATAAGGCAAACCAAACACTGCGACCTGCAAAAAACGTACATCCGGTGAGACAGACATTAAAGGATTCTGTCTTAAAGACTATAGGCCTTCCTACAATGCCTGTACGGATGACTATAGGTCTTCACAAAGTGTCTGTACGGATGACTATAGGCCTTCCCAATGGGCCTGTACGGATGACTATAGGCTTTCTTAAAATGTTTGTATGGATGATAACGAGAGAGGATGATGAGGATGGAGTAATTTAGGCCGGCTGCAAACCCCCAGAAGGATGTGTGCTTAGGAAGTTCTTATTTTTTATGGCGTCTTCTTCTTCTAGCATAAGAGCTTCAGGATTTTCGATCATTTAATTCCAAAGCAGATGGATTTCAGTGTGAATCAACATTACCCAGCTCATAGTTGTCTTAATATTATTTTGCCCTATGTTCCTAGATATGCGATTTTCGACAAGAACTGTTGTGTCTGAAGGAATGGTGTACTAAAGTGTGATAGCACTCTTTTAAACACCAAATGGTAGCTTATATTTTGTAAGACATGAGTTGTGGTACACGCTGGTACTGGTCTTAATGTGTAAGCCATTTCACCAGACTACGGGAGAAGGTACTGAGCTCTAAGACCTACTAGGGTGTGGAGGGTAGGCAAGTAAATGGATGGGCAACTAATACTCATCACTGAGGACTATCTATTGACTCAAAAGGATAGATAACGGTAGAGAAGATAGCTTCTACACATACTCTTTATGACTCAGAAGGAGCTGTGATGACCTCGTTGGTTGCCTTTTGAGAATAAGACTCTTAGTATAGGAATATCAACGTGTTAGTAACAATGTCTTGACTATTAATAACAGTAGGTCGCGTACGGTAATTAGGTTTATGGTTTTAAACAAGTCCATACACTTATGGTAGGAAAGACTTTCAGAGATTTGCATTTCCAACGTAATTGTGGGAAACATTTGAACAATGGACGGTTGGGGGACATTATTATTTAATTCTGTAGGATTTGTAGGGAAGGTGTGTCAAGTGTTGGAAGGATTTAATAATTCATTAATTTTATCCAATCTTATCCAATCTTATCCATCTTATCCAATCTAACAACTGCATTGGAGGTTAGCTTAAGTAATATTGCGGGAAACTTGTGAGCAATGAGGAGGTCAAAAGGAGATGAGGAGAATACTTTGATAAATTGTAAATGAAGGTATGGAAGTTGATACATATGTAAATAGGATTAGCTACGTGGGTGAAATCGGGGACTGCATCAGTGTATGGAAGATATAAGCATAAAAGTGGTTGTTAGTATTGTGAGAGGTCTGTGAAATGATGAGGAAGGCATTTGGAGTAGATGATATGATCGGTGTTGTAAGCATTTGGAAGTGGAAGAGTGACTGAGGACTGGAAGAGAGCAGTAATAGTGCCGTTGTATAAGGGTAAAGGGGAACAAATGTGAAGGCAAGAACTAGAGGGGGTAAGTCTGAGTGTTGCAAGTAAAGTGTATGGGAAAATTCTGATTGAGTGTATGAGAACGATAACTAAGGGTTTGATAGAAGCTGAACAAAGGGGGTGTAGATCGCATAGGGTGTATGTATGTGTGTATGTGTGGATCATATATTTGCACTGAGACTGCTAGCTGAAAAAACAAGTGATGTGAGTTGTTTTGATTAATCTGGAGAAATCTTTTGATCGTGTAGATAGAGAAGCAGTATGGCAAGTGGTAAGAATGTATGGAGTGAGTGGTAAACTAGTGGAGTGTGATAAGAATATTTATGTTGGAACTAAAGAGAGGGGGGTGCAAGGTTGTGTAATATCTTAATGGATGGAGTACTGAGAGAATGAGGGAAAGGAGTGTGAGGTTGACGAGGGATGTGCATATCTATGTTGTGATATACTGATGACCTCGTGTAGGTGCGAATAAGAGAGATTTGCACATTTTGATCGAACCATTAGACAGAGTGTGGGAGAGGAGGCGGATCAAATTGAATGCTAAAAAAGTAGTTGGGGGATGGACCTAGGCTGTGGTGGAACCCTTGAACAAGTGCGAAGTTTTAAGTATCAAAGATGTATTGTAAGTGATAGTGGTTCGGATGAAGCAAATTGCGACCACAATATTTTGAATGGTAGGAAAGTCTCTGAGTCTCTGAGGCGATGAGAACGATAGTAAATGGTAATGGTTTGAGTGTAGAATGTGCCAGGAAGCTGCATGAGAGCATAGTTGTGCCGCTATTGGTGTATTGGAGTAATATTATGGTGTGTAAAAAGAAAGAAGGATCTCGAGTGAGAGCAGTGATGGTATAGACATGTAAGAATGGATAGAGTCTTGTAAAGAGGATATGCGGGAATGAGTGCTAGGGTGGATGGATTATGTGAAAGAGTGAGAGAGAAAGGTCTGACCGAGGAGGAAATGGGCAATATTGTGTATGATAGGTGTGCATGGAGGAGTTTTGTGTGTGGAGGTGGGTGTTAGTGGCCTTCTACCCATGGATGACCCCTGACTGGAAGAGATGCTACAACATATAGTACCCCATCGTCATGGACAAAATGAGTGACCTTGTGATTAATAGGGCTGGGTCAATGGGTAGATTTAGTACGTTGATAAATGCTGACCTCAGTTTTGGGGAACCGGTAGATGATGGGGTTTAAGTGAAATTGAGGGCAGGATTATTACGAAGTAGAAATAATACACATCGGAAAAAGGAAAGATAATTTAGAATGCAAGTGTATTCAAACATAGGTCAACACAATCCGTTGCTATAGAAACGCTGTAAGAACAAGAGAGCCTCGAGTCCATATCCGAGGGGAAGAAGTTGTCTGATCAAATTCATGAGAGGAGAGATTGATAAGGGCATCGTTACAGCTACTTTATGACCAACCAACTACTAAGGCGAGGACCTGCAATTAGTGATCCAGTCCTGCAGCTCATGGGCCCAGAAAGGAGGGATATTAGAAGTAATGTTTACTTTCGTTCGCATCTTTAAAAGCGATAGACTTCTCATTCTAAAATACTTCTGAAGAAAAGAAGCCGATGTATTTCACTTGAAGGTAATCCGTGAACGTCCCTGTGAGAATTGTCGATGGAGGACGTAAGAATCACTTTTTCTGCACAACATTTCTTAAGAAAACCAAGTTTGGTCTCTGTCAAAGGCACGGGTAAGAGCGACACCATATAATAAAGTTGCTAGAGGTTGAAGAACGCAGAAGAGTAGCTGAAGAGTCTCATGGGGTCTATAGTGAATTAGATATAAAGGTAAAATAAACCCCATAGATGAATTGATAGGGCAAAGCCAAACATATGCTAGGAAGACTTGATCCAGCGGTTCATATATTGCTAACCACTTGACATTATCTACATAAACTAACCGAGGGGCATAATTCTACCTAACCTATAACCTGATTACTGCATTAGGTACCCTGAGCGACGCTAGTCATCCACGCCAACAAGGTACTGCATCAAAGAGACCAATCTAACAGCCCTAAAAAGAGGCTATCGCTAGGTTAAGGTTAGGACAGCTACCCTGCCACGATGGACATATTACGAAACTTTCATTAGCATCTTCGCGTTGCCGTTTACGCTGTAATAAGCGTGAATGTAATTTCAGTGTTGCATTGCGAAAAAACACTTGGTTAGAAGAATCAAAATTATCTTTTGAAACAATGGTTCATTTCATTCATCCATGGTACAAAGGGTTGACAACTACTGTTTTCGTTTTAAAGAGCTTAAAATATCAACATAAGCCATAACTGACTGGAAAATCATTCTGCGAGAAGTTTGTGCCAGTTCCTCGGTCCAAAACCTAACCTAATCCAACAACCTGGATTAGGCTGTGCTCACACTACGAGCCTCGAACGCCATAGCTTAACCTTAACCTCGCGATAGCCTCGAACGCCAAATTCGCTACCGGGACTGTTCCGGAAAAGACCCCCAAAGTGAATGTTGAAATAGCCACTTAAAACAATACTTTTTAGCACTGTTAGATTGGCTTCTGACGCAACACTGCCCGATGCAGTATTGAGGGGAAAGACCATTGCTATAGTAAACGTATTACATAACTGCGTGCATTGCAGTCTAATAAACAAACACTGACATAACGTAGGATTCTAAATCTACGTAAAACAACGGTAATTCTACAGATTAACAACTCCATTTAAAAAAAAATGCATTCAATATATTCTACAAGCCTATCGGAATAGTGTGTTGCTATTTTTTTCGGCGCGCAAAGCACTAGATTTCGAGTTATTAGCACTTAAAAAATATTATTTTCCAAAACATAAATCTATTATTTGCCGCTGCTATGACGTCATAAGCCTTGTGAAAAAATGTGTTTAATGGCACCGAGTCAATAAATAGATATAAAATGATGATGCAAATTTAAGTAAGATATCGAAGGTTAGGGGTATTAGGTTGTTTAAGCAGGTTTAGTTTTAAGTGTTTTAAAAAATTGATTCCGACCACTTACATTTTCTTATTTTTGTCTTCGAATCCTCAAATTTCTCTGGCATTTCCATATCTTTCTCGTTAAATCTAATTCAGCCTTGCTCCCGCAGCGTTCACAAACATGTTCTTCACGGATTAGGTTTGGTTTTAGTTTACGCACTCACCCAGAAAGCATAACCTAACCTAACCTAACCATTTTTTTTTATATAATATTTAAGAGTATGGTCAAACACTTCAAAAGTGAATGTCAAAATGAGTAAACGTTTAAATTAATGAGAGTTAAAAAAAATAATTGAATGCTTAACGGCCGTGATTTTGACAAAACTCAATTCTAGCTTCCAAACAACCATAATATTCACGCGAGAACGCAAGAACTGTTATTTCACAACCATCAAAGAGAGCAGACATTTTAGACTATAGGCTATGTATTCCACGCCGTGTCACAATAATAGGCTTCTTGTTTGGTTCCTTTCCGGCGGAAAAATAAAAAAATAACCCCCCTCCAAAATTAACATAACCTAAACCAAATACTACCTAAACCCCCCCACCAAACCCATTCTTTTGGTGGTTCAAAACAACCTATCAATGACAAAATGGCTGCCAGCCTTAATTAGTAAAAGTGCTATATACAGGGTATCCCATAAGTCCGTACCCATCCATATTGTATCCAGGGTGTCACCAGTATTGTTGCGCTCATGTGCCCACGTACTTGTCACAAGAGGCTCTTCAAGTGTAAATGGACTTTCTTTCACCTGCCATATTATCTTGCTACATTTTCTCTGAAAAAGAAGACAAAAATTATTAATACCTGCATAACTAACTACAACATAATAATATATATAGATGGGTAGGGACTTCCGGGTCACCCTGTAGTGTATATTGAAGATATGTATTATATAGTATTTGCGTATTTTTTAAAAATACAAATATTTATAAAAAGCCCCTTCGATTGCTTTGGAGTTGTTAATCTATAGAAATACGCCCAAAACTAACAGCCTGGAAGCCTATTTCTCCCTATGGTGATATATTCTACACAACTTCATCTGGATCTTATTTCTATCTAACATAACTTAGTGTCCTAACTCTACATTACCTAACCCAGGGTCTTTTTTCGAACTAACCTTACCTAAGCTTCTAATTCTACATAACCGAACGTAACCTTAGGTTATAACTCTACATAATTAACTTAGTGCCCTATTTCTGCTCGACCAAATCTAACCTAACCTAACCTTGGATCATAATACTACATAACCTAGATTAAGGTCATAATTTTACCTCAACTAACGTAGGGTCTTAATTCTAAATAACAACGTTGGTCTTATTATTTCTACATAGCCTAACCTGTGTTCCTAATTCTACATAACTTAACATTGGTCTTATTTCTACATAGGCACTAACCTGTGGTTCTAATTTACATAACAACCTAATAACCTAATTCTACATAACAACTTTATCTAACCTAACCTTGGGCCTTAATTCTAAATAACCTATCATAAAGTTCTAATTGTACATAACCTAAAGGTGATTAGGTTTAGTTGAGTTATGTAGAATTTGGATCGTGTTGGCGACGCGAATTGTCATAAGATCTCAGGAACGAAATTTCCTGACTCGTCGTGGTAAGCGAGACAAAAGGATCTTGATAGAAAAAAAGAGGTTATTTTTGTCAACCAACGAGAGTATTGACCGCATGTAGTTTGTAAGAAGAAATTTGTGAAGAAAGTGCTAAAGATGGAGGAAGTGAAAATGTATGGAAGATCCCGTATATCCTCCTGTGGGTACTGGAGCCAAGAAGGCACGCAACTGCGGGTGTTGGGGCGTGGAAGGCACAAAATCCTTCAGTTGACAGATGCACCATGCTGTACTATAATATCCCTTTAGGGGGTACCTATTTGGGCAAGGAGGGAGTAACATTCCTCCGGGTCTCAAGTATGGTAAGGGCTCAATTTTAGTTAGATGTTCGCTAGAATTTTGAAGATAAGGTTAGGTTTCAGGATTTGGGCTTTTGGGGATTTGGGCGTTTCGAGATTTGTGGTGTTCGGGATTTCGGGTATTCTGGACTTGTTTTTTTTTTATTTTTCGCTTTAGTGATTTCGTTTGGGGGGGGGGGGATTTGGGCTTTTTAGGACTTTTGTCTTTTCAAGATTTCGGCTTTGAGGGATTTTTGGCTTTTTTTTTAGTTCGGTATTTTGGGATTTTTGGCTTCTTAGGATTGCAGCTTTTCGGGATTTTGGTATTTTGGGGATTTCGGCTTTCTTTAGGATTTCGGCTTTTCGGGATTTTGGTGTTTTGGATGAATTTTAGGCGTTCGGGAATTTTGGTTTGGGGATTTCGCATTTCGCAATTTTGGTCTTCGGGATTTCGGCTTGCGGGGTTATGACCTTGGATCCTTTTAACGAATGAGAGTGGCAGCGACTCAGTTTGTACATTTAAATCAAAGTCGCTCCGGAAAGTGCATCTTGTGGATATGATTTGAAGTCTGCGTGGCGGAGTGATTTTGTGTATTGTTTGCTAGTTTTAGGGTAAAAATGTTTGACGTGTATAGATTGAACACAGGAAGCTCGTAGCTGGAAGCGCCCCTACCCCTGCTGGGTATGCGGATTCATTTAACATACAGTGGGCACAACACATTCCCGACAGTGGTAGAGAACTCCCCACAATCCCGGTGGTGTGCAGAGTCCGGTGTATGTGAGCAGGCAGTTGCATCCATTTAAGTCATCATCCACATAGAAAATCATAGAACACTGTCTTTTCACTAATTTCCTTCGCATACACACAGCGCATCACTCTTTCATCTACGAAATCCCACGAAGAGGTTTCAATTCCACACTCCCCTACCGGTGAACGGATAGCTCTCTCTTGAACCAATAAATGGTTTCAATGCTTGCTGGTTGGTGGCAAAACACTTTACCTCCGCCTCAATAACGAGGAATCCCCCTTAGTGTTTTCGGAGTTGCCATTGATTATCAGGTGGATCTTTATGTTAGTTTCATTATCCGGTCGGGGGATCCCACCTAAATGAAAGTGAAGGGTTACCCTAATAATTAATGAATAATTATATACCATTTGTTCAGTTCTGGTAGTTAATGGGGAAGTCAGTTTGTGGTGCTTAAATTTCAATATATTGTTTTTTTTTAATGTTATGTAATGCCATTAATTGCACTTGGTCATTAACTTAATAGCGTCAATGAGATTTATCCCTTAATTTGAAGGTACTGCTGTTTTCATGACATACCTATGGCAAATCACGTTTTTCGGGGCGTGTATGGCAATTGCGGGGAAGATGGAAGCAAATCAGAAGCACACGCTTTGCTTCAATGTCGTGAAAGCAAAATCAGTCGCAGGTGAGTCTGTATAATCAGGTCCTCAAGTTTCTAGACTAATTAGTTCCCGGATCTTCAAAGGAATTAGTTCCATCTTCTCGCCATTAACAAAAAACCAAGTGGTAGAAATACGTGATCACTAAAGTGGACAAGGTCGGTCCCTCGAATTATATTCACGGTCCATGGTCTTATAGGTTTGCAATTTATACGTGGTCACCACTTTTGGAGTGACGATTGGTTACCAGTTTATGGGTGTCGGGATAAGGCGGTTAAGGCGGCCTTACAGTCGAGTTTGGTCTGACTCCAAAGGGCTCTTTCGAGTAATCCGCTTATAGACTGGGTTCGAATGGTAACCTGGTTATTGCTTGGCAGAAGGAAAGACTCGGAAGAAAAATGGTTGTTCTGTAGGCTTTAATCTCGACTAAGGGCTACCTCAGTTCAGGCAAGCGAAATAGTTGAGTTTTCAGTGGTTCGTTTGTGCATTCACGCCTATGGGCTGACTATCAGTGTCAATGTTCCGTGCTTCTTGTAAGTCTCCTTCTGCGTACACATATTGCGCAGCGTCTGCCTCAGCCTTAGAGCGCCACAGTACTAACTCGAAGATTGGAGACTGTTCATTGACGGCAGCAAGCGATCGCTGAAATGTGTTCTGCTGCACAGCGGCAATCAGTTTGCCTCTGTATCCTTCGCTCACTCGACTACACTGAAGAAGAAGTATGAAGAAGTATTTGTGTTGACCTGAAGATGGTGAACTTTTTATTAAGACAACAGTCCGGGTTCACCAAGTACCCGTGCCTTCTGTGCATGTGAGATAATAGGGACCGAGCTCAGCATTACACGAAGAAGGACTGTCCTGTACGGGAGGAATTGGTGCCTCGCAGAACAAGGAACGTCATAAACAACCCTCTGTGGACAGAGACCAGATACTCTTCCCACCGCTGTTAATCAACCTCGGCTTGATCAAATTGTTCACCAAAGGTCTGCACAAGGATGGTGGCTGCTTAACAGACATGTGCCACGCTTTTCCATGATTGACCATGAATAAGTTGAAAGTTGGCATCTTTGACGGTCCTCAACTTCGTCAGCTCATCAGAGATGCAGAATTTGAAAACTCAATGACCGAGGTGGAACAGGAAGCGTGGAAGGCTTTTGTTCTGGTCGTGAAGAATTTTCTTGGTAACAAGAAGGCCAGGAACTACACATAACCTTTCATCATTATGCTGACTGCTTTCAGAAACCTGGAATACAACATGAACATCAAAATGCAATACTTTTTTTCACATATCGATCGGTTTTCTGAGAATCTGGGATCAATGAGCGACGAGTAGGGAGAGAAATTCTATCAGGACATGAAAAAGATGGAGACCAGGTACCAGGGACGCTGGGATTCAGTCACGATGGCTGTTTACTGTTGGACTTGGAAGAGAGAGAGATCTCGACCGCTTGAACATTCCAGGAATTTGAAGAAACGGACGTTCATGCCCTAAATTCTGAACGATGATGACCAATATCCAATTTACATGTACTTACCTTTATCATTGTCTACTATTTAATGTACAATAATCAATATTTTCCACATTTGATTAATAAATTGTTTTAGAAAACGAAGTTTTTTTTATTTTATAAAACTAGTTCGGATGAGAAATATTCACCAAAATCAACCAAAAATGTCCCAAAAATGTAATCGATTTAGTTATAAGATCGGATTTTTTAAAAAATCAACAGCACAAAAACTTGACCTGATCGGAGGAAACGGATGTCACTTTTGTATTCAGGTGCGAAATTGTCCTAAATCAGTTGAAAAAAAACTAAGACGACTTACAGAGTTTTTGTTTTGCGAACCCAGTGATAATTAAAGGATTAAAACTACAGCTGGGCCGTGTTGAAAAACGAGGGTAAGCCAAGATAGGGCCGGTATGTAGGGTTGGAAGATATCCATACGACTATGACCTTCAATCCCTCTTAAAAAGACAATAAGCCAGGATAAAGTGTGCTAGCTTTAGATAACGCCCCCCCCTTCCAGCCTCTAAAGCCATTATCATGGGATCGTACTATGGAAATGGCGGTAATGGCGGGGTTAGCGCATAAAACGTCCAGTCAATCTGCTAATCCGTGTTAGTGTGTGGATATTTGTAGTGTATGAAAATGTGTTGGGTATATGTGATGAAGTAAGAAAGAAGAGGTAGTGAGTGTGTTTAAAAAGTTGAAATTTCAAATATTTGTGTTATGTGAGACGAAAAAGTAGGTGAACGAAGAGTCAGTGTAAGGGTGAATGGAGTGCAATCACATGTGACTCGTACTGGCAGAGGTAAAGAGAAGGCGGTTGTGATATTGGCTAAGAAGTAGCATTATGCGATGGCTGGTTATGAATATGTGACTCGGAGCTATCTGGGTGAAGTTAAGATTTGCAAGAGTAAAACTGTACGTGGATGCAGTGTATCAATGATAGAAGTAATGCTGAGAAAAGAGATGTTTTGGAATGACTTGAAACAAGTTGTAGATGAAATCGAGAATGAGTTTCGCATGATTGTTGTAAGAGCTATGAATGAACAAATAAATAGAAGGATGGAAGATGTAATAATTAGAGACGTAGGGGGGATATAGAGAGAATAAATGTGGAGAAAGAGTAGAAGTTTTTGTGCATGAAATGATGATAAATACAAACGGTTCTGCTCCTTGTAAGAAAGAATATGTTGAAGAATGTATTTGTTGTGAAAGGTCTGAGATGTTTGAGTATGAGACTCTCTGATCACATGATTGTAATTTGTAAGCTTAAATGAGTTGGGGTGTGGATTAGAACGCGTGAAGAAGCCAGTAAGGAAGAAAGAATCAAAAGTGAAGTGTTGTTGAATCAGAGAGAAAAGGAGAATTATGTAACAATGATTGAATGTAGAAGGGGCGAAATGAATATGAACACGGAAATAAGGCAAATTCGGAACAAGTTTAGGAAGGGATAGAAAGTATTGAAAAGGCTATATTTGAAAGAGAAAGTGACATGGTGGATTGATCATATGGAACACGCAGTGGAGAATAAGCGTGGTGAGCAAAGGTAGCTGCTACATAATGAAAATGAGTATGCATTAGATGTTGATAAACGCACACACAGAGGAGAAAATTGGGTGAAACAAGCGATTAGTAAGAGTAAGAAATCAGCAAATGAAGAAGAATTTAGACAGAAGATGACTGATAACGCAGATAGAAACAGGAACATATTTTGAAACGTGTGCGATTATGATGAAAAACCAAAAAAAGCTGCGTGAACTAAAAAGTGAGTACTTATGAGGAGCGAGGTGACAAAATATAAAGGCGAGAGTAATTTTATGAACTATAATGTTGATAGCTATGTGAAGGACGCCGCCCCTCGGTTTCCCCACACGATTTGCATACATTCACACGGGCCTTCGCATACGACTAAACGGGACGTCAGGTACAGCCTCTATCTGCTTCTCTTGCGAGAGAGCGAGGCAACCTTTGCCGGAGCCTGTCCAGATAAGGGTGTTCATAATCTCCTTTCCCTTTCCGCCTGAAGTAAACTTGCAGGTCAGGAGAGATTCATTCACTTCAGAGCAGTTTAGAAGTCAGAGTGCATCCATCCTCTACTCGCGGCGGAGACACCTACCAAACGAGAACTCTGCCCTCTCACTGGTATCCTTGCTAACAGTTTTCTGCTTTTCAAGGTCAAGGTCGCCGCGATTCACAGCAATCTTTGATTCGTCATTTAGGGGCTCCAACTCGAAGCTTGCATTCCTCCATTGCCTGGCAAGTTTTTACCTTCGGGTAACTTCATCGATATTAAAGACCACATAAATTCACTTCGCACGTTCGAAAACTTCAACATATGATGAAAAACATAAATATTGAAGTGAATAAATACAGTTCATTAAAAGCGCTTTATTTTTCAATAGCAATTCTCACTGAAGTAGAGTCCATTTTTAGTCGCGTGCGACTCTATATCTCACTATGTCGGTCGGTGCCCGTTTTTCTTCTTTTCTTTTGGTAATAACATTGTAACTATTCGGCCGATTCTAACAAAATTCGAAACCCTTATGTTGTTTTACATTCTCTTTCGAATGGTATAACTGCCAAGGTCCTCCCAAAGTTAGTCTGGGGATTATTAAAAGTTTTGAAGGTGGTAAGGTCATAAATCAGAATAAGTGAGAGCATGCGACTTTGATCAGCAGACCTTGTTTATTTATTACTATATTTTTGCATAAGAGAGAACGTAGTTTTACGAAAAAAAATTCTTAAAAAATTATAGAATTCTTATATTTTTATTTAATAAAAAAACGTAAAAATGCGTCTTCATTATAAACTGAAAGCTTCATACGGATTTAAAATATTTATATTTTCGCATATTTAATTGGTATTTTAATTATTTCTGTAAATAAAACACAAAATCCAAGTTCTTTTCTTCGAAACTTCCTTAGTATAAAGTATGCATTAGCCTGAGGTGAATCAAAGCAGCAAATAGGTTATACTGGCAAACAACTTAGTGCCATTGATGCCTGCAAACTTATTGTCCCAAACTGGCTACAATTGTGTCCAGAATCGGCGACGTTTGATGTCAGAAGTGCTGATCTTTTAGTTGACCCTTTTGCAAAAATATACTCTTTTCTCTGGTCGCTTATTTTAATTAAAAAATGATTTTCCATGTCGCACTTAATTCATACCCTTGCCCCTTTAACAGGAGAACGACCCTGAAAACAGTCGTTTTCGAGATCCAAAAAGCCTTTGAGCGACAAGGAGAAATACGCGTACATGATCTCCCTACCACCTTACGCCACTGCGATCGTCGCGATTTAATTTTATCCCTTCCAACTACAGGGTCATTCCAAACAGGCGTTAATAGAAGGTACATAAATCTACAAACCTCGACCTCTACAGCAACATGTTTCCGATAAGAGACCCACGGAGTTGCTGCATGCAATGAGATCCCTCGTTAATTCACTTAGCGCCTCCATTTGTGACGATATCCTCCGGGAGCTATTTTTACAGCCACTCCTGCCCCAGATGCAGCAGGTATTGGCCATCCCACACCTCAGCTTTCCTTTGGGTTAGTCACCAGAAATGACCGATACCCTCCCCTGCAGTTGCCCCAAATAACCCTTCCCTTGCAAAGTCAGATCGAACCACTCATACGCATCCGAACCAATCGAGCGTGACCCAAGGTCACTTCAGACCATCGCTCATTCAGCCGCTGTCGATCCTTTTCCCTGAACAGGGGCGTGAAGATCACTGCAGGGGCCACCAATGATTTATAAAGACGGCTCGCAAGTGTATTCCTACTTGTTCCTTTCGACCTCTTCTCGCTTAAGGGCAGGCGCGGAGAGCGAATATAAAGAAGGTGGTCTTCTATTGGTTGCCCCCATCACCAAAACCTGGTTTCTGATGGACTCTGCGACAGCCGTCAGCGTGGTACCGGTGTTTCTTCGAGAAAACTCGGTCAAACTGTCTCTTAAATTACAAGCTGCAAACGATACCTTGATCCCAACTTACGGCGAAAGACGGGTAACAATTAGCCTTAAGAAAAGATGCTCTTTCTCATTGATCGTTCTTATCACAATGGTTTTACCTGCGATCATCGGATGCTGATTTTCTAACCCATTTCGACCTACTGGTTGACCTCAAGCTGCGGATGCTAGTCGACGGACAGAAAGAATTTTCCTCGCCTTTCCATTGAATTTTAACCGCCGTATGCACAGTTATTCACCCGACCTAGCAGCTTACTTATAAGATATGAGCATGTTAAGTTAGTAGTCACTCGCCACATTAAGACACATGGTGCTCCTGCCCATTTTCGCGAGCGAAGACTGCCTTCTCGCAAGCTTGCAGCAACACAAAGGAAAACGACAAGATGATGCTCGGTTTCCACGAGAAAACGGGCGTCACCTCAGCACGCAAATACAAGTGAATAAAGACAGTGTGGCCAGTTTAGCACAAAGTTAGCATAGCCGCGTACATTCACCTAACTGCACGAATTTCTAGGGATGCTCAACTTCTACCGTCGATTCATCCCGCACAGTGTGCACCGTTTAAATCCCTTAAATACGTTCGTCAAATGTGGAACTTGTAAAAATACTCCGCTCATATTGCCAGACGAAGCAGTCAAAGCTTGCACAGATGCCTGAAGCGTTTTAGATGCCCACACACGTTTAGCCCATGTGGGCTCTGTAAGCAAGATTTCCTTCACAGCAGACGCATTGGACGATGGCGTGACAGGCGTGTTACATCAGATGAAAGAAGGAGCATGGAGTCCATAGCATTCTTCTTCAAGATGCTAAAGTCTGCTGAGAGACGTTATAGCACCTTTGGACTTGAACTCCCAGCTGTATTTCTTGAGGTGAAGAATTGTCATCACCAGGTGGAAAGGCGAACCTTCACCACATATACAGACCACTGAGCACTTCTATCAAAGATTTAGATCACTCCAGATCGCCATGTTAGGGGAAAGACAACGTTGTCGCAGATGCCCTCTATCGCCTAGTCAATGCCAAAATTGAAAAACATCCTCCAGATATTAATCATCATGCTATTGCGCCCGCGCAGAAGATGAACCCGACCTCACGGGCTTACCATGAGCGCTTCGCTGCACTTAAATTTGAGCAGATCACGTTCGACACGGTCAATTCCAATATCTACTGCCACGTCTCGGCCGGGAAATCACGGCCTTAAAATACCTGTAGTCTGCATTGAGGGCGTTTTTGATGCCCTGCATCGCCTTTGTAAGCCAGTGATTAAACACGCACGTTCGTCCCTGGGCTTGCACCAGCCTACAATGTCAACGTTCAAATGTACAGCAACATACCTTCACTCGAGCCTCCGAACGGTTAGAAAAACCAATGGATATAGTAGACTGGCTTCCACTCTACCATGACAAGGCTTACTTGCTCGGCAAGATATATCAGTTTACGTGCTGGATGAAAGCGATTACCATGGCAACCATGAGCTCCACAGACCATCGTTCAGGCTTCCATAGCATCCTCAGTGGCAAGTTAGTTTGGGGTTCCTTCGACCATCACAACAGATCGCGGTCGTCATTTCGCTCCTCTCTTTGGAGAGATCAAACTTGCGTCTTTGGCCCTAGGCACATCAAAACGAACGCGTGGCTCAAAGAAGGTAACAGCTTACTTAATCAAGCTGAATTGCAGTAGCCTAAAATGGGCTCTGAGGGCCATATCCCCGAAACTCTGTGTAGAAACAATCCCTCTTGGATCTCATGGGCCTCAGAAACACACGGGAGGAAGATCTTGTCCCCTATTTGTCCGACCTTGTGCACGGCACTGGTGTGCGTATGCTCGGCGAGCTCATCGAGAGCACCTCAGGCACCATCTCCCTATCCGATATCTTTGCAACCTTAAGCCGCACAAATGGGGTAGATCAGACCGACAGCAACGGCGCACGAAGGGGAAAGGGTGGTCTACTTCCCCGAGGATCTTCATACTTTCCCTTCCGTCTTTGTTCGAGGAGATGGCATCAATGAGCCGTCACAGCAAAATACATATGACCTCTCAAAGTCCTCAGGTGAGTTCACAAGTAATATGTAATCCTGAGGAAAGGAAAAGAGGACACGGTTGCAATATATCGCATTAACCTGCTCACCTCGAAACAGTGGCTGTCCGGGAAAGGTAGCCACACGAAACAAGAAAATGGAGGCCAGCCAGGAAACTGGCTGGGAAGGGCGGCTCTAGTGGGGGACGCGCCCCTCAATTCTCCCATATAACATTGACGCATTCATACGGGCGTTCCCGTGCAATCAAAAGGAACCTCAAGCCCAGCTTCTGCCTTCCTCTCGGGCGAGCGA